>OX451404.1:7720793-8320793 GCA_949629135.1 Eremobia ochroleuca | reverse complement strand
GGCACGGAGGGTCTTGTTATCTAAAGATGGTCACCCATCCACGGACCAACCGCGGCAGGCGTAGCTTAAGCTGATCGATTGGACCGTGCGGCTGTTATTACTTGGCCCCTTCGGAAGGTTTACGTGTATATTACATGAATAGTTTTTTATTGTATTTCTTGGTATATTGGCGTTGCTAGCTGACATATGGCAAATAATTTAATTTAGCGTTCTGTGTCTTGTAATGTTAATTGCTTTGCATACCTTGTATTGTATTCAGTCAAGTATATTTTCTAACTGAACAGACAGCTGTGCTGCTGGGGAGTTTGTTGCGCCACTTCTTCTTCCCAGCGAAAGCACTAGGAAGTGGTGAAGGGCGGGCGTTTTGGGGGACTGTCTTTTGTAATTTTGACGTTCGAAAAGTGCTGATTCTCAGCCTAGTTTGAATAAATGACTTTTGATTTTGATTTTGAATAATAAAGGACACTGGCAAAATTAGGCCCAGGAGCGGCCACGAATGAAATATATGTATACAGCGTGTAACGGAAGGGGGGTATCCACCCTGAAGGAGGTGAATGTGCTCCTGAAACTCAACAACTTTCCCCAAAGAACATAGGTCGAAATATGAAAAAAATAATTTGGCCCTCCCTTACAAAACTGACTACCAGCTGATTGATTTACTAAGGGAGGGCCAAATTTTTTTTTCATATTTCGACCTATGTTCTTTGGGGAAAGTTGTTGAGTTTCATGAGCACATTCACCTCCTTCAGGGTTGATACTCCCTTCCGTTACACGCTGTATATTTAAAAAAAAACGCCTTTTAACCATTGGGTACTGGTAAACACAATAAAAAGAAGATGATAGATGGTAGTTATTTTGAATGAACTATATGTGGAATTAGAAAATGCACGGGAAATGTAGAAAGAAGATGAAAGAAGATGTTTGTTATCTCACTAATATCTCAGTATTCCCATGATCAATATTGATATTGATGTTTTTATAGTAAATAATATTTATGACCAGTCATTTTAGCATTTGTATTATTATTGTCTGTTGAGTTGAAAAAGTGGGCCTGACGAAGTATGGGCGTTTGCCAGTGTCCTTTACATATTATGAAGAAATCTGGATGGTGTGTCACGTCGTAAAACCGTGCGAAGCAGGGGCGGGTCACTACTTTATTTATATTTATCACTTGATTACACTTCGCATTTCTCGGACTTCGCGAAACGAAGTGCTTCATAATAGAAATTTTCTTACAAAGCCCTGACTGACGTTGCCAACAAAGACCATTAAATTAAATTAAATTATCCATTAAAGTTCTTTTGTTCGAGGTGTCGAGTTTTATGAGCTTATTACAAGCTTTCTTGTTAATGAAAGAGCATTTTAGTAAAGATTTTTCTGAAACTTTCAAAGAGAAAATTGGGAATATTTTAGCGTTTGAAAGAAAATCACAGTAACATGGGATGTTTACTAAAATGTTTATGTCTGTAAATTAAAATAATAAGTAAGCAAATAACAATTAATACCTAATTAATAATAAAAAATATACATATATTATACAACGTGTAACGTTAAATGCGCAAAACCTGAAAATAGTTTGATCAGAATTAATTGAACCACTTTTTAATATAGGTCACATTTTTCAAAAAATCTTTATTAACAACGTTGCCGTGTCTATTTATTAATAGGTCAAGCAACCCAATGTCAGCGCGGCGCAGCGGCCCGGTGACGACTCCTCCCTCGATAAAGCGTCGTCGCAGACGCAAGAAACGATCAGAATGGCCAGTAAAACTAAAACAGCACATAAAACCTTTAAAAAAATTTAATGACTTATTTTCTCTCTGAAATAGGTCAATTGAATTAAAAATCAGTTGGGGTGTCTGAGGTTTTTCGCATTTAACGTTACACGTTGTATACAAGTATATTATAACAAAAATAATGTATATAAAGAAAAATGCAGAGGCTCACTGGGCATCAAAAAATTCGTCCGCATCGCTGTCAATGGGATAAGTGGCCAAAAGGCTGGCAGCATTGGATGGCAATCCTGATTCTTTGAGCTATAAATAGGCCAGCCCTCTGGTAATAAATAAATAATTAATAATAATAAAATTAAATAATAAATAAACAAACCCCAACCCGATATTTACTTGAATTGATGGTGACCAAGGTTATGAAACCCAGTCAGACACTTTAGCGTAAACATAATTCGTCTATAATGTCCCCACTGCTGGGACACAGGCCTCCTCTCTTCGAGAGGGAGTGATAAATGATAATGATAAATGATAAATGATTTATTTTCTGTAAGTAGGTTTGTACAAACACTTTTACATGTCAATCACATTTTTTTAAAACTAGATGAGGTCGGCGTTTCCTATCTGACTACTCTGAGAAGAAAGGCCGAAACAAACTCAGAGGTCACAGTCTCTTTTAAAGTCCAGACATAATCTTGGTCAGATCATGTGAAGACCATGTAGATTGGTGTCTGAAATGTTCTTTTGAGTAAAGAACCACACAGATTGAGCGGACCTGTCCAATCAATGCACGCATTTGTCGAAAATCGTGCAGCTCAACTCAGAGCTTGAGGAGCCTCACGAGTGGGCTGTAATCTACCACACGGGCCCAGTGCGGGTTATGTCTTCGAATTCTAGGACACGCCGGTTTCCTCACGATGTTTTCCTTCACCGTTTTGAGAGCAGTGATGTTTAAATTATTTACACCAAGTAAAGCGCCTGACTGGGTTTGAACCCACAACCGTCAACTCGTAAGTCATGGCCGTTATCGCTGGGCCACCACTGCTCTCTGACAGGCGCTTTCAACTCAACTCAGCCTATCGCAGTCCACTGCTGGACATAGGCCTCTCCCAGACTGCGCCACAACACCCTGTCCTCCGCCTTCCGCATCCAGTCTACCCCAGCCACCTTCTTTAGGGCGTCCCTCCATCTAGCTGGGGGGCGTCCCACACTACGCTTGCCGATACACGGTCTCGACACACACTGGCGCTTTACTTTTTGTAAATTATTGCATCACCATCTCTCTGAAAACGGTGAAGTAAAACATCATGAGGAAACGTTCTAGAATTCGAAGACATAACCCGCACTGGGCCTGCGTGGTAGATTACAGCCCACTCCCTCTTGAAGAGAGGAGGCATGTGTCCCAGCAATGGGGACATCATACACTGATTACGCTTATGCTAAAGCGCCTGACTGCTTTCAAACCTACGATGCACTGGAGCCCTGACCGCCGTTAGCTTGGACCCTGTTCCCGATGCCGGTGGGCTACTATTTTTTATATTTTAAATGTTTTTTTTATTTTTTATATTCTAATGTTTAAAAATGAAATTATATGTATTTAGTGAAATAGTAGAATTAAGAATAAGAAAGTATAAGTAGGATACGGGATAATCTTGTTCTAGACGGCAGTACAATTTTATATTGATCTGTAGCACCCGCTACGGCGTAGCGCTACGCTGCTACGAAGGTGTAACACTGAACAGAGGGATTACATAATACCTAATCGATTAATTAGCCAATGGTTGACCACTAGTACTAATTGAGTACTAGGTTAGGTTGACCTAATTAATCCTTACAGTATACGAGTGGGTATCTAAGGGAAGCCCGGTTTGACCTTGAAACTCAAACTCAAACTCAAACTCAAACATTTCTCTCAAATAAACCAATTACAGACACTTTTGAATTGTCAGAGGCTCGGTCAGTCAGAAACATGAAGCTAGTTGCCCATTCCAAAGCGTAGTAGGTACCTATGGAGAAGAACGGGCAAGAAACACCACGGAAACTCTTTTAAATAATAACATTATTACAAAATATTGGTTACATCATTCATGTTGAAATTATACATGTGAGGACGATGTGGAAAGATGTGCACATTAAAAGCGTCGGTACTAAAAAAAGATAAAAACAAAAAAAAAAAAACATTCAGAAATAAAAATAAATTAAAATAACCTGTGGCGGCTAAGAGATGACCAGTCCCTACTGGACTTTGGACTTTGTATTCGAAGAAAAAGGTCTTGCGGTATACGAGACATGATCCTTATGTCTTGTTAAACAATTTCAAGAACGTCCGTTTAGGGTATTAAGAAGGGATTATTTTTATATTGCTAAGTTTTTGTATTATATATGATGTGGGTCAAATTCCGCAGCAGGGTTATAATAAGGGATATACTTTGATAGCTGTTTCTCGATGTTAGTTATTTCTTTTATAATGTTATTTAATTTTCGATTTACGTAAGATTATTATTAGAAGATTAGAATTTACAGGATTTTTAAAATTAAGAATTGATAGGAAAACTTTCAATTAAGTATATGGTATACTTAATTGAAAGTTTTCCTATCAATTATTGGGCTCTTCGATGAAAAAAATTATTTATATTAAAAGTAAACTTTTTGGCATTTAATTAAAAAAAAAATGTCGTTACTTCATTTGCTTATTTGAGTACATCAATCCATTAATCAACGAACTGCGGCCATTAAAAGCAGCTTTGTACTCTATATTGTTTTAAAATCATAAAACGTTATATTTTCTGCGTTTATTACAAGTGAACATCTTTACATCACCTCGGCTATATTTTCACTCCTTCTTCCGAACAAAAACTTAATATACAAAAAGGGCTTTGAAGGTTTGTGGGATACCTACTAGTCCGCATACAACGTGTAACGTTAAACGCGCAAAACCTGAAAATAGTTTGATCAGAATAACGAGCAGAATTAATTGAACCACTTTTTAATACGGGTCACATTTTTCAAAAAATCTTCATTAAAAACGTTGCCGTGTCTATTCATTAATAGGTCAAGCAAGCCAATGTCAGCGCGGCGCAGCGGCCCGGTGACGACTCCTCACTCGGTAAAGCGTCGTCGCAGACGCAAGAAACGATCAGAATGGCCAGTAAAACTAAAACAGCACATAAAACCTTTACAATTTTTTTAATGACTTATTTTCTGTGTGAAATAGGTCAATTGAATTAAAAATCAGTTGGGGTGTCTGAGGTTTTGCGCATTTAACGTTACACGTTGTATATATTTTTTTTGAGATGGCGTCAGCCACGTATGATACCTATATAAATCGAGAGCTGACTTCAATGCTAACAGAAGACATCTTGAGAACAAACCCCATAAGTGTTACCTTTTCGAGATATTAACGTTCAAAGTTGGTCACGTGACATCCATATACAACGTGTAACGTTAAATGCGCAAAACCTGAAAATAGTTTGATCAGAATAACGAGCAGAATTAATTGAACCACTTTTTAATACGGGTCACATTTTTCAAAAAATCTTCATTAAAAACGTTGCCGTGTCTATTCATTAATAGGTGAAGCAAGCCAATGTCAGCGCGGCGCGGCGGCCCGGTGACGATTCCTCCCTCGATAAAGCGTCGTCGCAAACGCAAGAAACGACCAGAATGGCCAGTAAAACTAAAACAGCACATAAAACCTTTACAATTTTTTTAATGACTTATTTTCTATCTGAAATAGGTCAATTGAATTAAAAATCAGTTGGGGTGTCTGAGGTTTTGCGCATTTAACGTTACACGTTGTATATATAGATATCATCCAGATATCAGCTACCTATTTATATAGGTATCATGCGTGGCCGCCGAATAGTGGGATAAAAGTATCCTATGTGTTATTCTGACGTGTAAGCTATGTATATTACTGTAAAGTTGCATCAAAATCCATTCAGTAGTTTTTGCGTGAAAGAGTAACAAACATCCATCCATCCATCCATCTTCACAAACTTTCGCGTTTATAATATTACAAGCTGCGCCCCGCGGATTCACCCGCATAAGTCTCGATCCCGTAGGAATATCGGGATCAAAAGTATTCTATGTGTTAATCCTGGTTATAAACTATATATGTACCAAAATTCATACAAATCCGTTCAGCCGTTTGAGCGTGAAGAAGTAACAAACATACAAACACACACACAAACTTTCGCTTTTATAATATTAGTGTAATTGTAGGATAGGAAGTAGGATATTGATAGTCCTACCGGCTGGTCCCTAAACAACATTAAACATTTCACAGATAAAATATAGGACGATGGTATGTGTGTGTGTGTGTGTGTGTATTGTACACAAACATATGAACAAATTCCTATCTTATACACTATAATCATAATAATATATTAATGAATCTATCCATTTACTATTTATCTGATCGTCGGAACCCCGCTATTATAATGCCTTTATCAAATAAAGATGAATAGGCAAGTTATTATGAAAGGAAAGAAAATGAGCATAAAAGGAAATAATATGAACGATTTCTAGAGATTATTTTGTCCTTTGAGTACTCTGTTAGGTTTTACTTTGTATAGATAACTAGTAGAACAGCCGTACGATTCTGTAACCATCTCACCGTGAAAACTTGGATGAAGTGAGCGTGGAGTGAGTCGGCAATAGTGTCAATGCCTAGCATCAGCATGACTCACAGCTCACTCTAAGCTCACTTCACCTTAGTTATCACGGTGAGATTTTTCTAGAATCGACCGGCAGGACTTAATGCCTTATACTACTCTGTCAAGAAAGTACCGGGAAAAGATTAATAATACACAAAATGTTAGTTATTCATCCAAATTTATATTTTACAATTCAGACAGAACACATTATTTTTGTTCTCATAAAATTAGAAATAATTTAAAAAAAAATAATGGGTAAATCGTATCGTAATAGTTTACTCTTCGTCGTTAACATCAAACGTTGTAGTTATAACTTGAGGGTATGGATTAATTTTATTAAGAAAATGTAAGTAAGTAAAATTAATGGATACCTCAAATTATAACATCTATCTATCGATTAGACAGAGACCTAAAGATAAAGCTACTCGGACGATAGTAGATAACTATTTCATCGCAATTCATATGGGCTCGCTGGTTAGTTAGTCATTTTCTATTTTTTTTTGTTTTCCATTCTCATATATGATGACGTTCGATGTTCGGTGGTGTGCCGACCCCAAATATGTAGATTGGGATAAGGGTAAGAGAATGTTGACGGTTCGTATACCTAAGAATAAGGACTATATTCGTATAAAACGCTCACTACTCAACAATGTAAAGTCAAAGTGCGATTCCCTTAGAAAAAGTCCGGCTTAGTAGGATATGTCGTGACAAACACACCCACACACTATGTTTGTCACACACTCTGTGTGTAAGCAAGGTCCTTTGTACACACACGTTTTTCTTGTCGTGAAAAATTACGGTTTATTCGCCGTGTGTAGGCACGGTCATCAGTGTTGTATGCATCACTGGAACCAGTTGACGGACACGTTTTTTCTACGGCGCGGCTTATACACTGTACCGTAAAGAAACTGCGCCGTGTACAAAAGGGTCTAAGTCGTGTATTCTAATCATTATTAAGTCTCTAGTCGAGGATTGGCTATAAAATTTACAGGTATTTTAAGGAGTCGTTTACGAGTTAGTCAGAAGTTGAAGGTTCGCCCGTTCCAAAGCGTATAAAGCAAAACACGCTATTGTTACAGTGGAAGAGAAGTAGAGTGAGAGAATAAGAGAGAGAGAAGAGAGGGGAAAGAGAAAGAGAGAGAGTGTAGTAGAGAGGAGTGGGGGGTGGAGGGGAGTAGAGAGTAGTGGTGTTGTTTGTATATTGTCGTATTGAATCAAGTTGTAAATCACGAGTATCGGTTTAAATACAGACTATTGATTCAACGACAGTAGAATGGGATTAGGAATGCCAAGCATTCAAACGATCGCTTCGAAATCTAAATAGCTGAATAGTAAATCTACCGAAGACGCAAGCTATTATAATATGTATTTGGATGGAGAAAACACGAACGTTCTGACTACCTACCTTCTTTTAAAAACATAAATCTAAAATTCTAAGTACTGCAGCCGCAGCAGCTATGTATCAACAACCTTATTATAATAACTGTAAGGATCACTGTGATTTGGACAGACTTATCAGTAGCAGCAACCTGATAAGAACCTTATTATAACAACTATAAGGATCACTGTGATTTTGACAGTGATGTAATATCAGAGGTGAAAGAACTGTTAATGGACTGTGTAAAACCAATTGACTGAATAATTCCTTTATTACTTTTCTATTATCAAATTCATACGCCTCATACCTTTCTACTTTAAAGTTATGTACGTTATTATACATTAAGCAATATTGCTCCCAAAAGAGCAAAATTTTACAATAAGGCCATTTTCATATACTCTACCGTTTTGTATATAATACAAAACCAGTAGTAGTTTGTATATTATACAAAACGGATTTACATATTATGTAAATCTTGAGAAAATCATTCCTAAAGGATGTCAGTTTACATGTGCACTGGAATTTTCATATAAAATTGATATAATTTTCAGTCAAGGACCTTTTCAGAAGTATGACCTCAGGAATATTTGCGACTTAAAGCACCAAAGGGTATGTTTTATACGTAGAAATTCTCAGGAATCTCGAGAGGGATACGCGAATTTTCAGTAACAATGTGCGCTTTATTCTTTATTATAATAATGAAAAGGTTTTCTGGGATAACATTACTTGTAGCTACTTTTTTGTTTACATATTTTACAGATTTTATTTAATGAAAAATTTCAAGATACCTATTTTATAGCAAATTATTTAAAAGTAAAAAATAAAAACGCACCTAACTTACAGTAGAAGATTATAGGTTTATATTCGTATAAAACTAATTTTACTTAACAAGTGTGATCTGCAAATTATGCCCTGATTTTCCGTTTGCTTTGTTAGTAGGTACTGTAATGACTATTGCTTTTGGGAGTTTTCTGGTCTCGAAAGGGTTAATTGATATGAATGCTTTAAGTTTGAGATTAGTAGTTGGTATTAATAAAAGCAATAGTACTGTGGTTCTAGCCGAGGGAGGGTCGGAGGAGATGCCGGCGGCCACGGCAACGGACCCCAGCGCCGAGCAGAAGGACCGGCTCATCGCGGCCGTCAAGAAGGAGGTTAAGCAGTTGATGGAAGAGGTAACTAACTAACGTAATTATTCTTATTTATTTATTATTCGTGGGTGTGAAAACACCCACGGCATAGCCGATATCGACGCATTCTGTACATAAAACTAAGTACCATCGCGCAAAAAATATTGCTGGAGTCCGGCTTTTATTTTTGGTGTGCTTAATCGCTTTTTACGAAAGCGCGCAATGTAACGCACGCAGAACATTGTGCATATGGGTGCATGCAATGGTACAGAAGATGTAACATTTAAGACAGACATTTAAGTTAAGTTGTAACATTTAAGACAGGTTTTCGGAAAAAAAAAAATGAAACTTTGTCCTTCAATATCTCCGTTATCAGAAGGTTTCCAGGTATGGTCCAGTACAAAAAAATGATCACAATGACGGGCAGCACAAGTGACTCTCAGCTTCGTTAGGCGTCTTTTTACACCCGTTATATCAGCCTGAAAATCTGGTCAATTGTAAGGATATTATTACCAGGAATGGGATGGGAAATATCCTTAGATAAAGGGCGTCTATGCCAGTTATCTCAAGGTTTTTTTTTTAGCAATGAGAGCAGTCCCTACCTAACATTTTCATAAAACCCCTCTTGGTATACACCTACTGTAATTTTTGTAGGATAGGTATGACGGAGAACATGACTTTTTTACCACTCACCCATACCTCAATCTACACAGGCTCAAAATATATAGGGTGACTGGTAATTAGTGACCGATATTTAAACACATCATTCTACTCATCATTACAAACAACTTTTACTATCGGACCAAATCCGAAATCGCGAAAAAAAAAATCAGCTGTTCCCTACACTTATGTTCGTACGAGTCGTCAAAATGTAGGGAACAGCTGATTTTTTTTTTTCGTCATTTCACTTTTTGTCCCATTATGAAACTTGTTTGTGTTTGTGTTGTCATGAGTAGAATCATGTGTTTAAGTATCGGTCACTAATTACCAGTCACCCTATATTAGCTAGCGAAACTCTGCAGGCGTGATGAGTATCGAAATCTAAACACGATAAAATGAAAATAAAAAAGATTATATGATTTTTTTTTAGGGGTGTACGACCGCTTAAAAGCCTTTAGTTTTACTTAGTTATAATAATTCAAGCCTTATACAATTTGGGAGTAAAGCATTAATATTCTGTTGAGGTCGGACCTACAGGCCTACATTTTAATATGTTAATTTTAACTAATTCCATGTTCATAGCGTAGTCAATTAAATACATAACTTAAAGCCTAGTTAGTAAGTTAGTAAGGGTTAGTTTCAGACTTAAGTTACGTAGTGCTAATGTTTTAATAAGTGAGACCACGGACAGTTTTAGTGAAAATACCATGGAATATAAACGGTCCTAAGGGAAGGCGCCTACGAACAACTTTTTTCTCAGCAACTAATTTGTTTCTCACATCAAAAGTATGAAAATGCTGTCTTGTCGCGTCGCTACATGCGCGCACTTACATACAAATTCGTAGACTTGATGTGAGAGACCAATTAGTTGCTGAGACAAAAGTTGCTCGTTGGCGCCCTCCCTAATTCTCTTATATCAGTCCTCAGTCCTGGTTTCTGAATCCAGCTCTCTCTACTTGATTACCTATGATTGAACGAATAATACTATCCACCAAGAGGCGGCAGGGACAAAACGCAACTTGTTACCAAGGATTCAGTATATAATAATAATAAAAAGTGTTTATTTATCACCACAAGCCAAAAAAATACAAACAAATTTGGTTGTGTGTAACGTAGTTTTTGCGTAAAAAAGTAACAAAAAATCCATCCTCACAAACTTTCGCGTTTATAATATTAGTAGGATCCTAAAGTAGGCAGATTTCAAGAGTTCTTTAAATAGTGAAAGTGAGCACTGAGGCAGAATTTTTGAAAATTTTCATACTCTAAAAAGAAAAGTTTGTATTAAAGTTTGATACTTAATGAATTACTTGCCACCTCCACCCTTTTTTTTTCGCGAGGAAACCTTCAAGAGGCACCCGGGTTTTGGGAATAAGAGCAGTAAGTGTGGGATTTTTATCTCACTCAAACCACCCCCGTGGTCATCATCTGCACATAGATGTGGCACCATTACCTCTCTAAAGGCTGATATGGAACCCCCTCTGTGCAACGCCACAAAAAGCAAAGGGCCCTAACAGGCGTTACATAGAGAGGTTCCGTATCAGAACACTTGGACACTTGCACAGAAACCTAACTGTGGAAGTGTGCAACTTAGCACGTGACCACTGTGCGCCGTCTTTCCTGAAGCACCCACGACCCCAAATTTCACCTTCTACCTACAACGTCCGCAGTGACTTATAAAGCTAAAGAGAACCTTGAAAAAATCATTTTAATCTCTTCCAACAATGTCAGCTGAAAATGACATTTCAATTTCAACAGGATTTTCTTTCTAAGCTTTGATATCGGCTTTAATTTGCGAGACGTTGATCTTTTTTGATCGGGCTTTGGCAAGTTTTGTTCTCTTTTTTTGCTCATTATAAAGAGCTCAGTCATTTAGAGCGAGACACGGAAAGGGAGAGTTTTCTCCTTAAGGGCGCATTTCGCCAAACTGTAATACATAGAATGAGTCTTATCCTGATAATAAATTTTGAATTTTTGATAGTTTTTCCATACTAAAAATGTCATACGACAATTTTGTTCCACGAATAAAATGATGTGACGATTGAGAAATTCTAACTCTCCTTATTAATAATGCCGTCGTATCATGAAACGTGTCTTGATATTATCGACAACAGTCTCAAGTGAATAGTGATTTACTCTGAAACTAGTTAATCCGATAGTGGTTCTTGGAACTGAGCTCGGGCGATACAAATATTAAATTATGTGAACTGAAATAGCGAGTACATTTGCGAACAATTTGCTGAAGGGAATTGTTTGATGGATACATGAAGGCTATGGATTGTAGTGTTACCTAGGATTCGTTTGTGAATATATAGAGCATTGCATTTATGTTTCACAAACCAATATACCCTTGGTAACTTTTCATCTATGTGGGTACACAAACTGGATCCAATTCCGAGTCGTCTAACCACTGGGTTAGACGACTCGGAATTGGATCCAGTTTGTGTCATTAGATACTTCTTGAGATCGGAATGTGGGTGTCGTTGTTTTACACGGCCTGATAAAACCGTTAAATAAAAGACATTATCAAATGAGTTCGGATATCATCAATTGTAGGTACTTACTAATTCCATTGATTTCATATAGCTAGTGCATGGATTTTCTATTTACATACGCCAGCACATCAAGCTACTACAATCTGTCAGATTTCTTTAATAGACTTTCAACTTTATCGCTAAAGCATAAGGTTCAAAGTTGATCGGAAAAACTGACAGTTTCGGGTAGCTTGATGTGCTGGTGTCTGTACTATACAGTACTAGACGTAGCTTTGGAAGGCCTCCTATAAGGTGGACTGATGTACTTCTGAAGGCTGCACGAATCCGGAGGATGCGGGAAGCACAGACCAGGTCGAAGTGACGGTGCTTGGGCCTATGTGCAGCTGTGGACGTCTTTCGGCTGAAATGATGATGATGACACAGTACTGGAGGTGGCATTGACAACAGTTCTTTCTATACAGACCAAATATGTCCATTTTCCCGCTCTACGAAGACTCAAATGACATATACAACGTGTAACGTTAAATACGCAAAACCTGAAAATAGTTTGATCAGAATAACGAGCAGAATTAATTGAACCACTTTTTAATACATGTCACATATTTCAAAAAATCTTCATTAAAAACGTTGCCGTGTCTATTTATTAATAGGTCAAGCAAGCCAATGTCAGCGCGGCGCAGCGGCCCGGTGACGACTCTTCCCTCGATAAAGCGTCGTCGCAGACGCAAGAAACGATCAGAATGGCCAGTAAAACTAAAACAGCAACTAAAACAGCAACTAAAACATATTTTCTCTCTGAAATAGGTCAATTGAATTAAAAATCAGTTGGCGTGTCTGAGGTTTTGCGCATTTAACGCGTTACACGTTGTATGTATGACGGTTAGAATGGGCTCCGCAACATAAGTTATGCTGCTGCTCGCTGCTGGCTCAGCGATCCCGTGCTTTGTGTCTTCAACAGTTGTACGAGTACATAACTAAATATACCTAATCTAATTGCCGATATGGCATTCCTGTTCAATTTGGCTAATGGTTCAACTGACTGTACTGAACTGATGAGCAAAATTGGACTGCGTGTTCCATCCTTCACCTTAAGGAACCATCAACCTCTGTATGTTCCCTCTGTGCGGTGCATTTATCGGCAAAACTTATATGATAAGAGCTAGCAGAGCATACAATTCGATATGCCAGAGTGTCGATGATCTCGATATATTCTTCACCAGTGTTCCGAAACTAAAAAAAACGTTATGCAAAAACTTCTTTAGTCTTAGTTAGACATGTTTAGTCTTTTCTTAATTCTCTCCGTGTTACTTTCTCTTGTCTGTCTACTGTTTCCTGTGAAAACTTTTAATTGGCCTTCTTTCACTAACTGTCAGCTATCTGTATCCTAGCTGTAAGTTTTCTTAAGTAGTAAAATAAAATAAATAAATAAATAAACCTGATCACTTTTACCCAGGCTGTTACGCGAAAATTCGTGCATGAAGAAAGTGGTGGCGTGACTGCTCTTTGCGGCGCTGTTGAGTCGTGCCTTGGACAAGGTCTGCGACGCCGAGCGCTAGGGCTCTTCAAGACAAGCTCCACTACTGCTCTGCTGCATAAGATTGCTAAGGTAAGTGCTTTGGATAACTTGTGAAGTAAGATTAGAAAGTAGTGTGCAGAGTTTGTGACTGCTCCAGAATGTCCTTTCATCCAAATGTCCTTTCATTGGTATTGTTCGCCGAATCGTGAGGCTCCTCAAGCTCTGAGTTGAGCTGCATGATTTTCGACAAATGCGTGCACTGATTGGACAGGTCCGCTCAATCTGTGTGGTTCTTTACTCAAAAGACCATTTCAGACATAAATCTACATGGTTTTCACATGATCTCACCAAGATTATGTCTGGACTTTAAAAGAGACTGTGACCTCTGAGTTTGTTTCGGCCTTTCTTCTAAGAGTAGTCAGATAGGAAACGCCGACCTCATCTAGTTTAAAAAAAAATGTGATTGACATGTAAAAGTGTTTGTACAAACCTACTTACAGAAAATAAGTATAATAAGTATAATAAGTATATCATTTATCATTTATCATGAATCAATGCATGACAAAACCAAAGTAAAAAGTGAATGGAAAGTGACTTCTAGATCACACGGGTTATTTTTCGTTTGTTAGGTATAACTGTACCAGGTTTTTTTGACGCATGGCCAGAATCGAAAATAACTCCGTCATCTTGTTTTAAGGATTTCGTGGCAACGGAACCCTATTACTAATTCTCCGTTGTCCGTCCGTCTGTCTGCCCGTCAGCGGGCTGTATCTCATAAACCGTGATAGGTAGACAGTCGAAATTTTCACAGTGTGTATTTTATTGCGGCTATAACAACAAATAATAAAAATAAAATAAATGATTCTTTTTTATACAGTTTCTGTGACACAAATGATTAGCAACAACGCAAAAAGATTCAGGTAGCACTCTTCCTACATACAAATTTTCAGTCCTTTCACAGTTATTACCCGACTACGGCGAAGCAAAAAGGAGGGTTATGATTTTATACCCCTGATTTTGCATCGCTGTCCAAATCACAGTGATCTTTATTCTCACTGTAATAAGGTTGTTATTTGGTTGATGCCATTGACAAGTTTGTCAAAATCATTGTGACCTTTATTCTCGTCACAATAAGGTTGTATTAGGTTGCTGCTGTTAGAGGTAAAGTAACTATGAACGGACTGTAGCTTCGATCTAGAATCTTCTTAAACGTAGTACCTACAGATTTAAGAACATCCTTCCCTTATTAATAAAGTCAAATCAAAAATCAAATCAAATCAAATCAAAAGTCATTTATTCAAACTAGGCTGAGAATCAGCACTTTTCGAACGTCAAAATTACAAAAGACAGTCCCCCAAAACGCCCGCCCTTCACCACTAAGACAGACTAAATTATGGCAGAAGTATGTCGTAAACTCTTTCCAAGTTTATTAATAAAGGTTTAATTAGATAGGTAGATAAGATAGACAGACAAACCATTTATTTGGCGCACACAAAAGACAGCACAACACACAAAAGTACAATTACGGCGCTGTTTGGTTACCCTACATCTTAATGAAAAGCTTGTTTTGAATCTACGAATAAACTTGTGATATTTAATCAAAAAGTTAAAAAGCTGGCATCATACCTTTCCCTCTACTACTCATTATCTTCAACCAAACGTGCAACTTCCTGCAGTGTGTAACCTTCCGTAGTCCACTTGGAAGTCCCTGAACCGTTTCCGTACCCAAGTGGGAAGATGTAAGTTGAACCTCGTAAAGTGGAACTACCTCGACGGAATGAATGGACACACAACACACACACATACTCGTACACACGCACACACACACTCACTCACACACACAAACTATACTTATGCCAATCGTGTCTACTTAACTGTTTTAAATATGCTATTAATATTTTTCTTTCTTTTGTTATGGAAGAGCGGAGTCTTCTAATACAGGCATTGTTTGCTTAAAAGAAGGCGTCACAAACTAATTGTTGTAATCTCATCATCTGCCTAGCCTTTTCCCAACTATGTTGGGGTCGGCTTCCAGTCTAACCGGATGCAGCTGAATACCAGTATTTTACATGGATCGACTGCCTATCTGACCTCCACAACCCAGTTACTGGGTAATACGATACCCCTTGGTAAGACTGGTTGTCAGACTTTCGGGCTACTGACGACCCGTAACGACTGTCAAAGATCCACGAATGACAGCCGGGACCAACGGCTTAACGTGCTTTCCGAGGCACGGAGGGGTCTCGGTATGTAAAGATGGTCACCCATCCACAGACCAACCGCGGTAAGCGTAGCTTAACCTGACCGATCGACCCGTGCGGCTGTTATTATTTAGCCACGGGCCCCTCATTGTTGGCCCTAATTGTTGTAATCTGGTTGAAGAAATAAACAATTTTGAATTTTCGAATTTGAATTTTGAATGAATGGCGACAGGGTGTGGATTTGGAGTTGTGTCGCAAACTATGCCTCACCTCCTGTCCTGGCCTTTGTGTGACCTCTGCGCTGCCACCGATAAGGCCGTGGAACTGGCGAAGTATTGGGCGAACACAATTTAACCCTTAATGTGTTCGCCCAATACTTCGATAATGCAGGATTATTGTATCGTATTGCAAAAAATGCTATTGTATAGGTATTTATCTATAGAATTTAGAAAAAATATATATAATAAATATTAATATTCATAGAGTATATACAACGTGTAACGGAAAGGGGGTATCAACCCTGAAGGAGGTGAATGTGCTCATGAAACTCAACAACTTTCCCCAAAGAACATAGGTCGAAATATGAAAAAAAAATTTGGCCCTCCCTTACAAAACTGACTACCAGCTGATTGATTTACTATGGGAGGGCCAAATTTTTTTTTCATATTTCGACCTATGTTCTTTGGGGAAAGTTGTTGAGTTTCATGAGCACATTCACCTCCTTCAGGGTTGATACCCCCTTTCCGTTACACGTTGTATATTGCTTTGTCATAAAGAGTTGCGTTCAGACACTCACATCTATCACATTCTTAAAAAAAATTAATAACGTACTTTGTTGCCACATGGCAACATTATGCATTTAAGGGTTAAATGTCTGTTGTGTCAGCGACACGAAGAAAAAGAAGCTGCCATTTTCCTAGATGCAGTAATGTCAACAATTGAACAAAAAAAAAAAATCGCTCAAACTAAAAATAAATAAACAAATTGCGTGGCTTTACCTGCGCTTTACAAAAGTACAGCTGCCGTTTACAACTGTAATATAAACGAAAACATTATTCCCGAGCGAACACCGCCATTTGTCTGCAAACGACTGTGTTTCATATCTGTATGTTTTGTGCGTACCTACTTTAAATTCGCTGAGAACACAGTACATCAGTGCGATTCTGTAATCATCTAAACGTGAAAACTTAGGTGAAGTGAGCGTGGAGTGAGCTGTCAGTGTCATCCCACCTGATACTAGGGATTGACCATGCGCATATATTTGCAATCATAATCGAGATTTCAATAACATTTTTATGCTAATTCTATTGACAATTTTTATATAGTTTCAAAGCTAGTATTTTAGCTGGCAAAACATTACTATTTTATGGGGTTTTAAAAGAAAATAGCAAAACAGAAACAGTCAGAATCTCAATGTTCTTGTTTTTTTTCTTTTTTTTTTCTAGACTAGTCCTTATTAATATAGCCTGAGGCGCAAGCGCGTCACGTACGAACAACAGATAAAATAAAATATTCACCTTTAAGACAGCTACTAGACTGATGAAAATACGCATCGACATTGTTTGTTATTACGAGCGATTGTAGAACGAGTCTAGTTAAGACTGCGACGATATTCAGCGTTGTTATTAACCCAAATCTATTCAATTGGAAGAGACAACCGAGTGTGTCAAGTCATCGAGTGCTAACGGTGTGCCTGGCTGACGGACCATACAATTTAATCACACGTAGGTAGTTTGTGTGGCGTGATCACTTCACTCGTGGATCGGATGAAGTCATAAGATCACGCCACACAGTCTTTACTAGACTCGATCTACAATCGCTCATAATAACAAACAATGTCGATGTGTATTTTCATCAGTCTAGTACCTAGCTGTCTTAAACGTTAATGTTTTATTTCAGTCAATCCCTAGCATCAGTGGGATGACACTGACCGCTCACTACACGCAAGTTTTCACGGTGAGATTTTTACAGAATCGACCGGCAGTCGAGAAAGGAAAACGCTAATCACCTACTCACTTCAACGGGGTAATTAAGTGACACATTATAATAATAATAATAATAATAATAATAATGTTTATTTCTAGTAAAAATGTTCACAAAGGTTACAATAACAGTAATATGCTACAGCATAAACTGCATAGTGTGTTATCTCCTGGCACCCAAACTAGGTTTATGGCCTGTGACTTGGGGACCAGTGATTCCATAAGTGTTAGCATTAACAGCAATGACTTTCATTTTGACAGTTCAACAACATTGATTGCGTTATTTACGTTGTTGAGTGACAAAATTTTCGAACTTATGAATCAATGGATTAGCCATACACTTCATAATGATTCAGATTTTGATATATGATAATTTATTTGTCCATTGTTACAAAATATGTTTAAAAAATAACAACATAGTATGCTTACCTACTACAATATAAAATTTAGTTATTTGAACAGTGGTCTCCAAACTAGGCAGCGCCTGTATCTTGGGGGCCTGGGGCATTGATAGCGAGTGCCGCAATTATGGTGCAGGGTAAAGTTTAATTGCAAAGAACTTGTGACTTATCGACCACATGCTGCCAAACAACATTAACATGCTCAACCAACAATGCGGGATTGTAATAAATTTAAACATGCTACCTACTTGTTACGAATGGTAAATATCAGCGAATAATGACACAATTTGATGTTCCCAAAAAGTTAACAAATGAACGAGCAGGTATTTACAGATAATGATGATGTATACGAGAATGTCGATGGAATAAAAGTTACCTATGACGTAGATCTCGCATGACTAAGCTCTTTCTAGTGTGATCATATTGGTCATTTAACCATTTATGCGCACACATATAAACAGACCAGAAGAAAGGAACAGAAAAATACGTACAAAGGTGACGCTTATTTCTAAAGAAATCCATTCCAGCATACCTGTGAGTTTGACTTACCGACCGGATACGGAACTCGATACTACGATCTAAGTCACAAATTGCAGACGTCACCCAAAAAGCAGTCAAGCTCAAATGGAACTGGGCCTTTTTATACTAAGATAACTTAAAAAACTATTAAAAAAAAAAAATAAACTAACAACTTTAACTATTGAAATATAATATTCTAAACTAACTAAAACTATTACCAAACTAAAATATGTATGGCGACGAAAAATTCCTCCGCATTGCTGTCGACTGGCAATGTGCACAAGAGATTGGCGGCATTGCTACGTTGTATGGCAATGCTTAGCCTCTGGCCAAAGTAAAAGCCAGCACTTGGGTCACGGGAGCTGTCAACCAGCCATTTGGAGATTTCGTAACGTGTTACCAAAAACATTTAGCTATGTTGTAGCACCATTAGTTTATTATTAAGGATTATAACGTTGACGTAAATTATTCGCACTTTCATATGTTTTACTCACATAATGTAACATGACATTTCCTAAAATGTAGGTACATTTTCGCACATTACTGGTACCAACAAACATTGTCCAATTTGCTCTCAGTGAGCACGGTATATTAAATTAATTCAAAATGACCGGCCGCGTGGCGCTTTCACCGGGTTTCACCGAGTTTCAGAGAAATTGTCGGGCTTTCAATTCGGGCGGACATGCTCTCAATTATATTCTGCCGGAGAACAGACTGAAATGTCGTTGGGTAAGGCGCCCGTCGCAACGCTGACGAGGATTTTTTTTATTACATCTCTTACATAAACAAGTTATTTTTTTACAGAATTTTACTCGCCAAACTTTACAGTTTGATGGCGAGAAGCGCTCGTTTATCATACATAACTTAAAATTATAAACTTAACTTAAAATGGAACACCCAGTATCAGACAATAACACATTTGTTCGACTGGCTATCTACGATTTTCCCGCTCAGGAAACGCACAAAAGATTGTAGGTCCCGCGTGTAACTAAAATATGAATATAATATATTATATTGATAGTTGATCGCTGATTGTTCACATCGCCGGCGAGTAGGTACACGTTTGTCGCTGCGACAAGAGCTTTCATATTGGGTACCCTCGCTGAGATACTCACGCTTGGTATATTTAAGCACACCAGCGCTTCTTGTTCATCGCTGGCAGTGGGACAGGACAGATGTCTAAGCGTAATAGGATTAGGTGTGTAGATTATGTGCAGAATTATGTTCGATTTTTCGAATGAATTTAGCAACGCGTTTCGTGTTGAAACATGATATAAGTAAGAAGGTATTTTCTAGCAAGGCTAAGTTGAGTTAAGCGCGTGAGGTTTAAAGGTTTCTGTAGACAAGCGTGACGCGACAGTGTGACGCGATTTTGGTAGAACAATTTTCATTATGTTTTCATAGACATTGTTCCTCTAGAGCCGCATCGCGCTGTTGCGTCGCGCCTGCCTGCGAGAGCCTTAAAGCGGATTGGGTGAACTCTAATAACCCAAGTGTCGACTTATGAGACACAATCATTACGGGTAGACTCCCGGGAGTTCTTGAGTTATATTATTTGTGCGAGCGGTTTTCAATTGCATAGTAACACTTTGTTCTGTCTTCTGTGCCTAGTTCCTAATAAATTATGAGAAGTTACCATCATTACGAAATCATGTCTCCTCCTTATATAGGGTGACTGGTAATTAGTGACCGATACTTAAACACATGATTCTACTCATCATTACAAACAACTTTTACTATCGAATCAAATCCGAAATCGCGAAAAAAAAATTAGCTGTCCCTACATTTATGTTCGTACGAGTCGTCAAAATGTAGGGAACAGCTGATTTTTTTTTCGCGATTTCGGATTTGGTCCGATAATAAAAGTTGCTTGTAATGATGAGTAGAATCATGTGTTTAAGTATCGATCACTAATTACCAATCACCCTATATATTAATAGCAAGCTAAATAGCTTGTTATGTTTATGGATATACAGGGTGGCATCGACGCGCAAATTGTAACTATGAATTCAGCACATTATTCTATATCCCATAGATCAGAAAATTTTCGTCAGTTATAAAAAAAAAAAACTAGCTGTTTCATACAAAATTGCAATAGGTACATAAACCTAAAAAGTGTGGAACATATTTTTTTTTTAAATAACCTACAAAATGATTTGCGACAGTACTTGCAACCGGCGAGCGTGTTTGACCAAATGTATGAACGTAAACTCTAGCAAAAGGAGTATGTAACGATCGAACGTTTTAAATATCGCAAGGGTTTCAGAATCATGTACTGAACATGGTAACAGGTTTTGCGTGGATGTCCCTGTCACCTTGTGCAACTGAAGAGTTCTTAATAATTTATTATTAAATTTCAATTTTCCTCCAATTTCTTGGAGCCTTTGAGTTTCCAAACGATTCTGAAAAGGATATTAACCAAGAGAACTGTACTTGACGTTTAAGTGGTAATATCGAAGTATCAAGTAGCCCATTTAGAATTAATAAATAATTCCTTAGAGTTAGGAATAATTGATTAGCTTTGAAGTACTTTTACCACGAAAATTGTTCCCCTGTAACCTTTAAACCAAATTTTGATTAAACAGTCCTTTCTCATGTATCTATAATATTTGAATTTCTGATTTAGCATCACTGCTAAAGTCATGAGTTAATGATCTCTATTGTCGTTCCAATAAGGTTGCTGTCAGGGGTAAAAAAAGTCTATGTACTGTGTAGGAAATATTATGTCAAATCTAAACAAAAAAACAAAAATAAACATACAGGATGGCAGTGCCGTCAACGCGCCATATTTAACCATGGATTCAGTATAAGGCGTAACGTTCGCCTGTAATGTAACGTCAAAGATTCGAGCATTACATTGATGAAGGAAGAGAACCGAGCATAACAGTGTGCAACTTGATGATACAATGTGTAATATTTTGATACTGAATCAACTAAATGCTCAAAATCGAACAGGCGAATGCTCGTCGGTCAAGGCAGTATTGTAATGCTCAAAATCGAATCTGAAAGGTTACATTAGAGGCGAACGCTCCAGGTGAAGGAGCACCTATATGGTCTTGAACCCTGCGTTGAAATTTTGGATCGGCTATTAAATAAAAAAAACGTTGCTCTTCCATACATTCTGACCACGTAGGTATTGCACTTTTCTATGAAACAGCATTTTTTTTTTATTGCGTACGAAAACATTCTACGCTAACTGGTCTACAATTATGCGCTGAATTTATGGTTTCAGTTTGCGCGTTGATGTCTCGGCCACCTTGTATAATGTCCAGTCGTTTTTTTTTATTGCTGAATGGTCCCGCTCTTGACCTCGATCACGCATGATGGAAAGCGATGGATGAGGTCTACGATAGAACGAGCGTGCCCAGAAGATGCCTAAGGCACTGGAACTCCCACGCATCGACGAAACACAGCAGGCTGCTTGACGCCGGACTCCGGTGGGAGGGAAAAAAATTCCCTTCCACCGCAAACCAGGCAGGCTTTTTTAGGGAAGAATTGGCCAGTCAAATAAGGGTGTAACTGTCCAGGATGCGCCAAGCGTTCGGTTCAGTTGAGTAACTGGCGGAACAAACTGCGCTACACGAGAAGGCTTCTTCATGCATCCCAACAAAAGCAAAAAGGACATAAGTCACTTCTTGATTAAAACCTTTTTCTCCACTACCAGTAGCTGGCAACATCGTAATACGCTAGTCTCCCTGTTTTTATTTTAATAAACTTTTCTAATAATCCAGTGCTGAGTTAATACCCTCCCCGAGGGACTAGACTAGTTAGATTTGTTTCTGTCGAGGGAGACATGGCCCGATGGCCACAGATTGAAGTTCAAACGTAGATCAAGATATTTTGTTTAGTCTAGGGATGAGTCGAATGATTCTATGGATGAGGATAGTAAGTACAGGGATATGAAAGAGAGGTTTGTAAATTAATGAAGATGTGGACTGAACATTAGGTGGGTTCGCAAATGCATCGTACAGACATTAAGCTTTGCCCCATGTTTTTATAATTAACTAGCGGCCCGCCCCAGCTTTGCACGACTGCAATGTTTTTTTTCGAATTTCCAATATTTTCTTTCATACAAAACTTGTCTTGGCCATACCGAACACGACAAAAAAGAATTATCCTATTTGGTGCAGTCATTCGGAAGCTATGCGGGTACAGACATTTCGGCAACTTTGTTTTATACTATCTAAGGATTACGATACCTTTAAGTAAATTCAAAATATCCCTAAAATAGTATGAAAATGACTTAGGAATAATTACTATTTTTATTTTTACTTGCCTCCTAAGGGTCGTAACGTGATATTAAATAAAGCCTGTAACGCCTATACGCCTAATAAGCATATAACCTTCCTCAAGAATTGGACTACCAAAATCAAAAATATTTTTTCAAATCCGAGTAGTAGTTCCAGAGATTAGCGCGTACAAATTCAAACAAACAAACTTCAGCTTTATTATTACTATACAACGTGTAACGTTAAATGCGCAAAACCTGAAAATAGTTTGATCAGAATAACGAGCAGAATTAATTGAAACACTTTTTAATATAGGTCACATTTTTCAAAAAATCTTCAATACAAACATTGCCGTGTCTATTTATTAATAGGTCAAGCCAGCCAATGTCAGCGCGGCGCAGCGGCCCGGTGACGACTCCTCCCTCGATAAAGCGTCGTCGCAGACGCATGAAACGATCAGAATGGCCAGTAAAACTAAAACAGCGAATAAAACCTTTACAATTTTTTTAATGACTTATTTTCTCTCTGAAATAGGTCAATTGAATTAAAAATCAGTTGGGGTGTCTGAGGTTTTGCGCATTTAACGTTACACGTTGTAAACGATGATTTCTAACGTAAAGGGTGCCAGTTTCCGCGCAAATATAACTCAAAATTCTAACGTCGTAAAGAAATTACTTGTAACGGATATATTTTATAACCATAATTTCAGTACTCCCACCAACCATTAGCAACTAAATAAACTGTCTGCTTTGGCTAGTTTATCTGATTTCAGTCTTTGATTTCGTTCAGCCTTTGATTTTATTCCCGTTTCTGTTTGTTATGCCAATTTGGAAGAGAGATTAGTAATTGGCTGAAACAAATTCGGCTCGGGACGGCCTTGGGCTGATTTATTTAGTAAAGAGGAAACGTTTCGTTTTCTCGTTTTTACTTTTCCTGATACCAGTTATATTTGGATCGTGAATTCATTCCGATAGATATATTATATACATTACAAGAAGATCTGCATTTTTTCTCTTCTTCGTCTTTATTTAATAGAGTTGCATCTATTTAAATAGAGAGGGCATTTTGATACTAGCTACTCATTGTTCCCTTATAATATTGATTATTTTCGGTTTTTGTTATTGTAACAAACACCTTACGCACACACACCATCATTCTCACACTACACACACACTGCACTATACCATTTTTTTATTATTCAATTATGTTTTTGATAATTAATTTGAACATATCTGTTTTTCCCTTCATCAAAAATAATTTGTCTAGAGTTTGAATATTTACCACCGTAATGTTAACTAAGTTTAATTAATTCGGGGTGAGAGCCTGGTGATCTGTCACACAGGGTATGCTAGTATGGACGCCAGTCTCCCACAAAGGATCATATTTTGTGCATTTATAATTATTGTCTCTATGTTTATACCTAACTATGTGAGCCTTTGTGAAGAGAGAATGAAAGATGTAGAATAAGAGTTTGTTTAAACAGAACTTGTCTATACATTATAAAAGGACTGCATCAGTATTTTCCATAAAACATTATGTAAATTAGGTGTCAGTGCCAGGAGTTGTTACTCGTAAACTAGTCGTCTCGTCTCGTGACAATCTTGAGAATCTCTTTGAGCCAAGGTTCGTTTTTCTACTTCAATAGATTTGGTGGTCTATCTGCTCTTGTATCGACATGAACTGTTTGAGAATAGTTCATGTTCAGGAGTTTCTTGCCCGTTGTTATCCATAGGTACCTACTACGCTTTGAAATGGCTTCATATTTTCTGACTGAGCGACTCCTTAACAGTTCGAAAGTGCCTGTAAATGGTTTCATTGAAATAAATGTTTTGAGTTTAAGTGTTAATCAGCTTTGTATATATTATGTAAGAATTATACGTCGCTCATTCTACTCCGCATCTTCCAGTTCTGGATATTTGCTTATTTTTACTTCAGAACTTCTTCCAGCAACGTATCTTTCGTGTTAAGCATTTCTATAAACCTCAGAATAACCTGTAAAACAATTTTTAAAAATAGCCTCACTGAATATTTTCTCATATAACACGATTTGGGTGCGAGATGGATATTTAAATAGCTCTCAACTTCATGCAAACTCGTTTAGGGGTTTGCGGTATTTGCTTTTTATAGGTTTCTTTTTCATGGGAGAAAAACTAGCTTGAGAAAATGAAATGTTTTATAGAAGTTTTTGGTTTCGTTTTAGAGTTCTTTTTTGAGTTATGAGTAGTCTGTATCATATTTTTGTCATGTTATTTTTTGTTGGGCTTCTGGCAATATTTTTGACCATAAATACTAAAATACACACCGTAATACATTGCTCATGTTTGAAAGAAGGTTGATAATGGATAACACCGTGTGCAAGTGGCAAAGTTTTGGGCCAACATTTAAATAACTCGTGCCAGCAACACGAAGAAGAAGACGACAAAGATGGTAGTCATGTTTTTGGGTTGAATAATTTGCTCGTACAAAGTTCTGTCTTTGCGTTCGACACACGGAGGAAAGAAAGAAAGAAGTCGACATCACGGTTTAATTAGGGTCTGTTAAATAATTCCTTATTACAGCCGGTCGATTCTGTAAAAATCTCACCGTGAAATCATTACGTGAAGTGAGCACTTAATAGTGTTAATCCCTAGCGAATGACAGCTCGCTTCACCCAAGCCTTCACGGTGAGATGGTTACAGAATCGCACGGCTGGATTCAATTTGTAAAGTCGTCTTTTGAACTTGCTTTAGGTTAGTCGTTAAAATTAGGACCCGAAGTCTGCCTACATTTTTACAGCACAATCATTAAGTTACATGCTGTTGAATGAAATCACATAATTACTTTCTGTGAATGAAGAGAATCGTCGTAATCGTTTTAAGTCACGCACAAAGGTCAGGATGCTATACAGTTTATAGCCAAAACATAAGGTGTTTCTCACGCTCTGTTTCAGCTGAATTTCGTTATCGACCAGGCTGATTTGCTTCCATTGTTAAGTTGTTATCCCGGGGTATAACTCACGGAGACATCTTGACATCATTTGATTGAAGTAGGTTGTTAGGCTGCAGTGACCTATCGCTGCCGGCCGTGGTCGAGTCTATGGTCGGCAGCGAGGAGTCCTGGGACGCGGTGGTTTCCTTCTGCGAAACAGTCGTCTCGCAGAAGGAGGCTGCGGAAAGGGAGAGGGAGATCTCGTCCCCTCACCCCGCCCGCAGCAGGCGCACCGGGCGTCGGCGGAGGGTGGACAACGCCCTCTTCCAGCCCCCCTAAATGGGTCCAGGGGCGACGGACTTGGGGACGTCCGTCGCCCCCCACACATCTGGACCCGAGGCGGCGGCGCGTAGTGTTCCACGCGCGCCCCTCTTAGACGTCGCGGGGGGAGTTTAACACCTCACTCCCCCCCTGACACGAGGAGAGGCCCGCTGGAGCGGGCCAGCACCAGCCGGGGGTTGCGGAAGTATCGTTCGTTCCCGCGACCCCCGGCGTAGGTGAGAGAGGGAACACCGGGGTGGTTTTTAGTCAGTAAGAGTCTGACAGACCCCGCCGCCCGCCCCAGGGCGGCGGACATCCATGAGGATTTTCCACCCCGAAACAAAAAAAAAAAAAAAAAAGGTTGTTAGGCTGACCGCAACCTTTTACAAAACAATCTTTTTTTTCAATGGATGTTTTGCAGTGATATGTATATTGAAATCAATTCAAAAATCATTTATTCTAATTAGGCTGAGAATCAGCACTTTTCCGACGTCAAAATTACATAAGAAAGGCCTGGGACAGTTGAACGTGCTTTTCGGAGCTCGAAACGATCTTAAGTAAGGAAATGGCTGCCGTGACACCATTTTATTGCTACTTTATATTGCTTGATGGCCGTACGCTTCACCCTGCCTATCCCTGCTGAAAATACCGCCATGATTTTTTGTTAGTATCACATTAAAAATGAATATTTCATTTTATTTGCTAATATTTGACTTGTATCTATTTATTTATTTATTCATTTTTTATTACTGCAGCTGCCCGTGACATCACAGCGGGCTCTATCAGAATACCAGAGCTGCGACAATTATATTTTAAATGTCGCAGCATCTCAGCGTGCTGAGATAGGAGACTTTTGGCCTCATATAGGATTTTCTGTTTCATTTTTCTTTTTGTTACTTTTTTTGTTTTTTTAATTATGACTGTGTTTAGTTTAGTTTGTGATTTTCCTGTACGAATCGCAATAGATACTTTTTCTTTCTTTCTATTAGTACTGGTAACCGACTCATTGGTATTGGTAACCAGTGCGATTGCGATAATATGTTCCAGTTTACTCACTATCTGTCATTAAGTAGTCTTCCGTTTTAGCTTGTTATCAATAGGTTCAATGTCATGCATATTTATGTAAGTCAAGCACTTTTCGGATCAAGGACAAATCGATTTACGCATGAAATGTTAAAATTATGAAACGCATGTAACTAAAACAGTGATGAATATAAAAGAGAGATGGGAGGAAGACCAAATAAAAGATGAATGATAGCCCAAGACTTAGTCTGCGTGAAATTTCTTGTTCCCCCCCCACTGCGTAGCATTGCATCGCCCGCTCTTCTTTTACCTACTAAGAGTCCTAGCGTGATGTCTATATTTTGTGGAGTTTTAATTTAGAAAAAAAAAAATACTAGTCCTTATATAAGGACTAGTCCAGGAAAAAAAAACAAAATTGATATTCTGACTAAGTTTCTGTTTTATTTTAAAACAATACAAAATAGTAATGTTTTGACAACTAAAATACTAGTTTTGAAATTAGAAAAAATGATCAATAGAATTAGCATGAAAATATTATTAAAATCTCGATTATGATTCTAAATGTTTGCTTGGTCAATCCCTAGCACCAGTAGGATGATACTGACAACTCACTCCACGCAAGTTTTCACGGTGAGATTTTCACAGAATCGACATGCTGTACCTACCTAAGTTGATTAATTATTGTTATTACAATCGGCGCCCCCCATTATATAGAAATCATTGTGAAATCATAAGTGAAGTGAGCACTTAATAGTGTTAAACCCTAGCGAATGACAGCTCACTCCACGCTCACTTCACACAAGCTTTCACGGAGAGATGGTTACAGAATCGCACGGCAGAATTGTAAGTTACATACAATGTAGAAATATGAGAAAATAATCATAAAATAATCAATTGATAGACAATCGTAAACCATTCTTTAGTATCTATACCGAGTTCAATATCGAGATACTTTCTTATATCTCTGATCGTGATACTTTATAGATCCTACTAAAGTGGTTTCAGAGTGGATTTTCGTCCCGATATTGAATTCCTAACTCAGGATTATAGGAGAGACCTACCGATTATTACTGCGAACAAAGTTGTTCTATCCTCTATAGATATTTAATAAACCCCGGGAAATTGATCGTGCGAAGTTTTAGCGCTAGCGAGATTAGGTAAACGGGTATTTGTACAATTTTCGAACGATACGATGGAATTATTAATTGGTATTTTAACTCCTGGATATCAGTTGGGCGTAGGTACCGCAGGGGTTTGTGGGTGGCTGATTTAAATATAGATATTGGGAATACAAATTCGTTTTCAAAACGTGGTGTATTCATTTACTTTCGTTATATTTATCATACAACTAGTTTTTGCTCGCGACCTCGTCCGCGTGTTCGGTTCATGTTCCCCCGTCGTATCGCATCACCTGCCCGCGCTGTTAGGCACTACGTTTCGCTTAGCGACCTTTCTGACTTTGTACCTTTTTGCTCGGCTCCTAACGGTCATAGCGTGATGTAAAATAGCCTATGGCCTTTCCTCAAGAATTGGGATATCAAATGAAAAAATATTTTTTCAAATCCGACCGCTAGGTAAACTCTGGAAGTTTAACGCGTAAACAAACAAACTCTCAGCTTGATCATTAGTTTATATACTACACGGAGAGAAAAATCTTAGAAAAATTACTGTGCTGTCTCATAATCTGAGTGCATTTGAGTGGTAATGGAAAAATTACCATGCTAGCACACTAAAAATTCTTATGCATTACAGTAAAATTTATTGGACAAATAGCCCAATCTCACTCAGAAAATTTTCTGTAGATGTCACTTGCACTCAATTTACAGTGACGAGCACAGTAATTTTTCAAAGAATTTTCTCTCCGTGTATTAGAAAATAATCACGTATAGCAGACGCAAGATTTGTTACTGTTAGCCTGCATCTTCCCACTGCTGGGCGACTTCCAGCTCTTTCAATCCAGGGCTAATGTGGACCACGGTTGATTATTTTCTCGCAGATCGTCCCACCATCTTCTCCATTTATTGGTATATCATAATCTGTATCCTAGTCAAGTCTACGAGTTGACAAAACACCGTTCTGTTGAGGAGACTGTTTTTTTTCTGTTTTTTAGTCTGACTTCTAGGCCCGCTGTAAAAATATCACCGTGAAAACATAAGCGAAGCGAGCTGTCATTCCACCTAATGCTAGGGATTGGCACTATTGAGCTCACTTCAAGCTTACTTCACCTATGTTTACACGGTGTTTTTTTTTTCGGCAATCACAAAACAAGACACGAACTTAAAGTCGTCAGTGTCAACCAGCAAACGCGATGAGCCACTTTATCCTTGAGAGGATCTCTCTATTTTACGGAGTCAGCGGCTAATCAAAACGGTTCACCACCCAAGTCGATACAAAAACAGGGTAACGTCAAAGTACACAGCTGAGGTAACGTACGGTATTTGAACAGGTACGCGATGAAATGAGGTCTGCGAGGGGACGGGGAAAATAAATAAGGATAAGGAAAATTTTAATTCCCTTGAGTGTCGAAATAATTATACTTTTTTGCGGCATAAACAGCCGTATCTTTTTGTTACGTTAACTTAGAAGTTTGATTTTTTCACAGCTTCAAGTCAATTTAGACCTGAGTATACGGTTTTAATTTCAAATAGATACCTTCTCGCGTTCCCGGCGTAAAGGGTCTTGACAGACAGACAGGACAGCAAAGTGATCCTATAAGGGTTCTGCTTTTTCCTTTCGAGGTACGGAACCCTAAAAATGAAAACTGTTTCTCTGCAGGCTGGTTTTTGCGATAGCGGCTATCTATCACATTTGTTTAAAAAAATACCTAGGTAATGTTTCAATTACGCTATTTATATTTTTTCGAATTGCGATTTACTGTCTATACCTACATAGACTCACAACAGTGGCAGTGGTAGTCTATGGTGGCAGTGGGCAGGGCATATTGCTCGCAGAACAGATGGCCGATTGGGGCGAAAGGTTCTGGAGTGGTGACCGCGTACCGGAAGACGTAGCGTTGGAAGGCCTCCCATAAAGAGGTCCGATGACCTTTTGAAGGCCGTAGAATGGATGGATGCGGGAAGCACAGAACCGGTTGCAGTGGAGGTGTTTGGCGGAGGCCTATGTCCAGCAGTGGACGTCTTTAAAAAAATGATTTTTCTAAAATGATGTTGATGACACGTAGTCACATATTAAGTATGTACATATACAGGGAAAAAAGATCGATTGGCATCAAAATAAGATTTTGTGAAATCTGAGAATGGGTATCATTTCTCAAAAAAAATAAGTACAGTCTCCTAAGACAGTTTTTCTGTAACTACAACGATTACCCCTTACTGCTCCGTCTTAAAAATCCACCCTGTATTTTGTGCGTTGCTTCCCTAATATTACAATACACCTTGACAATTCAAAGTGCCTGTAATTGGTTTACTTGAAATAAATGCTTTGAGTTTGAGTCTGAGATTATTTAATTTTACTCACAAAACTTTAGGACAAAGGTAAGTTAGGATGTCAGGCACATGTTTGACGTCTGTCCTCTATGTCTGACGTCTTCGAGAGCTTGCAACAGAGCGGTAATGTTCTCTCTCAGATGGACAGTTATCATGACACTTGGCAGCTTTTGTTGCCAATCTTCAACGCACTTCGTCTCTGAATGACAGGTGAAATCCAGTGATGGTACGGCTTTAATGGAAATGTCATGTACTCGTAAAATCTTTTCCATTAGGGAAAATGAGCCGCGGGGAAATGTTTTGGCTTGGTTTAGTCTTTTCTTTGGGTCTATGAACATAATTTAGCAAATAATTTGAAGTATTCAAACTTTTACTAATAAAACATTTATCATTATTATATTTTTACTGTGTACGTTATTTGATTTTGGCATATTCTAGCAAACGTTTGACGTAGTTTATAATTAATTTAGGTAGCTCCGTACTGGTAATTCCTTTCAAACTCCCAGTACGACTGTTGTTAGAAGTTGTCAAAGAACCCAGTAGTTCTATAATGAACAGTCGAGAAATATGAAGTTTCTGAATTCCTTGCGTTTGAAGTTGGAGAATTTAATAGAGATGGAGAGTTTTAATAAGTAGAGATATATACTGGGTGTCAGGAAAGTCGTGGATTACCTTTTACCTACTGATGGACCACATTGGGATCTACCAATAAAAAAAAATGAACATCGTAAAAGTCTTATGGTTTCCGAGTTTTTTCCATGCCATTTCTACGAATGAAAACTTTTTCGAGTACAGGTTTTTTTTTATTTTCATCTTGAATCATCCTACTATCGATTGAATACAAAAAAATTACAGATATTATCTTTTAAATAGCTAAAATTTAGGTTCAAACTTAAAATTTTCACCAAAAAAAAAATTACCTTACTTTTGATCAGCCCTGGTGAAAAAAAAATTTATTGGTAGGTAATTTTTTTTATTGTTAGATCTCAATGTGGCCCATCAGCAGGTAAAAGGTAATCCATGACTTTTCGGACATCTCGTATACAACGTGTAACGTTAAATGCGCAAAACCTCAGACACCCCAACTGATTTTTAATTCAATTGACTTATTTCAGAGAAAAAGTAAGTAATAAAAAAAATTGTATAGGTTTTATGTGCTGTTTTAGTTTCACTGGCCATTCTGATCGTTTCTTGCGTCTGCGACGACACTTTATCGAGTGAGGAGTCGTCACCGGGCCGCTGCGCCGCGCTGACATTGGCTTGCTTGCACTATTAATAAATAGACACGGCAACGTTTTTAATGAAGATTTTTAGAAAAATATGACCTATATTAAAAAGTGGTTTAATTAATTCTGCTCGTTATTCTGATCAAACTATTTTCAGGTTTTGCGCATTTAACGTTACACGTTGTATATATATGAGTGTTTGTATAGTATGGCAGAATATCTTTCAGCAAAAACCATTGCTTATCGTATAGTAGCAGAATTAATGTAGCAGAATAGTTAAACAATTTTCAAATATCTGAAATCATTTCTGGCAGGCATATGAACCCTTTTCAAGCTGTCATTTTGGATTTGCATAATGATAGCAGTAGGTACATATTCAGGCATTGTTCAAGTGAATATCGTTCTAAAAGACCTTTATCATCAGAATTAATTCTAAATTTTATTCAGGGAAAATTCATATTACCACATTTTACGCTAAATTTTCATTCAGTAGACCCAACAAAAACCTTTGATTAGCCGCCGGCACAGATCACAAAGTAATAACAATGTGGGTATCTTCCGTTGTCTGCGGTAAAGGGAATTAACGTTAATTAAATGTGATCTCATTAGCCCTCGCTGCCATGTTCTTTGGCTTTCACAGTAACCTCGACTGTTACAATAATTAAGACGAAAGGTGTAGCATTATGGAGCATCTTTTGAGCTGAGGAAGTCCTGCGTGTGGATAGTGAGTTTATTGTTATCCTGCCGTGCGATTCTGTAACCATCTCACCGTGAAAGCTTGGGTGAAGTGAGCGTGGAGTGAGCTGTTATTCGCTAGGGATTAACACTATTAAGTGCTCACTTCACTTATGATTTCACGGTGAGATATTTACAGAATCGTCCGGCAGTATCGTCCGGCTACTTGGCAAAGGCCTCTCCCCATAACTTCCAGCTCTTTCGATCCACTTCGTGAGTAGGAAACGTTAAACCTGAGAATGTACTCGATTTCCATACGAAAAAGTTTTAACCATCATCTGCCTAGCCTTTTCCCAACTATGTTGGGGTCGGCTTCCAGTCTAACCGGATGCAGCTGAATACCAGTATTTTACGTGGAGCGTCTGCCTATCAGACCTCCGCGACCCAGTTACTGGGTAATACGGTACCTACCCCTAGGTAAGACTGGTTTTCAGACTTTCGGGCTACTGACGACCCGTAACGACTGTCAAAGATCCACGAATGACAGCCGGGACCAACGGCTTAACGTGCTTTCCGAGGCACGGAAAGGTCTTCGTATGTGAAGATGGTCACCCATCCACGGACCAACCGCGGCAAGCGTAGCTTAACCTTATCGATCGACCCATGCGGCTGTTATTACTTAGCCACAAGCCTCTCCACACGAAAACGTTTTAACCAGAACCATTATTTTCCGACTCTAACATAGTTGGTAAAAGGCTAGGCAGACGATGATGAGGTGAAACAGTTTTGTGGTTGTGAACCCCCAAAACTGTCTCACCTCTAACATTATCTATTCTATTTAAACGAAAAACATATAAACAGCCGGTCGATTCTGGAAATATCTCACCGTGATAACTAAGGTGAAGTGAGCTTAGAGTGAGCTGTGAGTCATGCTGATGCTAGGGATTGACACTATTAGCGACTCACTCCACGGTCACTTCACCCAAGTTTTCACGGTGAGATGTTTACAGAATCGCATGGCTGTTGTTTAAATATGCTAGCACTAGCACAGACTTGTTAGTAAATGCACAGGAGCGTAGAGAGCTTACCAACTACTACTGAGTACGAACTACTATATCCCATCAAGACACGTGTCCCACCGCCAGCGATTAACGAGAAGCGAGTAGGGCTAGCAACTAAAAGACCGTTCAAGTGCGAGTCGGACTCTCGCACTGAGGTCCCGTACAAATTTGTAGGTATATAACTACAAATTTACGGTTTTCAGATTTGTTCTTTTACTTGTGCTACATGAAAATGGTTCTTGCCAAATTTCATGATTCTAGGTCAACGGGAAGTACCCTATAGGTTTTGATTCCTTTGCGAGTGTCAAAATACGCGGCGTAAACTGAACATAAACGACCGTGTATCTTTTGATTGCGTTGATTTAGTATGAAGATTGATTTGTCACTGCTTCAAGGGATTGCAGCCCTGAGTATTTGATATTAATTTCAACTTGATAACTCCACGCGTTCCTGAGAAAAAGGGTCTTGACAGACGGACAGACGGACACCGAAGTGATCTTATAAGGGTTCCGTTTTTCATTTTGAGGTACGGAACGGTAGTTGGCGAGGAACGAGAAGGCGAGTGTTTGGCCCGCGAAGTGAGTACTCCTCCGCGCTGAAATTTTTCGTCGGTAAAAAAAAAATGCTGCTCCATACACTTTATAATGAAACAGCAGCCGTTTTTTTTTTTTTTTTGATAGTTTACGAAAATTGTCTATTTATAAAATCATGTGCTAAATTAATGGTTATAGTTTGCGCATCGATGTCCCAGCCACCCTGATTGTGTACTTGTTTCACTGACACGGGACCTACTATCTTTTGTACGTTTCATGAGCGAGAAAATCGATAATAGCTAGTCGCTTCTTCGTCGGCGGTGGGACAAATGCCCTAGAGCGACATTGTAACAATAGATGGAACAACAAAGTGCTAACAAGCGACTATCGGAGTTTCGCTTCAGAATATCAACGACTATGCTTATGCTTATAGTTTGTATAGCACTGAGAGGGGTAGAAGGCTAATAACGAAGGACGCTTTACAGTTTTGTGCTACAAACGTATGAAACGATAGAGCTACGAAGTATTTACGTGTACAGAACTACAGACGCCAGCGCATCAAGCTACCCGAAACTGTAAAATTTTCTCAATCAACTTTGAACCTTATGCTTAAGCGATAAAGTTGAAAATATACTGAGGAAACTTAATAGATTGTGTATATTATGTGTTGCCGTTACAGTCGTTACGGGTCGTCAGTAGGCCGAAAGTCTAACAACCAGTCTTACCAAGGGGTATCGTATTACCCAGTAACTGGGCTGTGGAGGTCAGATATGCAGTCACTCCATGTGAAATACTGGCATTGGCTGCATCCGGTTAGACTGGATATGTATTATAAAATGTAGTCGCTTTTTGTATGTCTTTGTGACCGCGTTGTTATTCAAAACTTCGCAATGGAATTTGATGCGGTTTTCCCCATATTTTAGCGAATTTATTCCGAAAGGTTTATGTACAGACGCCAGCACATCAAGCTACCCGAAACTGTCAGATTTTCCCAATCAACTCTGAACCTTATCCTTTAGCGATAAAGTTGAAAATCTATTAAAGAAATCTGACAGATTGTAGTAGCTTGATGTGCTGGCGTCTGTACATTAATATAGAACTTACATATAATAAAGAAATCTCAAGTCATAAAAATCATGCAAAGCAGGGGCAGGTCGCTAGTAAATAATTAAGTAACGTAAGTATTATGCGTTTCGAACATAAATCAACTCAGTTAAGAACCTAAATCGTGTGTGATATGAAAGTGTATACTATGTGCTACGAACGTAAATGATAACGTGCTACAAAAATTTCGTAGCTTTGTAGCTACGAGTACGTCATTAGGGAAGCGTCCATAGCTAATTTCTTCGGTTATTTAGCCACTTTTGGAAGCGAAATATTAATGCAACTAGATGCTTATAATTATTTATTTTTATTTAGGTATTGATTTTACCATTTATGTACACACATTTATATACAGACAAGAAAAAAAGAACACAAAAATGGGTACAAAGGTGATAATTATCTCATGTAGTTTGCTGTAGAACAGTCGCAGTACCGATAAAAGTACCCACTCTCAAGTAAATTGTTAGGTACATTTTTTTTTCTGTCAGTCGACGTAGTTCAAAGTGGGTTTACTGCCTTTCCACAACACAGTATCGCTGCGTATCGATTTTGTATAACACACGGCGTACGGGTGACGTGCACTATATGTTGCGAAAGTGTTACTTGTTCCTTTTGCATCAGTCGGGCGTTGTTTAATTAAATTGTTGTTTAATACATAAGTTTAGGTATTAGAGCGGTTCTGAATCTGTGGTAGCTAGAGTATTTAGAGCTACTTAGTATGGGTTTATTAAAGGTTAATTTTGAGAGATACGTTATTAATTTTCGTTAAAATATTAATCAATCAAAAAATTAATAGGACGAGCTCTTGTCACCGTCGGGGTTCCATCTGTATTAGAACCCATTGGCTTGGCACGCGACGATGGCAAGAGACCGGACGGCATGTCTTTATTTCCATGGAAGGTGGGCAGGCCTTTAGTGTGGGACGCAACGTGTGTCGATACTCACTACGTGTCGTCACTATGTGTCGATACTAGTACTACAACGATTATGTGTTGTGAACCTAAATGATAACGTGCTACAAAAATATCGTAGCTTTGTAGCTACGAGTACGCCATTAGTTTGTACATAATTGTTAGATAATAATAACTTACTTAATAAATAATAAATAAGTAGGTATATATTATAATTGTTCTTTCTTTCAAAAAGATACCTAAATTAATAAATCAGTAATGCAATTTTGTTACCCACGGAGGTTTGTGGAAACTAAAGAATGTGCAACTTGAACCTTTTGTTTCAATGTCATCCAAGCGCGCCGGTTGTGAGTACCTACTACGAACTTGACCTTTTTCAAGGACAAAACCAATGAGATTGGTGTATGTCCTTCAAGTTTGAGCATCCATTTTCGGTGTCGAGCGTCATAAATTTCCTTTTGACGCCATGTATTGATTTTAGTTACTAATATTAATTAATGTTGATTAATTAATATAATGAAAAAAGTTTATGAGAGGAAAAAGAATTATCTAAATCGTACCGACGCCAGCACATCAAGCTACCCAAAACTGTCAGATTTTCCCAATCAACTTTGAACCGAATGCACTAGCGATAAAGTTGAAAATCTATTAAAGAAATCTGACAGATTGTAGTAGCTTGATGTTTTGCTTCACCGTTTTGAGAGCTGCAGTGGTGATGGAATGAAATACTCAAAGTGAACTCGTAAGCCGATACCGCTGGGCCACCATGACTTAGGGTGCGTTTCCACAGAAGCGGAGCTGGGCGAAGCGGAGCAGAGACGTGCAGGAATCGACTAATCACAATGGTTGAAATCCTCATCGCGTCACTCGTCTTGTCTGTGATTGGACGATTGCTACACGTCTCCGCTCCGCTCCACCCAGCTCCGCTTCTGTGGAAACGCACCCTTAGTCATGTGGTTGTAATTTTCAACTCAATGGCCTTTTTCAGCGATTTCATTGTCCCTAAAGCTAAGAATATTACTTTGAAATGTACTAACTTTTGTCTTATTAAACAAAACAGTAGGTATCAAAGAGATTTCCAGGGCTCTTCTATCGATTACGATCGGTACTTCTTTGTCACAAGTTCAAGAGTTTGTCGATCATAGCAACAGGTTAACATACTGTCGACTCTCTCCCCTTTTTGTTTATAAACTAGCTAAGTTATAATGAAATTCCTACGTTTAGTTAGACGCTTATTACATTTTCTGCTTCACATTTTTCAAATAGGAGTTTCAGAAAGGTTCCTTTCAGGGGTCAACCAACCTTTTGAATGCAAAACTCTTGAGAGATTAAAGATAATCGTCCCAGACAACTTAAAAATGTTTATTTTCAAAACTGTTTAGTCTTCATAGCATATTAGAAGTAAAAAGAGGTAAATAGATTACATACGGAACCCTCCATCTTCAGAAACGGTAGACTAACGCACACATAAATACCGCAGTGCACGCTGTAATAAACGTCTTTAAAATCACTTGTTTCTTGCGGCACGTACTTGTTTTCATCTTTATTTTCGAAAACAATTGCAGACGCCACTCTTGTTGTTCGCCAAAGGTGGTAGAAAATAGAACTAGTTGTATCAATTCAATTAGGCATTATGTATAAGGGGTTCGAATCATCAATCGGGTTTCAAGGACTTTTAAATAAAGTCTTGGCGTCATATATTAGGTCCTTATCTATGAAATTGACGATTTTTGATACTGGCTATTGTGAAGATCGATATCTTTCATTCTTTGTAGAATTCCAAATTCAAATAAATTTTATAACATAGCATGCCATTTTGTTTTCCAAAATCAGTTGTTCATTTGTTTTCCCGCCGTTCGATGTTTTTAAAATATCATTGTTTCTGTAACCATGGAAAAATCGAAATTGCACGCTATTTTCGAATACGAATTCCGTCGTGGCACCGACGCAGCACAGACAGTACGCAATGAGGACCTAATATTGTGTCTTAGGCATTATAAATAACGGACACAATATGCAAAAAAAAGGCGTTGTATGTATAATGATGAATTATACAATCTGCCTGCGAGATAAACATGGGGTAGTGGGAAATTACTACATATTTAGATTTAGACTAATATCATGATCTAGCCTGAGGTTTCTCACGTTTAGACTATTCTAAACGTGAGAAACCTCAGGCTAGATAACCCTCTGGTTAACCCTATGGTTAACAGCACAAAACTTTCGAATAAATGTGTTCCATTGGATAAAATTGTAGAGATACAAATGGTTGGTATCGGTTACGAGCTGCCTACTATCTCCGCCTACGTGTATGTCATGATATAGGTCAGTTGGTTGGCCGGAAGAGATGGCTTGGCAGTTTATTTGTTACCTATCGTATTTTATAGTTAAAGGGGATGCCGTAGGTAACCCTCGAAATTGAAAATTTACTTACTTTTTTTTGCAATTACAGGCTGTCTGTTGATTAAAATAAGATTCCGTAATATATATGGCTTTATAGAATTACTAGCGACCCGCCCCGGCTTCGCACGGGTGCAATGGAGAAACACTGATATTTCTCGTAAAAAGTATAGGATAAAAAATGGTTATTGTGGGTTATCCCTAAGAGATAGACATATACCATCACGGATTTTTTTGTAGACCTTGTTAAGGTGTACAATACTGTAGTACATTATTTTGATCTATCTCGACGGGTTCAGCCAGCGTTTACAATGTAAGCGCAAAAAAATGTGTTTATTTACGACATTACATTAGAAACCTCTAAAATTATCAGTGTTTCTCTACTATATTATGCATGTATTATACATATAAACCTTTCTCTTGAATCACTCTATCTATTGAAAAAAACCGCATCAAAATCCGTTGCGTAGTTTTAAAGATCTAAGCATATATAGGGACAGACAGACAGGGAAGCGACTTTGTTTTATACTATGTAGTGATAGTCATGAGAGTTCTTTACTGAAGATAGTATAGGCGACACACTATCTGTTTCTTCGCGACGGTAGATTCTATTTCGTCGGGGTAGACGTGTTCTTGAGTGGAGACCGCGAATCGGCAAACATAAGGTAGGACGCCCTCAGGGTAGGTGGAGTGACGATCTTCGCAGGATGGCTGGTAGCAGCTGGATGAGACTTGCCGAGAATTTAGAAGAAGCAGTGGATTACTTTAGACTGATGATGGTGACGTTGGTAGATTCAAAGCGTTTTATTGCTTACTATCTTCTGTCCGCGATTTCGTTCTCGTGAAAGTCGTAAAAGACTACAATATACTAAAATAACAACCACATTTTATAAAACTTCCCTGTGTACTACGTTTGCAGTTTTGGTCACAACAACCAAAATATATCAGGACTGGTGACGCGAGAGCAAGCGACGTAGAGCCGATGTATTCCATTAAAACTCGCCATGAAAACTGAGATGAAGTGAGCTTGACGTGAGCTGTCAATAGTGTCAATTCAATAATCAGAATCGTTGGAATTACAGATCACTTCACCTAAGTTATCACCGCGAGATTTTTACAGAATAGACCGGAGTTGTCCGTGTGAGGAGCAGCTTGTCCTGAGGTCGACACCCATTCCCCGTTGCTTGCGAAGTTTTTTCTTTTTTTTAGTGAATTAAAAGCATTAGAACCATTCCCAGACTTCGTAACAATAACTTTTCAAAAATATTCAATTTAGGTACAGCCGTGCGAGTCTGTAAACATCTCACCGTGAAAGCTTGGGTGAATGAGCGTGGAGTGAGCTGTCATTCGCTAGGGATTAACACTATTAAGTGCTCACTTCACTTATGATTTCACGGTGAGATTTTTACAGAGTCGACCGGCAGTTTTAATTTCGCTACAATTTTATTATATTTACAGACGCCAGCACATCAAGCTAACCGAAACTGACAAAATTTCCCAATCAACTTTGAACCTTATCCTTTAGCGATAAAGTTGAAAATCTATTAAAGAAATTTAACAGATTGTAGTAGCTTGATGTGCTGGCGTCTTTACTAGCTCCTGACCACGACTTCCTTTTTTTTTTCTGAAATTTCTTGTTACCCCGAACCACCCCGTCGCATCGCATCGCCTGCTCGCGCTATTACGACTTTTTGTCTTTTAGCTCAGCTGCTAAGGGTCCTAGCGTGATGTTAAATAGTCTTTTGCTCTGGTTTTGGTCTTTGGCTTTTCTTTTATTGGGATCATATACAAAAAGATTGAAATCCGACCGGTAGTTCCGGAGATCAGTGCGTTCAAACAAACAAACAGACTCTTTAGCTTTATTATTACTACAGATATGCATAGATAGAAAGATATTAGTATAGATATAATAATCGTTGTCTGAAAGGTTTTGTGTGTTTTCATCAACTGATTGATTGATTTTGACGGACAACACCACACGCTCGTAAAAATGTACATCGATCATACGTACTGTAATTTTTGGGACGTCTGAAAAATGTGTTGTTCAATCTTCATAAGGGCTCCCGCAGATAGGGGCAATACTACACTATTAGAATAAATTCCACAAAGTTTTCATAGATTTTTTTTTACTAGTGTCTCGACTCGCCTGTAGTTACATAAGATGTTAGTGTACTGTAAGAGCCGAGTTTTTAAGACTGTTATAAAACTATAAACACTCAGAGGGCTCCATGAAATCAGATGGTTCGTCTCTGTATCATTGACCAGTTTCCGTAATTTTCCAAGAAAAGCAGGCAAGTTGGCCCTAATTTCTACTATTGAACGCTTAATAAACGAGTGGAATATTTAACACTGTGTATAAAAACAACTAACGTAATCCTGGGTATCTCCGACCACCCTCCTAATTCCGACCACTTTTTATTTTTGCTAATAACTATCTTTTGGATAATATAATCTAGTTGAGGCTTTTTATAACGTATCTTTATATTATACAACGTGTAACGTTAAATGCGCAAAACCTCACACACCTCAACTGATTTTTAATTCAATTGACATTTATTTCAGAGAGAAAATAAGTCATCAAAAAAATTGTATTCTGATCAAACTATTTTCAGGTTTTGCGCATTTAACGTTACATGTTGTATATGTTACGATATTGGAAATAACAAATAGTTAACTTGCATGTGTTTAATTTGCTATAATGATAAAGAGTGAAAACATCTAACTAAAAATCCTTAAATTTAGAGTTTTGATTTTTAGCACTTTTTAAATAATTTTCAAGCTTAAGGATTTTTAAAGGAAGCTTAAGGAGTTTTTTTAGTCATTTTGAGCTAGGCTTAGTAGTGAAATACACCTATGCGACCATCTTGAGAATCTTCATTTATAATGAATTTTTTAAAATATTCCTCATATGAAAAAATTGTGAGACTTGTTTTTAGGGATTCTAAAAGCGTTCTACTTCAGAAATCTGTTTTCAGAAATTAATTTTGTTGCACAGTCTTCGTGCATTGAGAAATTTAAACGACGTAGAAGTTCGGTGGTCGGATATAGGCAGGTTTGCGTTATTCCAAACCCTCCATCGATATTTTCCGAAATATTATAATGTTTCACTCAAGAATTATTATAATTCTCAAATCGCCATTTTAATTATTAACTCACACACTGTCAAAGTTATACTGTATATCTAGTAAAGTACACCCACTTAGGCCTTAAATTTATTTTACGTGTCGTGTTCGAAGCCGCGTTGAAATCGCTCGTGTGCAAATGCTTTAAGTGCGAGAATTTTTCGATATCACACTGAGCAGTGGAAGTATGCAGACTGTTCTCGCTGCGGGCGACCAACATGACTGCCCTGCAAATATTCGTATTGCCACTATAACAGCGCAGTTACTGGACTACTTGGCTATCTTATGCAGTAGGTACAGTGGAATGTTTTGTAAGTAAGAAGATGTTTTGTATTTACTGGTTTTCAGTTGGTAGGTATACATAAAATGCTAATGCATACAGTTGGAAGTCATCGTCATCACAATTCTTCTCAATCAATTAACTCAGCCTATCGCAGTCCACTGCTGGACATAGGCCTCTCCCAGACTGCGCCACAACACCCTGTCCTCCGCCTTCCGCATCCAGTCTACCCCAGCTGCATTCTGCAGGTCGTCCGTCCATTTGGTAATTCTTCTATCCTTATCCTAATTTATTAGGGGTCAGAGCAACACGTATTTTTCTTCCATACTTCTATTCTATTAATCATCGTCTCGGTAGTCACTCCCTTTGTAGCCATGTAGGAAGTTTGAGAGTGAATAAGCTTATTTATCATCTGCCTAGCCATTTCCCAACTATGTTGGGGTCGGCTTCCAGTCTAACCGGATGCAGCTGAATACCAGTATTTTACATGGAACGACTGTCTATCTGACCTCCACAACCCAATTACTGGATAATACGATACCACTTGGTAAGACTGGTTGTCAGACTTTCGGGCTACTGACGACCCGTAACGACTGTCAAAGATGCACGAATGACGGCCGGGACCAACGGCTTAACGTGCTTTCCGAGGCACGGAGGGGTCTTGGTATGTGAAGATGGACACCCATCCACGGACCAATCGCGGCAAGCGTAGCTTAACCTGATCGATCGACCCGTGTGACTGTTATTACTTAGCCACAAGCCCATCACAGTGAATAAGCTTATTGACAAGTTTAAATTGTAACATACCGTAGGTAGGTAAGATTAGCCATCAATGAGTAGGTATTCAATTAACCATTATTTTCATTATAACATTGAATAGAATAGAATAGAATACTCTTTATTATGTACACCATATAAATTACAGACATAAATATAGAAATTTTACAAAGGGTGACACAATGGGCGGTCTTATCGCTAAGAGCGATCTTTTAAAGACAACCTTTGGATAGATTGAAAAGGGAAGGAGAGACAAATACAAGGTAGTCTGTGGTGTATCATTTACACGATAAAATGAATGTATACATAATGTATATTATACTAATCTAAATAAATATATACATAAAACAATAGACATGAAACAGGAGTAAAGAAAATATAATGGTGCTGTTTAAGGAGAGAGGAAGTGGTGGTGGCTTATTTAGAGTATTTCACCCTAAACAGCTGCTCCTTTTGGAAATTACATGAAAAGATTACGCTATAAAACGATAGCGTCAGATCTTTTCATGCCATTCTCATCATATTTAACATCAATAATCAGGCAGTTCTCAGAAACAACGCTTCCAGGATTTTAAAGAAAAAGCGCTTAAGGAAGTTGCGCTAGGTAGTCCGCGAAATTAAAATTCTCTTACGTTTTTACAATTTGCATGAGTGTCAGGTTGTATGTTGAACGAAATATTTTTGCGAGCGTAACAAGTATGTATTTACAGAATTATAACCATTAAAATTGTCTATACAACTCTCTAGTTCATATAATCCTACTGATTGATATTTAATCAAATAGTAATTGAATAGGATTAGTTTTGCTACAGACTTCACACTTGGATCGCAAGGCTTCACAAGCCTTGTCGGTTCCACTCTACTTAACACGGAATTTTCCTTCGCGTGAAAGCCTTCGTAACTTTGAACGAAAATTACTAGTTAAATCCTAAATGATTTGGAGTGTAATTTAATCTAGTTAATAATATGGGGTTATACAGGATGAAATTGAATAGGTGCGCCAAATTAAAACATCTAATTCAACGTGTTATAAAGAAAATTTATAGCATGTCATTAAGGAAATGGATGCCCATACGTTCTCGGAAGAACGCTGAAAAATATGTAAATGAGCGCTAGTTCAACGCATTGCCAACTTGCTTCGTGTTGTAAACTCTGCGATGAATGGATTGCTTATCGGGCGCGCGCTAAAATTGATACTTTAATTTTCTTATTTGTTTTTATACAAGGTGTAACTTAAATAACGCACAACCTCTTAAGGGGTCATTGTACTCATCATTATGAACAACTTTTAGTATGGGACCAAACCGGAAATCGCGAAAAAAAAATTGCTGACGATTTTGACGAGTTATGCGAACATAAATGTAGGGAACAGCTGATTTTTTTTTCGCGATTTCAGGTTTGGTCCCATAGTAAAAGTTGTTCATAATGATGAGTACAATGACCCCTTAAGAGGTTGTGCGTTATTTAAGTTACACCTTGTATATTATTACTAGCATCCGCCCGCAACTTCGTTTGCGTAGAATTCGGAATTCCCGACGTTTAAATCCTATTACCCGTTTTCCCGTAGGAATGAAGCATTTTCCCGCGGTAAAAAGTAGACTATGTTCATCAGGAATAATGTCGGCTTCTAATAGTAGAACAATTTTTCAAATCGGTCCAGTGTAATCGGTTCATGTATTTATGTATATTTATTTGTGCTTATAATTAGGTATATATTATATTTGTAGTTTTAATAGGTTTATGCATATCTTTATACTTAAAATATTTATTCCTCAATTTTCATGATATTATTTGTCTCTGCATCACCCAGAGGATAACTGGTAGAAAATGCCTATTGCATTAAGTCCGCCTTTGTATATTTATGTGCTTGAAGTATTAAATATGTCTATTCTGTAAAGATCTCACTGTGAAAACTTAGGTAAAATAGTCTTGGATTGAGCTGTCATTCCACCTGACGCTAGGGTTTGACACTATTGACATTTGACAGCTCACCTAAATTTCACCGAATAATAATAATAATAATGGAGTAAGGAGAGTAAGGAGCTTCACGGACGCTTTTTCCGGGCCCTACATGGACCCGATGTAGATATACCAGCGTCCGTAACCTGGCTGCGTTCCGGTGACCTTTTTGGAGAAACCGAAGGTTTTGTCTGTGCAATTATGGACGAAGTTATGATGACGAACAATTACCGGAGATTTATTATGAAAGACGGCTCGGTTGACATCTGTCGGGCATGCCACCGGCCGGGGGAATCAATCAGGCATAGGTATTATCTCCGGGTGTTCTCGTCTGGCTAACGGAGAATACTTACATAGACACAACCTTGTAGCCAGGATAATCCATCAGCAACTTGCTGTAAAATACAACCTTGTGGAATTTGAGGTACCGTACTACAGGTATGTGCCCGACCCAGTTCTCGAAAATGGAAATATCACATTGTACTGGGATCGATCCATCATCACTGACAGGACTATTGTTGCCAATAAGCCTGATATAGTGGTGGTGGATCGATCAGAGCGGCGCGCAATGATTGTTGACATAGCCGTCCCGCATGATGAAAACCTCGTGAAAGTCGAGAAAGACAAACAAATTAAGTATCTTGACTTGGCTCGCGAGGTTGTCGACATGTGGGATGTGGACTCAGCGATCATTGTGCCGATAGTCGTGACAGCCAATGGATTAATAGCCAAAAGCCTCGACCAACACCTGAGGAGGCTTTCGTTAGGCAGCTGGATCAAGGGCTTGATTCAGAAAGCGGTACTTCTGGACACGGCTCGCATTGTCAGGAGGTTCCTCTCTCTGGAGCCCTGACTGCCGGTAGCTTGGACCCTGTTCCCGTTACCGGTGGGCTACTATTTTTTATATTTTTAAATGTTTTTATATTTATTATATTCTAATATTTAAAAATAAAATTTATATGTATTTAATTAAATAAAGGAAATAATAATAATAATAATATTCCACAACTTTCACACAACGCCATCTAGTCCCAAACTAAGCAGAGCTTGTGCTATGAGTACTAGACAACTGATAAACATACATATATATTTCTAAATACATACATACTATAGATAAATTACACCCAGACAAAGACCAAATGATCGTGCTCATCACACAAACATTTGCCCTAGGTGGGAATCGAACCCACGACCTTGCGCATAGCAGTCAGGGAATAGAATAGATCTCTCAGTGTACAATCAATCAAAATCAAAATATTTCATTTCACATAAATCTACATGGGCATTTATGAAACGTCAGAAGCTAGGTGCACGGTTTCAATTCGTCGTTTCCTATGGAGAAGAACCGGCAGGAAACTCCACGGATACTCTTTAAAAAATAATTGGCTTTTACCGCTTTTACAACGTTATCAAATTACAGTTTTAGGTATGGGAAGACAGTGTGGGCCTGTCAACAAGTACAGATACTTAATAAAATAGAAAATGCTCTACCAATCTACAGTCTACAAGGCCTACAAACTTCTCACTTTCACAGAATATAAAAGAACTAGATGCGCCCCGTGGTTTCACCCGCATAAGTCTCGATCCCGTAGGAATATCGGGATAAAAAATATTCTGTGTGTTATAAACTATCTGTGTGCCAAATTTCATATAAATTGGTCCAGTCGTTTGAACGTGAAGAAGTAACAAAAATACACACACACACACAAACTTTCACCTTTATAATATTAGTGTGATCATTCTTAAAGATAAAAAAAAAAATACAATACAATTACATATTCAAACCTGCTGTCATTAAAACCACTAATAAACCGAGTTGTAGTAGTAAAAAACTACTTTAATATCCAAACACGATAGGAGTAACAATACCAAATAGGAATTTATACATAGGTATAAACATCGTGCGTATAAAAACACCCCTATGTAAACCGGGTCATTGACCGGCACATTTCTTTCGGAGTGCACTGACATTTTGCGATGAATTCTCGTTAGTTCATTACGAGTCACTCAGTTTAGTAGTGACGTCATTTTGAGTGTATTGCTTCAGGAAGTGATTTTCAGAGACGATAGATATGTTGTTTCTATATCCTAGTAATAACTGCCGCACGGGTCGATTGATTAGGTTAAGCTACGCTTGGCGCGGTCGGTCCGTGGATGGCTGATCATCTTTACATAATTTAATTTTTGATTTTTTTTTTATCTTTTATTTTTTTTATTTATTTAGGTAACCAACAGCGATATATAAAAATATTTTACAAAATATGCGTGTTACAGTTATTATGGCCAATTATAGGTTTCCCTGTATAACTGGGATATATGTATAATACATGCGAACGGACTAATGCCAGATATTAAAGAGAGATATAAGAGAGCTTGTGTCTAAGTAATAACAGCTACACGATTCAATCGATCAGGTTAAGCTATGCTTGCCGCGGTTTGTCCGTGGATGGGTGACCATCTTTATATACGAAGACCCCTCCGTGCCTCGGTAAGCACGTAAAGCCGTTGGTCTCGACTGTCATTCTTGTATTTTTGACAGTCGTTATGGGTCGACAGAAGCCTGAAGGTCTGTCAAACAGTCTTACCAAGGGGTATCGTATTACCTAATAACTGGGCTGTGGAGGTCTGGTAGGCAGTCGCTCCATGTAAAATACTGGTATTCAGCTGCATCCGGTTAGACTGGAAGCCGACCCCAACATAGTTGGACAAAGGCTAGGCCGATTATTATACTTAGGAGCTATGTGGAGCTCTTTTTCCCTAATTTTTTATAGTCTATAAGTAAAATAACGATTGCAGTCTCTTCCGTTCCGTTTGTAGGTAGCTATACAACGTGTAACGTTAAATGCGCAAAACCTGAAAATAGTTTGATCAGAATAACGAGCAGAATTAATTGAACCACTTTTTAATATAGGTCACATTTTTCAAAAAATCTTCATTAAAAACGTTGCCGTGTCTATTTATTAATAGGTCAAGCAAGCCAATGTCAGCGCGGCGCAGCGGCCCGGTGACGACTCCTCCCTCACTCGATAAAGCGTCGTCGCAGACGCAAGAAACGATCAGAATGGCCAGTAAAAATAAAACAGTACATAAAACCTTTAGAATTTTTTAATGACTTATTTTCTCTCTGAAATAGGTTAATAGAATTAAAAATCAGTTGGGGTGTCTGAGGTTTTGCGCATTTAACGTTACATGTTGTATTTGTAATTATTTTATATCTTTACCTACAGGGATTTTTACCAAGTATTATTCTTACGATTGCATATAACATTTACAGCAGCAAAATGGTTTTTCGTACCCATTCTTGACTTGTTTACAACATAGTTCAACATTTCATAACTACCTAGAAAAACAGCAAAAAACAACCTAGAAAAACTACACGATGCTGTTGGCAGCAACTCGAAACTTTGAGGGTTGCCAACATAATAGCAAAAACCAGTGCTTTTACAACTGAAGCACTTACTTTTATGCTGTTTCCCAGTAAAACAGTATGATAATAAGTTGTTTAAACGTGAGTATACTTACGCTAGAACATTTTCTCGATAATTTCCTTATAATGTAACGTTCTTACGAATGGTATGTACAATACAGGCAAAAGCTCTGTTTCCAAAAGCATTTTCGTGAAATGTAACGTTCTTGCGAATGCTCGACGTTGAGTTCGACGTAATGTTCACGCCGAGTGAGCATTATTTCCCTGTAACATTTCTTTCTATCTTGCGTTCACTGTCGATGATTGTGCGTTCTTGATCGCTCGATAAAATGTTACTCCAATACGATCGTTGGTTTATAAAATCAGGTTATAACAAAACATTGAGTGTCGTGTTCGAAGTGCGGTTCGATAAACTTATGAAATGCGTAACGCTCGATGTTCTGTTACAAGTAAATGCCCTATTTATTTATTTATAATAATAATAATATAATAATAAAGTTTTATTGACCATAAGTTTAGGTTACAGTACACCGGTAATACATATTTACATAGTACATAGTATATAGGGCACACTCATTTACGTTCAACTACAGAAAGTTAGAACTTATCAAGTTAGCAAATTTATTTCTATAGCAATTGCTTGCTGCACTTACAGTAAACACCAAAGCGCGCAGCAAGCCAACAACATAACATTTAACTAAAAAACTTCATACAAACATTAAACATAGATTTACTGTTCCACATAAATATGTCAACTTCAGGCTCCTGGGCAATCAGGGCGTTCAGCAGATTGATCGCCTTGGTTGTGGGAGCATAACGAGCAGTATGGGTACGCACTGACGGCGCCGCGAACAGACACCGTGAGGCACAGTTTATACTCACGTACTCACTCTAGTTTATACTCACCTTTACAGTTCAAATGGATAGCATAATGTTGGCTCTAAACTAGAGTCTACTTACTTAGCCGCACAGGTCGATCGATCAGGTTAAGCTACGCTTGCCGCGGTTGGTCTGTGGATGGGTGACCATCTTTACATACCGAGACCCCTCCGTGCCTCGGAAAGCACGTTAAGCCGTTGGTCCCGGCTGTCATTCGTAGATCTTTGAAAGTCGTTACGCGTGTCAGAAGCCCGAAAATCTGACAACCAGTCTTACCTAGGCGTATCGTATTACCCAGTAACTGGGTTGTGGAGGTCAGATACTGGTATTCCGCTGCATCCGGTTAGACTGGAAGCCGACCCCAACATAGTTGGGAAAAGGCTAGGCAGATGATGACTTAATGACGAACACCATTTAACGAGTCCTGCTGTGGGTTTCGCTTTTATTAAAAAGTTTCACGCAGAAGAGATCTGATACAGAATACAGAAATCGTTGCCTGTAATATAAACACAGCTGTATTGCTAACACCACCTTTGGTGTACAGACGCATGCTAAAAAAAACCTTTTATCTAACCCGCCGTGGAATTACAGGCGTGATTTTATGTTATGTGTCTAAAACCCATTGTCACTTATTTTCTGGAATTTAAACGATCATGACATGGTCAACATTGTTTTGCTGTTGTTAAATGCAGTCATTGCAGAAACAGTTAAAAGCTATTGTGTCTCGTGTGGATCCACGTTCAAAATACACGTACACTACAAAGGTTTAATAAACACACTTCACTGAGAAATATCTGCATTATTTAATGTGTGGAAAACCCTTTTGAAGTATGTAGTCTAGTTGAAAGATAATGGAGTACCCACTAACCTACTTACCAAACCGTAAAAGAAAAGGAAATATCGCAATATTCCCATAAGCCAATGTGATCACTGTTCCCGGTATCAAACGGTAACTTTTACTGAGTTAGGGCTCGTGCACAATGTTGGACGGCACCGCGATGGCACGGTAGGGGCATATTATATTAAAATATATCAACGTATGGGATGACGCTCGGGTCATGGGGCTGGAGTGTGCGTCTCCTTTTTAAAGAAATTTCGAAAATCGACACTTCACGTGACCAAAGGGCTGGGTCGTTTTTTGACTAAAGAATTAGCCATTTTGCCATTCAACGTGGCAATGCTGCCAGTCTTCTGGGCACGTTTCCGGATGACAGCGACACGGACGAGTACTTCGACGCCCAAATATTCATTTGTTTTTGTATTTATTTATATAGTTGGTTAGTTAGTCTTTTAATTCAGTATCTAGTGAAAGTTGTTAAGAGATTATGAAAATAAAATATCGTGTATGTGATCGAAATATAGAATTCACTATCGAGATTGCTTTAGTAGTAGCAGATAATTTTTTTGAAGGAGCTTGTTCGGGGTAGTGTCGCCGCTATACTTATTTCTGCCGCGAAGCAGCTTTTCTGTCTCTTGTTTGAACCCACTTCAAACAAGAAACAGAAAAGCTGGTGTAAATACAGACACATGAGACTTTTCAGCTTTGCCTCTGGGTTGGGAACGCATCTCCAAAGCTTTTGGTATTGTAATTCTTCATAGAGGGCGGTAACCTTGGACCATCAGGTGGGCCCTGCGGTTGCATGTCATTTAAAAACATAAAAAATGTATTCTTGGCACTATGTTCCACGATAGTCTGATTCTAAGGTTTATCTACTCGAGCATAAATGATTACTGATTATTACTGATTGATTATTGATTTTTACTGTAAGTAAAATTGTACAAACACTTTTAGACATCAAAAATAAATAGATTCAATTTCGTCAGCCGTACCGTCCGACTGTGTACACTAGCCTTATTGTGTGAACGGCAATAGTTACAGTTGCTCGGGTTGAGAAGTGTCACCAGATAAAATGCGACCCCTTTTCCTTATCGATTTCCTTCGACGCACCTTTTGTGTTGTTGTGTGTAAAGTTACTTAGAAGAGCGAAAATGAAAGTTATGAGTATTATGGGAACTAACCAGTTGACTGCCGTTAATTACAGAAACAATTAAAAAGCCATTTTGGTTCGCGGGGATCCACGTTCCGGATACGAAGGGTTAAACAGGGAAAAACGCCAAATTAAATATCTATTTTAATACGTGCTTCATTTCACGAAACAGTCGTATTTTTCCTATCTACAATTTAAACTTTGTAATTTAAGGGGTGTTAAAAACAAAGATTATTTCTTGAGCGTGTTAAAAGCCTCTGTGTCGTTCCGAACAATGGACTGCGTTCCCATTGTTTGTGAATTCAGTTATCTCGTTTGCCCGATTTGACACGTAACACGTGAAATCGTATGTACACTTTTGTGTTGTCATCCCCGTTTTTGGTTAGCGTCCAGATCCCTTTGTTGTGTCCTAGGCCTTTGTGCAAACTATCAGGTGTCAAAAATGCTTTCACACGTAATTGGATTTGTTGACACTTTTTTTTGTATTTTGAGTTTCGTAGAATTTTCCTACAAGGTGACAGCAGATTTTTCATATTTTTTTTTTGTCTTTTGTCTTCAGTAGCAGCTTTTTGACAAAAGTCTATTATTCTGACTAAATCAATTTCCTGTTGGTGACAGTGTGAAAATTGTATACTCGTAGTATTTTTGGCCCAAATCGAATGTTATTGGTTGTCAATGTTTTGATCAAAATCAAGCGTAAAGTCTAGCGAAAGAATTCGAAGTCTTTATTACCGATTCTCTTTTTGAAACACAAAAGCGCGCACAAAGGAAAACCGTTATAAGAACTGGCATAAAATAGAAAAACAAAGAGCAGTTGACGCTCTATTCTATATGCAAAGTGCATACATGCCTGGGTAGACAAAATACTGTCTGAAGTCTGCAGTCTGAACAACGAATAAATATCGCTATTGTGGTGGAGTGCATTAATTAATTTTAAATTTTAAAACTGGAATTAAATAGTATTTGTGGTGTATTTATTCTGCCATTGTTTAAAAATAAAAATAATTAAAAGTCCCTTCTGATTCTTTAAGTAATTTTATTTAACCGGTTAAATGCCGTAAATATTTACAAAGAAACTTAAAAAAACCATTGTGTCACGCGTGGATGGGGTAGGTGTGGTAGGGATAAGAAGGGTTAATACCTTCTTGAAAAAATAAAAAAAAAAATCTTAAAAAAATCTCATCTCAAAAATCTATCTTTAAAAAGATCTTGTTATAATAATGCAGCAAGGGTTTAATTAGAAGATTGACACTCGTAAAATCTAGTTTTTATAGCTCAGTGAGTGAGTAATAATGGCGATTGGCAATCCGGCTGGCACGCGGCGTGATTATGGCAATACGGGTTTACCATAAACTGTATTTATGACAGCCGTTCATAGGAAGGCCCATATTCTAGTGAAAGAGCTGCATTGCTTTATGGAAATGAAAATATAATCATTGAAACGAATTACACCGCTGAATAGGTTCCTAAGATCCGAATAGCATAATTATTAGCTTTATTTACGGCCCACTTCTCATAGAGAAGAGTCTGAACACCTGGAACATTATCAATGATTTTGTTATTAGTGAGGATTAATAAACTTGAATTTTCATGTATTGACCCTTCGTATTGGTGATGTTCTTTAAGAAAGGTCAACTGCGTAGTAGGTATTCGCAACCGGCGTGCGTGATCAGAAGTATGAACGTAAAATAAGCAAAAGAAGTAGGTATTTAACGATCGTAGCAGGTGTACTACGATCCTTCCATACTAGTTTTGCTTCGTTATAATATACTACACATATACTTTAAAATTACCCAGAGGGCTAGATTATTCTTTGGCCAAAGGATTAGCATTCAACATGGCAATGCTACGAGTCTTCTGTGCACGTTTCCGATTGAGCGACGTGGACGACTTCTTTTGTTTTTATATTTATTTGTATCTATATTTATTTAGTGCCTACATGGGTAAAACGCGCGAGTATATGTTTAAATTTTGCGTCAAATCCTCAGCTAAATATAGACCTCTCCTAGTCGACCATTCGGGTGAGGATTATCTTAAATCACAACTTGTGACAAACGGGTCCAATTACTATTAACGGTGAGATTATCCGAGATTATCCCTTACACGCTTTAAGGCATCATGGAGTTGTGACTAATTACGACACAATAGGTATCTGGAGGAAGAGATTTAGTTGATCTCCTTGATGTTTTATTATTTTTTTTTATTGCTGAATGGGTCCGCCCGCCTGATGGAAAGCGATGGATGAGGTCAATGATGGAACGAGAGTGACCAGAAGATGCCTAAGGCACTGGAACTCCCACGCAACGACGAAACACAGCAGGCTGCTAACTCCGGACTCCGGTGGGAGGGTAAGGGAAGAATTGGCCAGTCAAATAAGGAGTAACTGGCGGAACAAACTGCGCGACACGAGCGAGGCTTCTTCATGCATCCCAAAAAATATGTCGTATTCATAAATACATTGTTAGGAAACCATTTTCATTCTGAAGCCTGAAATAAAGTTCTTATTGAGAGACTAAATGAAACGGTCTAGAAAAAAAAGCTATGGAGTACAAATTAACAGGTGACTAAAAAATCGATGATTATGCGAGAATTCCTTATACGATATCCTAAATTATGAAAGTCCTGTACGAGGCCAAAAGGCTTTCTCAGTATGATGCTGCGATATTTAATAAAATAAAATTAAATGTCAGTATAATGCTGGTATTCACCGTTTACTGTACTTTTGAATTGGATTTCGTTAAAATAGAATAGATCTTAGCATGAAACGACCTATATCAATTTAAAGTTAAGCTAAACTAAATGTAAGTTCATTGCATCTTTTTCTTTCTATTTCATTAAGAAAAGGACAGAAGATAAATATTAGTTTAGTCATGTCAAATTAAGATACTCCATAGAAAGTTTAGACGTGATTAAAAATTTGGCTGCTAAAATACGTCAACTTACGTCAGGCGGTAAAAGAAAAGAATAAGATACACTGAACTTAAATTCAGTTTAGTTTGTGAATAAGGAAATCGGCGCCAAAGTTGAAACTCTTGACATCCTAGATGAACTGAAAATCGCCGAGTGTTAAATAGTGTGTTAGAAGAAAAACACTGAAATCTTATTCAAAATTATAGTCATGATGCCTTGGAGCACACTATCACAGGATGTGTTGTTGTTTTCAATATCATTCGTCGTATCGTGCAAATTCTTGGAGAGCCTTATAGAAAGATATCGGCGCTGCGATCGGGCTCAGAGGGAGATTACTTTTCTGGATTATTATGAGACTGCCCCAAGAGCTATACACAAGGACAAACATCTTCCTTGCAATGTATTCAAAGGCTCCACGTTTGGCATCCTCTCGGTGAGTGGGAGTTTGCCGTAATCCACCACGCGGGGCCCAGTGCGGGTAGGTATATGTCACATGTCTTCGAATTTTTTTGGTTCTAGGACATGCCGGTTTCCTCACTATATTTTCCTTCACCGTTTTGAGAGCAGTGGAGACGAAATTATTTGCACAAAGTAAAGCGCCTGTCTGTGTCGCCTTCTTTGCATGTCGAGGCCAAAAATAAACCTTTTTTTTCTGTTGGCAGTAACATCCATTTTGTCTAAGTCTTCCTCACAATGTTTTCAAAGTACCCAAGTCGGTGGTGGTTATAATTTTTTGAGTTATGACACACGGATAAAGCTCTCTAGCTCCAAAATGCTCGCCCTGCGGAGATCAATCCATTAGATACTTTGGGACAATCAACTAAGTACCTAATTTTGATCAGTTGATTGCTGTTGACTGAGTGGAGTAGGTACTCGATGTTCGATACAGTTCGATGTTTATTTAATGAAGTAAGCACAAACATGCGTGTATAAACAAATATAAACTTGCCGTAATGTTTTGTTTGCAAAACATATTGTACATAAATTATAATAGGTACGTTGTAAACTGAGCATTACTCCTTAGTTTAGAGTATTATGAGTTTGACTCTTTTATTACAGTATTTTTATCTCACTAAGCGACGCGCATTTTACTTGTGGACAAACACGCTGTGAATGTGTGCGTGAAGACGAGTTGCGTCAGCACATAACACAAAAACGCACACGGACACAGACACTTCCGACTTCGCCCGAGTCTTTGACGGTACTGAGAGCTCCTGCGCTTACACACACATTCACAGCGAGATCTTACACTTGGTAAGCACAAGTAAAACGCGCGTCACTTCGTGAGATAAAAATAATGTAACATAACAAGCATACTCAGTTTGGCAAAATTGCCTAAAACATGTTTTCGTCTCAAGAAAAGCAGATATTAGATGCATGGCTATTTGTGAAATGTCTGCACACAAAATGAATCAAAAGTGAAAAATGAATGAGTTAGTGAACTAGTACAAATGATATTTGATTCGGGACTTGGCGGCATCTTACATTCGTCTACTGCTTTATGGGCACATGCATTTGTCTCTATTCTAATATTACTCCAAATAATTAATAAAATCTGCGATCATCATCACCTGCAGCAGTCCACTACTGGACATATTCCTCTCTAATCGCACATCAATCAGTACGATTCTCGGCAACTTTCGTTCCGTTCCTATCAGCCGCCCTGCCAAGATCGTCACACCCTACCTTGCGACGCAGGTGCTCTCGGGGCATGGTTGCTTCGGGAAGTACCTGTGTCGCATAAACAGGGAGCCGGACGCCCGGTGTCACCACTGCGTCGACTGCCGGGAGGACACGGCGCGGCATACGCTGGCAGAGTGTGTCGCTTGGGAGGAGCCGCGCCGTGCCCTCATCTCAGGAGTAGGCAGTGACCTATCGCTGCCGGCCGTGGTCGAGTCTATGGTCGGCAGCGAAGAGTTCTGAGACGCGGTGGTTTCCTTCTGCGAAACAGTCGTCTCGCAGAAGGAGGCTGCGGAAAGGGAGAGGGAGATCTCGTCCTCTCACCCGGCCCGCAGCAGGCACACCGGGCGTCGGCGGAGGGCGGACAACGCCCTCTTCCAACCCTCCTAAATGGGTCCAGGGGCGACGGACTTGGGGACGTCCGTCGCCCCCCACACATCAGACCTAAGGCGGCGGTGCGTAGTGTTAAAAAAAAAAAAAAGGACGCCCTACTTTACGTTTGCCGATTCGCGGTCTCCACTTAAGAACACGTCTACCCCAACGGTCATCGGTTCTACGGCTAATATGGCCGGCCCATTACCACTTCAGCTTGCTTATTCTGTGAGTTAGTGTTAAAAACTACCATGTTGTATACAACGCGAAACGTTAAATGCGCAAAACCTCACACACCCCAACTGATTTTTAATTCAATTGACATATTTCAGAGAGAAAATAAGTCATAAAAAAAATTGTAAAGGTTTTATGTGCTGTTTTAGTTTTACTGGCCATTCTGATCGTTTCTTGCGTCTGCGACGACGCTTTATCGAGGGAGGAGTCGTCACCGGCCCGCTGCGACGCGCTGACATTGGGTTGCTTGACCTATTAATAAATAGACACGGCAACGTTTTTAATGAAGATTTTTTGAAAAATGTGACCTATATTAAAAGCTGGTTCAATTAATTCTGCTCGTTATTCTGATCAAACTATTTTCAGGTTTTGCGCATTTAACGTTACACGTTGTATATTTCAATTTTGTTTATAGAGTTACCTAGGTATTACAGCTTACCCTCTGAGATCAACATGTTCAAAGCAAAACTGATCTTATTTAACCCGATTCACTGTTTGCATGTAACATTTTAACAAAAATAAAAACTCATTATGCTTCCACTAGACTTGCAAATTGAATTTCAGGCCCTAAGATGCAAATAAAGTGCAAAACACTTGCAACATTAATTTAATCTAGCTGCGATCATATTTCAAAGTTGCATACAATCTTGTAACCTAAGTACTTGAAGCGAGGTCTAGTTAATAAGGCGGGAAAAGGCTTTCTAGACATAAAGGAGCATCCACACTGCGGCTAGTTTTGGTAAAGCAACGTTTTGCGACATGATCAGATGGAGAAACGTTCTATAACATTGCTACTTGATGATGTTTGTTAAATGCATCCGTAACTTCAGTAACATAAATGTTAAAGCTACGGTTTCCTAGAAGAGCGGTGACCGTCATATTACAACGGCCGTCATGCATATGTGTAATTTTGACAAGTATTTGACATTATGGTGTCCAAAACGCTCTGTAGTTGGACAACCGTTACTGTGTGACCGTTCACCGTTTCCTTAGGAAGCCAAAGCTTTAAAGTGAGAAAATATAAACTTCGAAAAAAAATGCGTTATCATGTTATACTTATACGTAGTCGTCGTTCCAACGAAACGATGGATGGACTGTTTGATTGATGATATGGTTAAAAAGGGAGTGACTACCGAGATGACGACTGATAGAGAAGTATGGAAGAAAAATACATGATGTGCCAATCCCTAATCATTTGGAATAAGGAGGAGGATTATGACATGTCGACGCTTTCCGCTACAACGGGCGTAAAGACCATTTTGGCCAAATTGACTTTTTGATGCAGTCTTACTTAGTTTTTCACGCTCGTTCTATCTGTATATTTAAAATTGCACTTTGTTGAAAAAATGGTGTTAGTAGGTACCCAAAATTTTCTTTTAAATGATAAATGATAAATGATTTATTTTCTGTAAGTAGGTTTGTACAAACACTTTTACATGTCAATCATATTTTTTTTAAACTAGATGAGGTCGGCGTTTCCTATCTGACTACTCTGAGAAGAAAGGCCGAAACAAACTCAGAGGTCACAGTCTCTTTTAAAGTCCAGACATAATCTTGGTCAGATAATGTGAAGACCATGTAGATTAGTGTCTGAAATGGTCTTTTGAGTAAAGAACCACACAGATTGAGCGGACCTGTCCAGTCAGTGCACGCATTTGTCAAAAATCGTGCAGCTCAACTCAGAACTTGAGGAACCTTACGATTCGACGAACAATACCAATGAAAGGACATTTGGGTAGGCCGCATAAATGACTCAAACTGCCAGATCATGATTAAAACTAACTAAGAAGGAAAACCGAAAAAAAGAAATGACCCACATAGTCTTCACACTCACAGTAATAATAATAAAAATAAGATACTTTACAAAGTAAATATCCATGTCATTGTTTATATAAAATTCATCAATGTCAATGTGTATAAAAAATCCGGATATAATCTTTGAGGACCATGTAGATTGGTGTCTGAAGTGGTCTTTTGAGGAAAGAACCACACTGAGTGGACCTGTGCAGTCAGTGCACGCATTCGTCAGTAACCGTGCAGCTCAACTCAGAACTTAAGGAGCTCAACGATTCGACGAGCAATACCAGGGACAGGACATTTGTGTAGACCGCATACACCACTCAAACTGCCAGACCATGATTAAAACGGAAACAATGACCCACATAGTCCTCACATTCACAATAATTAAAATAATATAAGACTTTAAACAGTAAATGTTCATGTCATTCTGTATATAAATAGATATTTAGAAAGAAAGAAAAAAAAAAACCAAAGTGTAAATCAGCAAAATAAAAAATAAACAACATTCACTGTCTAGACCTATTGGAGCAGCTCAATCCCAAGCTTTTTTGTCCTCAATATAGTCTTTTACAGTATAATAGGCTTTCTGGCATAGTTTTAGCTTTATAAAAGATTAGAATTTATTAATGCTTAGTTCTTGAATGTGGCTAGGAAGTTTATTATAAAAATGTATACATTGGCATCTAAACGAGCCACCTATTTTCTTAAGCCTTGTTGTAGGAACAACATATTTGTGTTTGTTCCTAGTATTAATATTATGGATATCACTGTATTTTTTAAACAGATTAATATTTTTATGTGCATACAAAAGATTATCATAAATGTACTGAGAAGGCACAGTCATTATATTAATCCCTTTAAATTTATCTCTGAGGGAGTGTCTGGGACTTAATTTATAAATCGAACGAATTGCCCTTTTTTGTAAAATAAAAATTGTCTGAATATCGGCGGCATTTCCCCACAACAGACTACCGTATGACATCACACTATGAAAATAACTAAAGTAGACTAAACGGGCTGTCTCTAAATCAGTTAAGTCACGAATTTTCCTAACGGCGTATGCTGCAGAGCTAAGCTTTTTTGACAATTTATCTATATGGGGGCCCCATTGAAGCTTGGCATCCAAAGTTATGCCTAAGAATACTGTGGTATTTTCGGGTTTTAACTCATCACCCTTTATAAGAACACTAGTTTCTACTTGTCTAACATTTGGTATCGTAAACTTAATACATTTCGTTTTTTTTTCGTTAAGAAGTAGGTTATTAACATTAAACCAGTTAACTACTTTTGCGAGGGCACTATTTATATTGTCAGTAACCAGCTGCTGACGTTTGAGTTTAAATAAAAGTGAAGTGTCATCTGCAAACAACACTATATCATGTTCGTCCCTTATGAGGTAAGGCAAGTCATTTATGTAAATAAGAAATAAAAATGGGCCAAGAATTGAGCCCTGGGGGACCCCCATTTTTACTACAGATCCGGGTGACCTTTTTCCGTTAACATCAACTCTCTGAATCCTATCACTCAAGTAAGAAGTAAGAAGATCCAGAGAGGCGTTCCGAATTCCGTAGTAGTGAAGTTTCCTGATTAAGGTTTCATGAAGAACACAATCGAATGCCTTGGACAAATCGCAAAAGATGCCCAAAGCATCGCATTTGTCCTCCCATGCATTATAAATATGTCCTAAAAGTTCAACTCCGGCATCAGTAGTTGAACGACCCCTTGTAAAACCGAACTGTTTTTTATGCAGTAATTTATTTTTGTTAAAAAATCTTTGCATTTGGTTTAAAATAAGCTTTTCAAAAATTTTACTAAAGGTAGGTAGTACTGAAATAGGTCTATCATATTAGTAGGGTCTGATGTACTACCCGATTTAAACAATGGTATGATTTTACTATGTTTCATAAGATCAGGAAACTCACCACGATCAATACAATTATTAAATATAACAGCTAAAGTAGGTGCTACAATGTTTATAATTGACTTAGCAACATCCACAGAATTACCCCATAGATCTGCAGTCTTTTTAACATTTAACATGTGAAAAGTTTTAATTACATCTGTACAGGTGACATATTGGAAGTGAAATTCAGAATCACCAACTGGAACGTTTTCTTTAAGTAAAGACTCTGCAGCAGTGGGTGACGAGCTTAGAGATTTAGTTGTTGACACGGGAATCTCTGAAAAGAAATTTTCAAAGGCCGCGGCGACTTGAGAATCTGATCTAATTACATTGTCATCAATAGCAAGGCTGTAGTCACTACTTCGGTTGCAAGACCTTCCTGTTTCGCTATTAATGACATTCCAAGTCATTTTAATAATGTTACTACTATTTTTAATTTTTGAACTCAAATAACGTGACTTGGCTATACTACAGACTGTTTTAAATATTTTAGAGTAATTTTTAACATATAAATTAAATTCAGTAGTGTTTATACAAATCCGTTCATCATATAATTCATAAAGTCGTTTTCTACTTTTATGTATACCAATGGTGGCCCAGTCACTGAAGGAAGCGTTACTATTGACTGATAATGTCTTTGGAATGAATGTTTTATCAAATTGTGTGCAATACATATTAAAAAAATCATTATATTGTTTGTTAGGGTCATCATTAGTCAACAGAAGTGGTAATTTACTTAGGAGTTTAGTTTTAAATGTTTCTAAGCGTTTAGTTGTTTTTGGGTTAACAGTGATATCTTTTTTAATAACTTTTTTGTTTTGATTTGGAATAGTGATCAGCTGTCCGCAATGATCTGAGTCTATTAAATTAATCATTTCTTTGTGGTTTGGTATAATATCTGTATAAATGTTATCTAGGCATGTGGCACTAGTAGGAGTTATTCTAGTGGGCTCCAAAAATAGGTTAGCAAGATTGTATGACTGAAACAAACTTATGATTTTAGTACTTAACCCAGAATTTTCTAACAAATTAACATTGAAATCACCACAAGTGATGATGGACTTGTTTGTATTACAGATTTTGTGCAACACTTCATCCATAACCTTTTCAAAACAATCATACAATCCTGAAGGAGGTCTGTACACACTTAATATAATGAACTGCTCCAATTCTATACAGGCTATTTCAATTGTCCGCTCAACAGAGAGGCTCACAATGTCCTTTCGGTCCTTAAATTTATGCTGGTTATTTACTAAAATTAATGAGCCACCATGTATAGCATTTACTCTGCTGAATGAACTACCAACCTGGTGATTACTAAAATTGAACATGAACTGGTGGCTTTTAAGCCAATGTTCTGTCATACAAAGAATATCTACGTTGTAACAATTCAGGAATAATTCTACTTCTAAGTCTTTGTTTAAAAATCCTTGAATGTTTTGATGCACCAGATTGATACTGTTTAATTTTTTTACACTTTCATTTGACTTATTACTTACATTTTTGCTAGAGGTTGCCTCTATTGTCCTAATTTCTAATTTAAATGATGATTAATGTCATTAATTTTAAGCAAATTATTGACAGAATGGTTTGAAATGCCTTTGCATTGCTCAAAAGGAGCAATTTGTTTAGCCAAATTTTTGGCTGAAATAGAAAAAAAATATGATAGCGACATAGCTATCTGTCTTTTGAGATAGGTAGAAAGATAGTACATAACACGATTGTATCTATCTTTTGTCAAATATAAATTACTATTAATATAATAGTTAGTGTCAATTAAATGGATTAGCTTATCATTATAAGTTAAATTATGCAATGTCATGTTTAAATCATATCTTAACCTATTTTCTTCCTGTGGCAAACTGTTACTATAAGGGAATGTAAATAACACAATTTTTCTTAAACTAAGGTTGCACAATGTTCTATGATATTGGAGCAATTCTCCTTTATTTAAATTTCCCCTATTTCCCATAAAAATTAACAAAGTTGTTTCCTGCTTAAAGTTACATTTAATAATTTCTTTCATAATATCAAATAAAGAACAACCAGGCATACAGTAATTTATTACAGAGTGTCCCGGATATTCATCTGTCAACAAGTGACCTAAGTCCTTTCCAATCTCATCACAAAATAGTACAATATCATTGTTAACAATTTGTTTACACGGTATAAAGGAGCTATTAACAGAAGGAATTGGCAAATCAACACAAGGATCCGGTAATGTGGTATTGCATGTTGACAATGAATGGTCCGGCGTAGGCACATGGGATGGTATTTGACAGCGATCACAGCTGTTAGTTTGTGAGTTCACCAGCTCATTCATTGCCAACACATATTCCCTCATTAGATTTTCAGAGGTATTATATTTGTTAGTCTTAACGCTAAACATCTCTTTTTCGAAAAACCAAGTCGTAAAACACATTTCTTTTACATCACGACAACAAACTTGCTGTATCTACAAACAAACACATTTTCTTGAATACAAAACGGGGTAAAACACAGCAACAAAACAAATTGTGAGTTACGCCCTACAATAAATATGTTCTGTAAACTCTTGATTTACTTAAAAATGATGTATCTCAAAAAAGTTGCGGCTAGTAACCTTTACAACTATGTAAATTACGCTTGTATGTGCATAACTGGTTTTTACCGCACACGTTTGTTATCAAGCCATTTAACTAAGGGGTGTACATACATTTTTTTTCGTTTTCAGGGGTATAACTCCATGCTAACTTCGTTAACAACTATCGTACATAACTGTAATTAAATGAGGCAAAAGACAGCCAAAATTTAAGAACACTCATCCTATGACTCAATTTTATAAGTATAAAGATGAAAGAGATATTTGAGAAAGTTTTCTTTTTTACTCTTTTGCTCATAGCCAAAACTATGGATTTTGGAGTTACGCCCTTTGTAGCGGAAAGCGTCGATGTGGTGATATTGAACATTATCCAGTAAAAAAAGTTACCGCAAGTTTCAGATTAACAACACGTACGAGTACATAACTTTCTGTTATCAGACGTTGCCCACTAACACTCGAAAAGTTTCCTTTACAAAAATGACTGCGGTGTGACTACACCATTATAAAGGCAAATGTATATTTATTAACTCTTAAGTCTTTTCCGTTTCCTTGCCTTGTTTTGTAGTGTTTCCCTCGTGACAAAGCAATTAGGGGGTTTGCCGAGCCATCGGATGCGGTAACAAACAAGGAAAGAAGGAAATGTAGCAGGAAGGAAATGAGGTCGTTGCAGATGCAGATTGTTTTACTGTCAACTGTTTTTAGTTTTTATGTGTTAAAACTGAAAATGTTAACAAAGTTGTTGGTTCTTTGAAGAAGACCGAAGCGGTTTAATGAAAGCCTCTAAAATCATAAATAACCGTTTTTCAGGTCTACAGATTAAATCCCAATAAGTACCTAGTTATTAATTTGATAAGTGTTCAGAAACGCTCTTTGTCAAGAGAGTCATCGTAAAAACTCTGTTTAATAGTTCCTAAAAAACAGCAGGCGGCCGCGTTTTCATGACTACACTTTTATATAAACATGTGAAGTTGGCCCAACTCTCGGTACTGAGCCGAGCATTGAGAATTCAACAGAGCGCATCCCAGCGCGTCAAGAAAATACGCTGCGGAAGTTTTCATCTACTGCGACAAGATGAGTTAAAGTTTTTATGATTTTTCTAGAATCCTGTTAGAAATGCTTGATTACTCTGACGGTGACGTATTCCTTTTGCTTAAAGTTCACGTCAACGTTTGTTTTTAGCCATAAAATAAAATGTTGATGTGTACTTTTATCTGGCAGGTCAACCTAGAAGGTTGTCAGCTGCTTAACCGGGCTTGCATGTGGGTGCCTCAATAAATTATGGCTCTTCAGCCAGGGCTTTACAAACCTAAAAACGAACAGGGGGTACGGGCCTCGGCTTAGGGCGTCGCTGGGAAAGGGCAAGAAGGGACAGGCTGGATCGAAGTAATTCGGGACGAATTTAAAGCTACAGACTCACGTCAACATCATATTTTATCTTATTTTAAACTAGCGACCTGCCCCTGCTTCGCACGGTTTTTACGACTTGACAAATCATCGAGATTTCTTTATTGTATGTAAGTTTAATATTTGATAGTCAGAAGCCCGAAAGTCTGACAACCAGTCTTACCAAGGGGTATCGTATTACCCAGTAACTGGGTTGTGGAGGTCAGATAGGCAGTCGCTCCATGTAAAATACTGGTATTCAGCTGCATCCGGTTAGACTGGAAGCCGACCCCAACATAGTTGGAAAAAGGCTAGGCAGATGATGATATGTAAGTTTAATATTAGTGCATTATACACATAACGTGAAAGCCATATGAATCCGCTGGATGCGAGAAACACGGAACTGGTCGAAGTGGCGGTGCTTGGGGAGGCCTATGAACAGCAGTGGACGTCTTTCGGCTGAAATGATGATGATGATAATACACATAAACTTTCTGGAATAAATTATTTAAATGATGGTGAAAACTGCATCAAAATCCGTTGCACAGTTTAGAAGAACAACGGGCATATGGACAGATACGAAAAGCGACTTTAATTTGTAATCATTACTATACTGGATGCTTTTTTTTACAGACTCCAAATTTTTACAGGGTGTTCTACTCATGAATATGAACAACTTTCACTATGGGATTAACTCTGAGCTCACGAAAAAAAATAATCTGCTGTTTCATACATTTTGGTCAAGTAGGTATTGAAGTTTTGTATTAAACAGTCGATTTTGTTTTCGTAATTTCAGAGTTTGTCCCATAGTGAAAGTTGTTCGTATTCATGAGTAGAACACCCTGTAAAAATTTGGAGCCTGTAAAAAAAAAGCACCTAGTATATGTAGTTGTAGAATTTTACACTGCTACAAACATCATTTTAGACACCCATCTTAAAGATGGATGAGATAACCTTTTTTCCTGGGAAACTAGATGGAAAATACGTTACATGCTTCAATAGAATTCCCCAATACATCACGTACACATTTCAAGGTTTCTTATTTTCTTTTGTTACTATGTATTAGGTATCGTACGGATACCGATACCGGTCAAATGCTCGGGTATCGAGAGAGCATTGCGGGTTGCTTCAAAAGCTGAGCAATCCGGTAATGTGAAACTTCGATTTTCGCTTTTGTTAACATTAAGCTTTGTGTTTTACTCGCTTTCTGGATTCGAGGTGGCTATTCAATTTCCTGAATGCGAAGAGATTGGTTTACTAGTTTTCAGTGGGTATACAGGGTGGCTTGAAGGTAGACGCCATTCATATTTTTTTAAACAATTATTATCGATCAGGTTAAGCTACGCTTGCCGCGGTTGGTCTGTGGATGGGTGACCATCTTTATATACCAAAGCACGTTAAGCCGTTGGTCCCGGCTGTCATTCGTGGATCTTTGACCGTCGTTACGGGTAGTCAGGAGCCCAAAACTCTGACAACCAGTCTTACCAAGGGGTATCGTATTGCCCAATAACTGGGTTGTGGAGGTCAGATAGGCAGTCGCTACATGTAAAATATTGGTATGCAGCTGCATCCGGTTAGACTGGAAGCTGACCCCAAAATAGTTGAGAAAAGGCTAGGCAGATGATGATGATGATTATTGATCGTACACCTATAACAGAATTCAGAAATCAATTTTGTTTAGTTCAAGTTATGGGTGATTCAGAAAGATTTAAGTACTTAGCTAATCTCTGATTTTTCATTTGCCAGATAAAAATGACAACTGCGATTGATCTTTTTTTGTCATCACATCACAACACACAACAAAAAACGGCGTTTTTTTCTTTTCATTATGTAATTAAAAGAAAAAAAAATAAGCAGTACATTTGCAGGTACTCAAGTTATAATTATGTCGTATCCTTATGTATTTTACTGTGTCTACATAAATAATCAAATAAATAAATAAATTATATCTCTAGTTTCATTTTAGGCAGGTATTGGATAAAAGATAAGAAGAATGGTTTACGCTTGAATAAACCAAGAAAAGCTTTAAAATCTACACGCAGATCGTAAAAAGCTCTTGACCGCACCGTGTCGCTGCGGGCTCTTCATCCCAAATGTTATGAAAATATGTATGTACAGGCGTCTGAAAAGGCTTTTATCTTTTTTATACCCAAGTTATCATCAATCTTTATTCCAAATACTTTTCATAAAATATTTCAAGAGTAATATTGTCCGAAAATTATTTTGGAATGTGTATAGTAAAATGTTTATCTAATACAATTTTTAGGGGCCAATATCCATTACTTTCTTCAATATTTTGATGTACGTTTAGGAGCGTATGGACGTTATTATATTTGACATGGGTTTTGTATAGATTTATATTTTTAAAGCCGTTTACGAAATCTATAATTTTTGAAGAAAGTTTAATTCTAAAAATATTTTGTTCATGTTTTGTGTTTAGTTTTACAGATCATGAAATAATTAGTGTCTTTTTTGTCTGATTTTATTTAAATTTTGGGTTGCTTGTTTATACTGTTGGTAATGCTATATATTTCTTGTATTTTATATAGACAGGGTGGCGGGGATATCAACGCACAAACTGTAACCATGAATTCAGCACACGATTCTAAATTCCCTAGCGTAGAAATTTTTCATCGGATATCAAAGATAAATAAGCTGCTTCATGGAATAGTGCAATCAATACCTAAGCCACAGATTACTACCTAAGCGATCAAAATGTATGGATCAGCTAATATTTCTTTTGTAACCGACGAAAAATTTCATAGCAGGGTTCAGAATCATGTATGTACGAGTACCTACTGAATCCACGGTTTCTGCCACCCTGTACAACTAGCGACCCGTGCCTACTTCACACGGTTTTTACGATTAAAAAAAAAATAAGGAGATTTCTGTACTACAATTATGTAAGTTTGATTTTATATACAAATATAAACCTTCCGGAATAAATTCTTGAAATTATGGTGAAAACTGCATCAAAATTCTATGGCGTAATTTAGAAGAGCACAGACAGGCACGATTTGCAACTTCAATTTATAATATGTACGAGTATAGATAAAATGTATACATAGCTGAAAAACCTTGTAATAAAAATAAATTAACCCCCTAATGACACTGTAGTGACTTGCTAGAAAGAAGCTGGCAGAATGTACTCTCCCAAAACTGGTGCATACTGTTTATAAATGTCCGAATACTCCCGCTTACACAACACGTTACAAAACTCGTCCCATCATAAACCTCATCCATCGCTTTCCATCAGGCGTAATCGAGGTCAAGAGTAGTCCCATTCAGCAATAAAAAAAAACTGATGGAACCGAAATACCAAAAACTCAAAGTCTGTATCCGCAAACAGCTTTTATTTGATTCACCGTCTGCCTAGCGTTTTCCCAACTATGTTTGGGTTGGCTTCCAGACTAACCAGACGCAGCTGAATACCAGTATTTTACATGGAGCGACTGCCTATCTGACCTCCACAACCCAGTTACCCCTTGGCATGTCTGGTTATCAGACTTTCGGGCTTCTGACGACCCGTAACGGCTGTCAAAGATCCACGAATGACAGACGAGACCAACGGCTTAGCGTGGTTTCCGAAGCACTTAGTCTTGGTATGCGAAGAAGGTCACCCATCTACGGGCGAACTGCGGCAAGTGTAGCTTAACCTGATCGATCGACCCGTGTGGCTGTTATGACTTAGCCACAAGTTTTTTTTTTTATTATAGTTTTTATACTTCTCACATCAATTCGATGATAGTTGTCTACCCAACTTTTATTGTGATTGAAGGCGGTTCGTTTGTTACCATTTCGTTTACAAAAAGGTACCTTTCGGTCCCTTGGTAAATTATTATTGCTACCAATCTTTCGTAGGTCGCTTAGCAGAAGTTCGCACAGGCGATTTTTTATCGCGATGATTATTTTTGGCGCACTGGATTTTCAACTCTCTGTACTAAGCCGAGCATTGAGAATCCAACAGAGTGCTCTCCACCACGTCATAAATTACACTGTTGGATTTTCAACTCTCGGCACTAAGAAGTGCGCTGAAAACCAAATGCGCAAAAAATAAAATCACCGGTGTCATCTTGAAGGTCACACTTTTTTCTTCAGCAAAGTGTTTTTTTTATAGAAATAAGCCTTTAAAGTGCTTCCCCGCGAGAAAGCTTCAAGTGTTTTGATCCTTGAGTGAAAGTAAATTATTTATTTATTTCACTTTGAATGGAATATACGGGTGAAATTGAATTAATGGACTTCCTTTGTACTCATCATTATGAACAACTTTAATTAACTATGGGATCAAACATCAATTTGCGAAAAAAAATCAGATCCTCCCCACATTTTGACGAGTTATGTGAACATAAATGCAAGAAACAGCTGATTATTTTTCGCGATTTCAGATTTAGTTCCATAGTAAAAGTTTTTCATAAGGATGAGTACAATTACCTTTTAAAAGGATGTCCAATTTAATTTCACCCTGTATTTTGAAGAGGAAAATGAATAAGGAAGTATGAAAACCGTGTATTTAATGGTTTCTCGTCTCTTGTAAGGATTATTTTCGAGTAGGTAGTACAGACGCCAGCACATCAAGCTACTACAATCTGTCAGATTTCTTTAATAGATTTTCAACTTTAGCGCTAGAGCATAAGGTTCAAAGTTGATTGGGAAAATCTGACAGTTTCGGGTAGCTTGATGTGCTGGCGTCTGTACAAAGTGGTGCTGTATCTGAAGTTATAACGTAACCCCGCAGGCGAGCAGCGGTGGCCCAGTGAGAGCAGTCGAGGCCCAGTGCTAACGGCCAGGTCGTGGGTTCGAACCCAGCTAGGCAAGCGATTTAATTTGTGTAAATAATTTTATCACCACTGCTCTTAAAAACGGTTATGGAAAACATCGTGAGGTAACCGGCATGTCTTAGGACCAAAAAAATTAGACATGTGACATCTACTAAATAAATATACTACGTCATCATCATCATCATTGTTATTATGTTATTGTTTAGTTGTCATCTGCCGGTGTCGCGGGCGCATCTTGATTAATGTATGTGTTGTCTTTGGTCCCTGGCCATGACATCAAGCGCTTGAGTACGAGGCTTTTGGCTACGTTGTATATTTTATGTCTTTTTATTTTTCATTATTATTTTTTTTTATTTGTAACGTGCGTTTTGTTTGTGCAGAATAAACGTTTTTTCTTTCTTTTCTTTCTTTCTACTACTGGGATCGCGTGGTGGATTACGGCCCACTCCGTCTCGAAGAGAGGAAGCCTGTGTCCCAGGAACATCATAGGTTGGTTATGCTAAGCTATGTCCGCAAGTTAAAAGCAGTACCTTCCTAAATAATCTCAATTTTGCTTAACTTGCCGCTTGTTTTAAGCTATAAATCTTCAACGAGCTTTTGCCATTTCACGTTGATTTCGGATATAAAGCGATATTAGCCGCGATGATTTTGGATATAAAGCGATATTAGCCGCGATGTTTTTGGATATAAAGCGATATTATCCGCGTTGATTTTGGATGTAAACTTTTCAGTTGATTTTCTCATATAAACTTTGACACCCGAGAGCGCCACTTTTAAACTTCCAACATTCATCAAGTTCAAGTGCGCTTCTACATCCCCTTAGGAATATAATCTTATCTTGTTTCAGTTTTCAGTGGTTTAAACTGTTCTTTGTCTGTCAGTCAGCCATTACGATTCTATCCTCCTCAATTACCACACTACTTACTAACTGACTTATAGATGTGAAACTTTAGATGTTCACGTGATTGTATTATATGTTTTTTTTTGTTTTTGCGAGGAACCGTAATTCTTTTTCTAAAATAAAAGTCCTTATAACATCCGCTATCTGCCAGTGAAAATTGGTCCAGCCGTTTCGGAGACAGACAAGAAAAATATAAATTGTTTTTTTGTTAGGTATAAGTACTGTATATAATTTCATATGCATTTAGTAAAATAGCTGTGATTTTAACATTACAAGCAGACACTTCAATTTTATTTATTTGCATAGATTTAGGTGACGGGTACACTATGACCTGGATAAAAATGTAACATACTTTTTTCCGGGCACGTGTAGCAGTTTCATAAGTATCCGAGTGAAACTGCGGACAACAGCTAGTATTGGTATAAGTCTGACAGCTTCTCTAAAATGTGTATATAGCAGCTTGTTATTAGGCATTTTCTTCAACCATAATAACGCCTTATTCTGCATGGGGAAAATTTTTGAGAAACACAAATTCAGTGAAAAAGTAACAGAGGATAAACGATTTATTAAAAGATTAAATTATTCGCGTCGGCTGCGCGAAAATTCCACTTGCTATTGAATTTCATATTCGTTTTCAAGCGAGTGTGCTGTAATTTAATTTACAGGGATTAGACAGGATTAATAAATCTTGTAATAGGAATATTAATAGAGTATTTAGAGGTACACGACACGCACGCCGTTTTTTCAAATTGTTTTCTTCTTCGTTTTCTTATTTAACCTTCAAGCGGGCGCGCGGTCATTTGTAACGCCAGCGGTCGCGCGTAACCTTAAAGACCTATAGGATATTTCAGGGATTTAAAACACTAATTATTTAATATTTTATGTATTTATCACATTATCATTATGTTAGGACATAAACAAAATTATAAAATCAAAATAAAATTCTAATTTTCTTTGAATTTGTAAGCAATTTGGCATCATAAATGTATCGAGGATCGATCGAATCGCGGTCGATTCGACGCCGCGCGACTGCTTGAAGGTTAATCTCTTTATGTAAATAGGATTTTGTAGGCGAAACAAAGAACCTTTTCGTTCAATAATTTAGTTATAAAAAGATTTTCAAGTTGTTCTCTCTTACAGCACATCAAGCTACTACAATCTGTCAAATTCTTTAATAGATTTTCAACTTTATCGCGAAAGCATTAGATTCAAGGTTGATTGGGAAAATTTTACAGTTTTGGGTAGATTCATGTGCTGGAGTCTGTACCAGGCCATTCTTACCAAGGGGTATCGTGTTACCCAGTTACTAGGTTATGTAGGTCAGATAGGCAGTCGTTCCATGTAAAATACTGGTACACAGCTGCAACCGGTTACACTGGAAGCCGACCCCAATATAGTTGGGAAAAGGCTTAACCAGTTAATACATGCTACTGGTAGTCAATCAAGAAGTGACTTATGTCCTTTTTGCTTTTGTTGGGATGCATGAAGAAGTCTTCTCGTGTAGCGCAGTTTACTCCGCCAGTTACTCAACTGAACCGAACGCTCGGCGCATCCTGGACAGTCACACCCAACACCTTATTTGACTGGCCAATTCGTCCCTTGCGGTGGTAGGACTAACGCCCGCCTGGTTTGCGACCACCCTCCTACCGGAGTCCAGCGTCAAGCCTGCTGTGTCCTGCTGTGTTTCGTCGTTGCGTGGGAGTTCCAGTGCCTTAGGCATCTTCTCGGCACGCTCGTTCCATTACAGACCTCATCCATCGCTTTCCATCAGGCGTGATCGACGTCAAGAGCAGGCCCATTCATCAATAAAAAAAATATATTATGTACTAGTAAATAAATCAAGTTACATATTACAAGTTCCTACAACAAGTGGTAGTCTCTTGATATAGTTACGTATAAAATGAGTTTGCATATTTACGAGAAAAGAGGGAGCTTTCAATGAAGTTATGTTATATGGAATGAAATTCTTATCAAGACACGTAGGGACGTGATTGAGTTTGATATCAATAAAAACTATTAAAATAAGGCTCTATGTTTCTTCAAGTCTTCAAATCTGGCAAGTTACAGGATGGCATCCCACATCGACGCGCAAAAATTTTAAATAATAAATTTCTATACATTTTGACGCGTGCACTTTTCGATGAAACAGCAGATTTAAAAAAAATGTACAAATGAAATTATTTCAGCTGGTAAATTGTAGGTAAACAATGCCCGTTCTGAATGATACTTGAGCGGTTTGCCTAGCGGTAGGATAAGAACCAGCTGTTATCCATACTAATATTATAAACTAGCTGCGCCCCGCGGCGCGCATAAGTCTCGATGCCTTAAGAATATCCGGATAAAAAGTATTCTATGTGTTAATCCTGGTTATAAACTATCTGTGTGCCCAATTTCATCAAAATTGGTCCAGCGGTTTAAGCGTGAAGAATTAACAAACATACACACACACACACACACGAAAGTAATTCTGTCTGCCTGTTTCCTTTTCACGCTTAAACGCCTGAATATACCGTTATGAAAGACAGATAGGTAGCCAAGCAACGTGAATTATTTTGAAGGATATTGATAATCCATTGCAACATATGTTCGAAAAATTTGTCTGCTCAACAACGTAAATAATGCAATGGATGTCGTTAACCCGTGAGAAGGCGCGCTATGAGCAATTTGCTCACACAAAAATCTAATTCAAAAATTTTTTGTCTTTCCCATGCCACACCAATTCAAGCACTTGAGTACCTTCCTAAATATTCACCCCCTCTCCCCTGACGCAATTCTCGATCCGCTCAGTGGCGTTGCGACCGCGCAGCAAGGCGTTTGTGGAGGCCGTGTACCAACGTGCGGCAATTTGCTCATCACGCGCCCAGCAATTACTTTGCACCGAACATGTAAAATACATGTATTTAGTGTGTTTCGAGAGGCACATTAGTGTAGATTTAATGGATGAATAACACTTTTTAGTTTTTGTTATGGAACAGTTTTTATTGTGATTTTTATGAAACATGCCAAAAAAATTAATTAATACTAGGTTGTTTTGTTATTTGCGTTAGAAGTTGCTATTATGTTTAATAGTTTTGATTAAAATACTTGTTTTCTTACTTACTAAACCTTGTGTTATTTATTTAAATATATTATAAGCCAATAAATATAGAAACACTAAAAATATAAACATTTATGATAGTGTGAGCAATTTGCTCGCACGCGCCTACTCGTGTAAGAAAATTAGGCGCGCCTTCTCACGGGTTAAACTGTCAAATGAAAGCCATTCCTACTGTTAGTTAGGCTGTTGGTTAGACTGCTGGCTGTTGTTACACAATTACCCCGCTGGAGAAGGATATAGGCTACTTTTTCGTATAAAAAACAAAATATCCGCAAGCAAAGGCATTCATTCATTCATAGTTCAAACAAAAACCCCTGTTTAACTTTCTAAACACAATATTTATTTTTCCACGTACCACTTACCTGTACGTTGACTCTTTAATCCAACAAAGGGGGTAACCTCTGCATTTTCCACCTTGTTTTCCTGCGGTATTTTCCGACGTTACATCCAGACGAGTTCACTTTATCTCCCGGGATTTACCTGGCTGGCAGTAAAGAGGATTTCGCTTTTGTCAGACGGCCAGTCTGTCTGTGTTGCAGTTTAGTTGGGTAATTGTTCATGAATAGGGTTGCTAGACGTGGCTTTTTGTAGTTATGAAAGTTTTGAAGTGAAAACTTCTTTAGTATCGTTGTGATTTGAAACTCAATGAAACAAAAAAGCGACAGTAAAAAGAGATAAACACATACATCTAAAGGATTTAACGTGCGAGAGAATGAGATAGAAGGCATTATACAGTGTTTCTTATATTTATGATCTCCTCTTTGTGCGCTGTCCGTACCCTCTCCCATCTTCATACGTTCGGGAATATTCGTAAATCTTCGTAGATTGTCGGTACTGCTTTGGGCGCCTTCAAGCAGAAACCTAATACGCTGATAGTGGTGCTACGTGCTACGCACGACGCTTCGGTCCGAGCATTGTATTGTACGTGTCTTAGTACGTGTGTGTGCGCCTGCATATTACGAAGCTTGGGTAAAAGCATCATAACAACCGTGGTGTATTGTACACGTGTATCGTTTACATACATATTTATTTATTTTAATAAAGTGATTTTTCAAGTATGCCGAAAACGAATGCAGAATATTGTAAACCCTACATTTATCCTACTCCTGAAATTCTACATTCATCTCAAACGTGACTTCTGAGCATGGGGTCTTAGGTTTGGTCCTCAAAGATCAATAAGTGTTATTGGGTATTTGGGTTTTTCTATCGGTAATTTCTCAGTAGCATAATTAGCCTTTTATGTTCCCACTACGGGGCCGCAGGCCACCTCTCATTGAGAGAGACTGGGCCGTAATCAACCACGCGGGCCCAGTACTGGTTGGTAGCTGTCACATGTCTTCGAATTTTTGGTTCTAGGACATGACGGTTTCCTCACTAGGTTTTCCTTCATCGTTTTTATGCACATGTGGAAGGATACCTCACTGCGATACATCGCAGGATGCTCGGGAATCTATCTCGATGCCTGGAGTGTTCGTGCGTGTCTTTTAGCATACATTTGTTTTACATGGAGGTGACATCGAGGTAGTGAGCTAAACCGCGAGCGCTTGGTATCGCAGTGAGGCATCTTCGACATGGAATTACTAAGCCCAGATCCTGGAATAGACGAAATATTTGTGTGCCTAAACTGCTACACAAACACCTCTATTCACCCCTTTCGGGGAATATACGCGTGAGTGACGTTATGGAATGCAGTAAGTAGTAATTTATATTCCTGTTGACATACATATTATATGTACTAGCCAATCTGTGAGCTCAGAGATTACTTGGTATGGTACACAGAGTGTGAACATCAGGCTATGACAGATGGCAATTAATATGGTCTTAATTAAACTAAAGCTGGAAAGCCGACCGTTGACTTTTTGATATTTATATTGCGATTTTGTGTGAATATTTGTTTTAGTTAAGTACATGTAGAGGTTAGCGGAAAAGGCAAAGGTTTAATTAAAAGGCAAGTCATGAACGAAAGTGCTGAGCATGGACTCCTGGGTTCGTTGTCCTGCACCCTAATAGCGTAACACAAGTAAAATACACACACACGCAAAGAAATTCCATTGCTTCATAAGCAAGAAAAAGTCGTTATCTTGACGACGTAAATAACGCAATGAATTTTGTTATGTTGTCAAAATGCCTTGCGCATTTCAATTGTGTTACATAATTAGGTACCCCGCTGATGTTGGTGAAATGTCATTGGGTTTTTTCATCAGCGGTTTCTCAGAAGCAGCCATGAACCCGGATTTGTGACCGGTTCTTGTCAAAAGGCTCGCTCCATAATTTACTTAACTTAGAAGGAGGTGCTGTTTTAGACCTTTGTTTTCTTTCGGTGATTTCAATGATATTTTTAATGCGGCGTATCCCCCTTAAACCTTAAAAGGTTTAAGCCACGGACGGCGAGCAATGGGCAGTTTGTCATCCGGTAAGGACCAGGCCCCCAGGTCGACGGCGCGTTGTGTTCCACACGCGCCACAAAGAGAAGTCAGCAATAACTGACGGGGTCCGCTGGGCCGATGCTTGCCAGGGTCGCGGGTTGTTCGAAAGAGTTACCGTGGCCAGGCAACTGAAGGAACACGGGTGGGTTTTAGTCAGTAAAAGTCTGACACGCCCTCCCGCTCCGCCCAGGCCGCGAGAAGTTATTTGATAATTTTCCACACAAAACAAAAAAAGGGGATACGCCACGGTAGCCCGCGAATTTCACGTTGTCTTAAGTTTTTAGCAATTTGCAGGTCAGTGTCAGGTCGTATGTTGATTAAAATTATGATTCGCGTCCGTAAAAAATATGATATTACAGAATTATAATCATTAGAATCAGCAATACGACTCCTTAACACATTGAACGCCGTGGTGGTCACCGGTGACCACACTATACTTTCCATCTGGGCTGACGCCGATTCGCGATTTCGACAAATTTTACACATTATATTTTACTGGCTCATAGGGTTCAAAATAGTCTAAATAATTATTTATAATTACTATCCAAAGTATTAACAAAATAATTGCTGTTGCTCGCTGGTGACCACGATGGCGTTCAATGTGTTAAGTTAGAATTGGCCTCAAGTGTCATGATTTCATGAAAAAGTAATTTTTAATTTATTTCTTTTCATTTTAGCAAACAAGAAGAAATACAATGCGTATTACATTAATACGATATTACATTTATGCTCAATTTTTGTGAATAATGACCCCGATACTAGGAAAATCCCGTGTTGTAGGGGCCATCCATTCGTCCGTTAAGATTATTGTACAACATTCGGGAAGCTAAAATGTGTAACAGCAGCAATAGTGTGTAAGCGCCTGTGATGTGGTGTAATGGAGGAGGTGTATGGTTGTGTGATGTGTGATGCGTGTATTGGTGTGTGATGTGTGTATGTGTGTCGTGTATTTTAAAAAGTCAATAGAGTAACATAAACTTGCAGATTTTTATGATTATAATTCTATAAATAAATATTTGTCACGGCTGTCAATCATATAATTAGATCAACATACACCCTAATACTGGCCTGCAAATTGCAGAAAATGGAAGAAATTTTCCAATTTTTCCCTGACGCATTCGCCTTAATAAATAGTTTGAAACCAAAGTTCAATGTGATTCTCAAAACAAAAAATAATAATTTACTAAAGTCTATAGTCAAAACGTATTTTTATCGTAAATATTTTGTATTGAATCGTTTGTTTATCTCGCTTGTTAGCCCGACAGTATTGACACAAACGATTGAGTCGAATCGATACTTGTACTACGCACTAGTCCTTGAGCACCGCGTCTTTATATTTTGATGGTTATTATTCAAGCTTCGTTTTTAATTTAAGCACCAACAGCATTCTGAAAACCCTAGCTGAAAAACACGATGCACAAATATTTAGACACGCTGTCCGGTTGCTCGTGCGGCAGGGTGAATAGAAACTGAATAGAAACTGTTTTTATTTTTGATTATTTTATTTTGATTATTTTTACTATTTTGATTAGTTTTATTATTTTGATTTGATTTTTAATTTAATTTAATTACTAACCCTTAGTTGATAAGTTATTGCTGTACTAACCATTGGACCAGTGTTGTCAAATTAATAAATAAATTATTATTATTATTATTAATTAACGTTTTACATAAGTATCTTCTCTTATAGTAGAGCAGTGGTGACCCAGTGGTAACGGCCGAGACTTACGAGTTGTAGGTCGTAGCTTCAAACCCAGACAGGTGCTTTAATATGTATATTGCAAACCTGAATATAGTTTGTTCAGAATAAGTAACTGAATCGATTCCAATAGTTTTTAAACCATGTTATATTTTGTCCCAAAAATATTTAAAAAAGGTAATAAGTTGGACACCGAGCGACACACATATCCGACAGTACATATCCGTAATCATATGCGCACAACACAGGTCACAGCTGGTCGGCCGGCGGCGCATGGTAAGTGGTAACCAACTTTTTGTACGGACAAGCATGTAACATAACAAGCTTATATAACTTCGTGATTTTTCATGATACAGTTTTCAAATTTTGTACATAGATTCTTTACATAAAAATACTAGACACGTGTTTAGGGTTTCGCATATACTAAAAATAATGTTGTATAGGTTTAGGTATGTATACAACGTGTAACGTTAAATGCGCAAAACCTGAAAATAGTTTGGTCAGAATAACGAGCAGAATTAATTGAACCACTTTTTTAATATCAACACACATTTTTCAAAAAAATCTTCATTAAAAACGTTGCCGTGTCTATTTATTAATAGGTCAAGCAAGCCAAAGTCAGCGCGTCGCAGCGGCCCGGTACCGACTCCTCCCTCGATAAAGCGTCGTCGCAGACGCAAGAAACGATCAGAATCGCCAGTAAAACTAAAACAGCACATAAAACCTTTACAGTTTTTTGAGTGACTTATTTTCTCTCTGAAATACGTCAATTGAATTAAAAATCAGTTGGGGTGTCTGAGGTTTTGCGCATTTAACGTTACATGTTGTGTAAGAATAGACATGAAACAGGAGCAAAGAAAATATAATGATGATGTTTAAGGAGAGAGGAAGTCTATTTGACCTCGCACAGGTCTTTATGTTTTGTTTATTAGAAAAAAATATGTTAATTTTGTTTTTTTTTTTTTTTGCTTTTGTATATCCCATAGAAATGTAAAAATATATCTATGGTAAGTATATCATGTGCGTGTCACAAATAAAATATTTCACTTTTTTTCTATCAACACCTCAAAATACTCTTCAAGAGTTGCGAAATTAGGCATTCTATCCCACTGACACCTTGCTGGTTGGCTAGTAAAACAATGAACTATTTATTGTAGTTCGTGCTGGTACGAGAGAATAGAATCAACAGCCTAACGTAGTTGGATATTTACTTTGTAAAGTATCTTATTTTTTATTATTACTGTGAGTGTGAAGACTATGTGGGTCATTTCTTTTTTTCGGTTTTCCTTCTTAGTTAGTTTTAATCATGATCTGGCAGTTTGAGTCCTTTAATGCTGCCTACCCAAATGTCCTTTCATTGGTATTGTTCGTCGAATCGTGAGGCTCCTCAAGTTCTGAGTTGAGCTGCACGATTTTTGACAAATGCGTGCACAGACTGGACAGGTCCGCTCATTCTGTGTGGATCTTTGCTCAAAAGACCATTTGAGACACCAATCTACATGGTCTTCACATTATCTGACCAAGATTATGTCTGGACTTTAAAAGAGACTGTGACCTCTGAGTTTGTTTCGGCCTTTCTTCTCAGAGTACTCAGATAGGAAACGCCGACCTCATCTAGTTTAAAAAAATATGATTGACATGTAAAAGTGTTTGTACAAACCTACTTACAGAAAATAAATCATTTATCATTTATAGTTGATAGTAAAGTTAACGCAAGTTCATTATATGCCTCATTTAGTAAGTACAGTTCTCCGACCATTTCTCATTTGTCCACCCCTTTACCAACAACAAAAGAACTGTTGTCCGGATTCTGATGGCACTCATGTAGGTACTGTCACAAAGGAGCGAGGCCGCTGGAAAATGGCGTACAATAAAATAACATATAATTTAGTTCATTTATAAATGTCAAGGTCGAATCTAGTACGAGCTTCGAAATTAAGCTTATGTTTACCTTTGTTTATGTCACTTTTAGTTGAAAAACGCTTCCGAGCTAGGTACACAATGTTGTACGAAATTAAGTAGATAGGTACATTTATTTTGGTAATGTTATTTTCCTTAAATTCCCTTGTAGGAAAGCCTAGTGAACAAAGCACTGGATTTTAATCCTGAAAGGTGAGGTTTCAGTTTATTTGATAAATAGAAAATTCAAAGGCAATGATTAGGACTTGGTTGGTTGAAAATTACAAGACGATGTTGAAACGATTCTGCCTAATGTCTTGTGAAGGTGCCAGTCTAAGGTCCCAGTAGATTAAAATGTATTGATCGTTTTCGAACGTGTTTCGCAAAAGTGAACGATGCGCAAATTATGAAAAAGTTTTAATTGCGAACGCGTCAATAGTGACAAGAATAAATGAATTCGAATTTGGAGAATTCCAAATTACGAAAGTTATGAATAGGTACCTTTTATTTTTGGCTACGTAAAGTTTGAATAAAAATACTGGCTACAAAGAAAGGCATTTTTACGCGATCATTAAAATTACGTAAAAAAAGTTTTAAAAGAATTTCTTTTATGCGACTTCGCTCGGCGTCGCGCCATGCCTTTTAGAAGTTTGTAAGGAAAATGTGAATTAGCGTACATTCCGAGTTGTTGGCGGAATTATAATTTGATAAATAGCATTTGTTGTTGAATTGCTTTACTTATTTTCAGGAGCGCATAGCTAAATCTTTATGGTAATCCAAACCAGACTTGTTAGTTTGTAATTCGGAATTCTCCAAGCTCTTAAATCTCTCCTAGTTTAATATCCAGTGTTTTTCGTTTTGTTTGAGACGCAATATTATAAACTAGGTTAGTACATCTGATGAGTAGCTTGTGGCTATCAGCCGCACGGGTTGATTGATTAGATCAAGCTACCCTTGGCGCGGTTGGTCCGTGGATGGGTGACCATCTTTACTGTATACCGAGATCCCTCCGTGCCTCGGACAGCACGTTAAGCCGTTGGTCCCAGCTATAATTCTTGGATCTCTGACAGTCGTTACGGGTCGTCAGAAGCCAGAAAGTCTGGCAACCAGTCTTACCAAGGGGTATCGTGTTACCCAGTAACTAGGTTGTGGAGGTCAGATAGGCAGTCGCTCCAAGTAAAATACTAATATTCAACTGCATCCGTTTAGACTGGAAGCCAAGCCTAACATAGTTGGGAAAAGGCTACGCAGATTGATGTTGGTACGTCTGATATTGGCGTCTGATTTTAGCTGAGAAATAGTCTGTTAATTGCAGAAGATGCAAAAATCCGCAATGAAGTCAGGAGCCAGCTTATTCCCCACGGTGCTTTAAACCTGTCTCTTTGAAAGTTTAACATCGTGTACTAAACCTGTGTACTCGGTTATGGATTCATACATTTGGATAGTGTGAAATACTACAATCGCTCTGGTTAACAAACGATCTGTTCTGTAAAATAAATTTCACCGTGAAAAGTTAGGTGAGGGGAGCTTAGAGTGTCAATCGCTAGCGTAGACAGTTAGTTTCTCTGTCTACGATCGCTAGCATCGTGGAAAGACAGCTCGCTTGAGTGTGTCAATAGTGTCAATCGTTAGCATCTTGGAAAGACAGTTCACTTGAGTGTGTCAATAGTGTCAGTCCCTTAGCATCGTGGAGAGACAGCTCACTTGAGTGTGTCAATAGTGTCAGTCCCTTAGCATCGTGGAGAGACAGCTCACTTGAGTGTGTCAATAGTGTCAGTCGCTAGCATCGTGGAGAGACAGCTCACTTGAGTGTGTCAATAGTGTCAGTCGCTAGCATCGTGGAGAGACAGCTCACTTGAGTGTGTCAATAGTGTCAGTCGCTAGCATCGTGGAGAGACAGCTCACTTGAGTGTGTCAATAGTGTCAGTCGCTAGCATCGTGGAGAGACAGCTCACTTGAGTGTGTCAATAGTGTCAGTCGCTAGCATCGTGGAGAGACAGCTCACTTGAGTGTGTCAATAGTGTCAGTCGCTAGCATCGTGGAGAGACAACTCACTTGAGTGTGTCAATAGTGTCAGTCGCTAGCATCGTGGAGAGACAGCTCACTTGAGTGTGTCAATAGTGTCAGTCGCTAGCATCGTGGAGAGACAGCTCACGTGAGTGTGTCAATAGTGTCAGTCCCTAGCATCGTGGAGAGACAGCTCACTTGAGTGTGTCAATAGTGTCAGTCGCTAGCATCGTGGAGAGACAGCTCACTTGAGTGTGTCAATAGTGTCAGTCGCTAGCATCGTGGAGAGACAGCTCACTTGAGTGTGTCAATAGTGTCAGTCGCTAGCATCGTGGAGAGACAGCTCACTTGAGTGTGTCAATAGTGTCAGTCGCTAGCATCGTGGAGAGACAGCTCACTTGAGTGTGTCAATAGTGTCAGTCGCTAGCATCGTGGAGAGACAGCTCACTTGAGTGTGTCAATAGTGTCAGTCGCTAGCATCGTGGAGAGACAGCTCACTTGAGTGTGTCAATAGTGTCAGTCGCTAGCATCGTGGAGAGACAGCTCACTTGAGTGTGTCAATAGTGTCAGTCGCTAGCATCGTGGAGAGACAGCTCACTTGAGTGTGTCAATAGTGTCAGTCGCTAGCATCGTGGAGAGACAGCTCACTTGAGTGTGTCAATAGTGTCAGTCGCTAGCATCGTGGAGAGACAGCTCACTTGAGTGTGTCAATAGTGTCAGTCGCTAGCATCGTGGAGAGACAGCTCACTTGAGTGTGTCAATAGTGTCAGTCGCTAGCATCGTGGAGAGACAGCTCACTTGAGTGTGTCAATAGTGTCAGTCGCTAGCATCGTGGAGAGACAGCTCACTTGAGTGTGTCAATAGTGTCAGTCGCTAGCATCGTGGAGAGACAGCTCACTTGAGTGTGTCAATAGTGTCAGTCGCTAGCATCGTGGAGAGACAGCTCACGTGAGTGTGTCAATAGTGTCAGTCCCTAGCATCGTGGAGAGACAGCTCACTTGAGTGTGTCAATAGTGTCAGTCGCTAGCATCGTGGAGAGACAGCTCACTTGAGTGTGTCAATAGTGTCAGTCGCTAGCATCGTGGAGAGACAGCTCACTTGAGTGTGTCAATAGTGTCAGTCGCTAGCATCGTGGAGAGACAGCTCACTTGAGTGTGTCAATAGTGTCAGTCGCTAGCATCGTGGAGAGACAGCTCACTTGAGTGTGTCAATAGTGTCAGTCGCTAGCATCGTGGAGAGACAGCTCACTTGAGTGTGTCAATAGTGTCAGTCGCTAGCATCGTGGAGAGACAGCTCACTTGAGTGTGTCAATAGTGTCAGTCGCTAGCATCGTGGAGAGACAGCTCACTTGAGTGTGTCAATAGTGTCAGTCGCTAGCATCGTGGAGAGACAGCTCACTTGAGTGTGTCAATAGTGTCAGTCGCTAGCATCGTGGAGAGACAGCTCACTTGAGTGTGTCAATAGTGTCAGTCGCTAGCATCGTGGAGAGACAGCTCACTTGAGTGTGTCAATAGTGTCAGTCGCTAGCATCGTGGAGAGACAGCTCACTTGAGTGTGTCAATAGTGTCAGTCGCTAGCATCGTGGAGAGACAGCTCACTTGAGTGTGTCAATAGTGTCAGTCGCTAGCATCGTGGAGAGACAGCTCACTTGAGTGTGTCAATAGTGTCAGTCGCTAGCATCGTGGAGAGACAGCTCACTTGAGTGTGTCAATAGTGTCAGTCGCTAGCATCGTGGAGAGACAGCTCACTTGAGTGTGTCAATAGTGTCAGTCGCTAGCATCGTGGAGAGACAGCTCACTTGAGTGTGTCAATAGTGTCAGTCGCTAGCATCGTGGAGAGACAGCTCACTTGAGTGTGTCAATAGTGTCAGTCGCTAGCATCGTGGAGAGACAGCTCACTTGAGTGTGTCAATAGTGTCAGTCGCTAGCATCGTGGAGAGACAGCTCACTTGAGTGTGTCAATAGTGTCAGTCGCTAGCATCGTGGAGAGACAGCTCACTTGAGTGTGTCAATAGTGTCAGTCGCTAGCATCGTGGAGAGACAGCTCACTTGAGTGTGTCAATAGTGTCAGTCGCTAGCATCGTGGAGAGACAGCTCACTTGAGTGTGTCAATAGTGTCAGTCGCTAGCATCGTGGAGAGACAGCTCACTTGAGTGTGTCAATAGTGTCAGTCGCTAGCATCGTGGAGAGACAGCTCACTTGAGTGTGTCAATAGTGTCAGTCGCTAGCATCGTGGAGAGACAGCTCACTTGAGTGTGTCAATAGTGTCAGTCGCTAGCATCGTGGAGAGACAGCTCACTTGAGTGTGTCAATAGTGTCAGTCGCTAGCATCGTGGAGAGACAGCTCACTTGAGTGTGTCAATAGTGTCAGTCGCTAGCATCGTGGAGAGACAGCTCACTTGAGTGTGTCAATAGTGTCAGTCGCTAGCATCGTGGAGAGACAGCTCACTTGAGTGTGTCAATAGTGTCAGTCGCTAGCATCGTGGAGAGACAGCTCACTTGAGTGTGTCAATAGTGTCAGTCGCTAGCATCGTGGAGAGACAGCTCACTTGAGTGTGTCAATAGTGTCAGTCGCTAGCATCGTGGAGAGACAGCTCACTTGAGTGTGTCAATAGTGTCAGTCGCTAGCATCGTGGAGAGACAGCTCACTTGAGTGTGTCAATAGTGTCAGTCGCTAGCATCGTGGAGAGACAGCTCACTTGAGTGTGTCAATAGTGTCAGTCGCTAGCATCGTGGAGAGACAGCTCACTTGAGTGTGTCAATAGTGTCAGTCGCTAGCATCGTGGAGAGACAGCTCACTTGAGTGTGTCAATAGTGTCAGTCGCTAGCATCGTGGAGAGACAGCTCACTTGAGTGTGTCAATAGTGTCAGTCGCTAGCATCGTGGAGAGACAGCTCACTTGAGTGTGTCAATAGTGTCAGTCGCTAGCATCGTGGAGAGACAGCTCACTTGAGTGTGTCAATAGTGTCAGTCGCTAGCATCGTGGAGAGACAGCTCACTTGAGTGTGTCAATAGTGTCAGTCGCTAGCATCGTGGAGAGACAGCTCACTTGAGTGTGTCAATAGTGTCAGTCGCTAGCATTGTGGAGAGACAGCTCACTTGAGTTTGCCAATAGTTGAGTGAAAAGACAGCTCACTTCAAGCTCTCATCACCTACCTTTTCACGGTTTGATTTTTACAGAATAGACAGGCTTTACATAATCTTTTATCTTACTTTGTTCGATTTCTGCGACTTAAACGGAAAAAGAGCACGTGTCGTACCGAAAAATACATAAATAAAAGAACATTTCATAAATAACTTAAATATTTCTTTAAAATTATATCTACATAGCCAACATCTGAACTTTAGCAATACAGGGTATATATTATACTTTGCTATTTCTCGATATTTATTTATATGTATGCGCCCAGACCATAAGGGGTGCAAAGTAGCACATCGGACAAACTGCCATGCCTTGAAGCGATATGGTGAATTGGAAGATACCCTGTATAATTTCGTTTGTCAATTATCATTGCAGATTTACAAGTGTAATAATGTTTACCTTATGCTGATATAATAATCTTTTTGCAGCACTGCCCTGAAGCAGCACTGGTGTCAGCGAGGGTATTGGCGGCTGAAGGGGCCCCAGCCACACGTTCTGCGTCCGGAGTGGAGCGACGACCCTCGGTCCCCAGGCCTCCACTGTGCAAGAGAGGTTCAGGTTCCTTACTGTCAGGATCACCACCTACTTCCAGGTAAGTTAGTAGTTAGAACCTACTAAGCTTTGGAGTAAGCAACTAGCCTCTTTAAAAGAAGAGGTTGTCTTTAAAATATCGATTTTAGCGATAAGACCGACCATTGTGTAACACTTACTAAAATTTTCTACATTTATACCTACCCGTAATATACAACATTATTTTTAGTATATTGCAAACCTGAATATAGATAGTTTGCTCAGAATAAGTAACTGAATCGATTCTTCGATTTACACCATGTTATATTTCGTCCCAAAAATATTTAAAAAAGCTAACAAGTTGGACACCGAGCGACACTAAGTACATATCCGCAATCATATGCGCACAACACAGATCACAGCCGGTCGGCCGGCGGCGCGTGTGTAAAAATAGAAAAGGGTTTACTGTCTAAATATAGTTGGTGTCATATAATTAAGATAAGTCTCGTATTTAATCATATAGTCATGAACACATTATTTATTTAATAACAGACTTTTTTCATTATTAAACTGTATACTATATCAAAGACGTCGTTACTCAAATGATTTGAATCTCTTAGATAAATAGGCAACACCAAGCTTTCAATAGATTTTTTAATTTTTTAAAATATATTTTTTGGCAAAGACACATTTCCTTGTACAGCATAAGTACAAACGGGTCAGAAGGCGGGTCTATATCTTCTCATTATTAAATACAACCAGAAACTAGTACAACTTTGTAGCCTTTATATCTATGTCATTCTTAGCCTCGTAGCTTCCACTAACGAGACTACCGCCATAGTATTTCGTAGACAAAACCAGCCGGATAGATGTTGACATTCCAATTTTATCAAATTTTACAGAAAGCACCAGCAACTCTCTAAAAGGTATAAGTCATTATAAGTACGAGTACAACACTCGTAGCCTCGTAGACTGGTACTTCATTAACGACACTACGCCGTAGAGCTTCGTAGACAAACCCACACACACTTCTGTACAATATTGTAAAATATGTATAAATTAAAGCGTTTTTCTGTGTGACCGCGCTGTTCTTCTAAGCTACGCAATGGATTTTGATGCTATTTTAACAATTATTTTTATGGAATTTATTCCGGATAGTTTATGTGTATAATGCATTCATATTAAACTTACATTTTAATAAAAAAATCTCGATGTTTTTTCAAGTTGTAATAACCGTGAGAAGCAGAGGTATACCGCTAGTATACTTATAAAGCTTGTATGTCTATTCACGCAGATTAGCAGAAAGTTCCCTGTACTCCTAGTACTCTTAGAAGTCTATCTACATTACCTGAACGAGTTAGACGTGCGAAGTTTTAATATGGTTAGTTTTCCAGTCTAGATTGAAAAGTTTGTTCGTGAACGTTTACGAGTACACAGGATGGTGCACGAAGTAATTTTCGCACTTCGTATAGAGTTTGCCTCACGCGGGCTTAATTTTAAAAGGAAAAATAGCGTAGAGTGTAAGTGTGTTAAGGAAAAAATATCTTTGCTAAATATTGAGTTAGCGGAAAAACTGTCACTATTAAACACTGAATATGTACTACTAGAGACCCGCCCCGGCTTCGCACGGGTGCAATGGAGAAACACTGATAATTTTTTTCGTAAAAAGTATAGGATAAAAATGGTTATTGTGGGTTATCCCTAAGAGATAGACATATACCATCCCGGACTTTTTTGTAGACCTTTTTAAGGTGTACAATACTGTAGTACATTATTTTGATCTATCTCGACGGGTTCAGCCAGCGTTTACAATGTAAGTGCAAAAAAATGTGTTTATTTACGACATAACATTAGAAACCTCTAAAATTATCAGTGTTTCTCTACTATATTATGCATGTATTATACATATAAACCTTCCTCTTGAATTACTCTATCTATTAAAAAAAACCGCATCAAAATCCGTTGAGCAGTTTTAAAGATCTAAGCATATATAGGGACAGGCAGACAGGGAAGCGACTTTGTTTTATACTATTTAGTGATGATAATATTTCACCCGATTATTTTGAACTAGTTATGTCTAGTTAGTTAGTTCGATTAAATGATTTTCACAATCTTGTATGGTAACATCCTAGATATACTGGCATCATCATCTAAGAGTGGCTGTGGTGCTACGTCACAAAATACGCTCTACCTCCTATCCTGCCCTCAGTGTTCTAAAACTTGCAGTCAAAGTGCTTCTGCGATGCCAACGACATCGCCGAGGAAGCGGAAAAGTTTTGGGCCAACATGATCTGAGAAAAGTTGTGCCAGTGACACGTACAAGAAGAAGAATCATCTAAGAGTAGAAACTTCTTCCATCGTTAAACACCATCATCGTCTGCCTAGCCTTTTCCCAACTAGGGTCGGCTTCCAGTCTAACCGGATGCAGTTGAGTTCCATTATTTTATATGGAGCGACTGTCTATCTGACCTCCACAACACTGGGTAATATACAACGTGTAACGTTAAATGCGCAAAACCTGAAAATAGTTTGATCAGAATAACGAGCAGCATCAATTGAACCACTTTTTAACCCGTGAGAAGGCGCGCTATGAGCAATTTGCTCACACAAAAATCTAATTCAAAAATGTTTTGTCTTTCCCATGCCACACCAATTCAAGCACTTAAGTACCTTCCTAAATATTCATCCCCTCTCCCCTGACGCAATTCTCGATCCGCTCAGTGGCGTTGCGACCGCGCAGCAAGGCGTTTGTGGAGGCCGTGTACCAACGTGCGGCAATTTGCTCATCACGCGCCCAGCCATTACTTTGCACCGAACATGTAAAATACATGTGTTCAGTGTGTTTCGAGAGGCACATTAGTGTAGATTTAATGGCTGAATAACACTTTTTAGTTTTTGTTATGGAACAGTTTTTATTGTGATTTTTATGAAACGTGCCAAAAAAATTAATTAATACTAGGTTGTTTTGTTATTTGCGTTAGAAGTTGCTATTATGTTTAATAGTTTTGATTAAAATACTTGTTTTCTTACTTACTAAACCTTGTGTTATTTATTTAAATACATTATAAGCCAATGAATATAGAAACACTAAAAATATAAACATTTATGATAGTGTGAGCAATTTGCTCGCACGCGCCTACTCGTGTAAGAAAATTAGGCGCGCCTTCTCACGGGTTAATATAGGTCACATTTTTCAAAAAATCTTCATTAAAAACGTTGCCGTGTCTATTTATTAATAGGTCAAGAAAGCCAATGTCAGCGCAGCGCAGCGGCCCGGTGACGACTCCTCCCTCGATAAAGCGTCGTCGCAGACGCAAGAAACTATCAGAATGGCCAGTAAAACTAAAACAGCACACAAAACCCTAACATTTTTTTTTATTACTTATTTTCTCTGTTAAATAGGTCAATTGAATTAAAAATCAGCTGGGGTGTCTGAGGTTTTGCGCATTTAACGTTACACGTTGTATACCCCTCGGTAAGATTGGTTCTCTTCTGACGAGCCGTAACGAGTGTCAAAGATCCACGACTGCCAGCCGGGCCAACGGCCATGTCTGCCTAATAAACGATCGAGGAGGATATTAACTTGATCACCACGCTTGGCATGGTTCTCGCAGCTGTTCGTGGTACAAAGAGCGACACCAGTGCCCCTCTCCTTGGGATCAACTACTTGCCATGCAAAATTGCGTACACATAAAGTTAATAAGCAAACATTTTGCAAATGTTTTCCAAAGACAAGTTGACACGTTTTAATTACGCGTTGTTTAAACAGTTAGCAACTTTGCTTATTCCTTAGAGAATTATAATGATATTCATGTACAATGGATTAAAGTTAAACTGACTCACAACTGTTTAACTAATTACATTATAAAAGGCACGAGTTTGCACTACCACAAATGTTCACAAATGAACGATTTTTACACGAGAAATAGTAAAGTTGTGTCAGATGATAATTTATTTCCTGGATTTCTGCTCTTGTAGGGAGATAGTTTTTCATACGACGCGCGTGTACTTTGTTAAGCTAAGCGGCTGTCATGAAAATGATGAATCAGCCCCGGATCTAGGGGGGCGGAGGAGCAAGCCGGGGCCCGGTCCAATTCAAGCGTGGCGGACAAATGCACCATCCAGCGCACCGCAAGTAGGCGATGAATGAGACGCACAGCATCTAAGTATTATCTTGCAATGTGGGTGGTGCACTGAGGTAATCACTACGTGATTACCGTAGGCATACGTAGTCAAACGGTATGAGCAGGTTGCGCTCACGTGGTGGATTAGGGCCCACTCCCTCTCGCCGAGAGGAGGCCGGTGTCCCAGCAGTGGGAACATTATTTATTTATTTATTTATTTGTTCCTTTATTTCAGGCAACTAAGGCCCATAGAAAAAACAATACATACTACTAAAAACATACTTATAAACTAGTACATACAAAATTATCACAAATACAATACTATAGAATATAATAGAATATGTAGAGTAGAATACTCTTTATTATGTACACCCATTGATGTATTAAAAATCCTACATCAATGTGTACACCATATAAATTACAGACCTAAATATAGAAAATAAAAAATTTTGCCTTCCTATTATCGATCGATAAAATTTGACTAATATATTGCTGGCAAAATTTTAGAACTCTTTTCGCGTGTTCTTGCAGCTTTGACTCTTAATTTTTAAAACTTTTCTGCATGAGTCGATTGATTACTTAAAAAATTGCCTTTACCTAAGTTATCTGTCTGAGGCAGCTCGTGCATTCTTGTTGTAGATTGTTATAGATTGTCTTATTTGGTGTTAAGCTTTTCTGCATAAGTCTCGCGATCTTAGCAATCGGAATGTACAGACGCCAGCACATCAAGCTACCCAAAACTGTCAGATTTTCCCAATCAACTTTGAACCTTATGCTTTAGTGCTAAAGTTGAAAATCTATTAAAGAAATCTGACAGATTGTAGGAGCTTGATGTGCTGGTGTCTGTACATCTAAAAACGACTGAACGGATTTGGATGAAATTTGGCTCACAGATAGTATATGACCAGGATTTACAAATTTTTATCTCGATATTCCCATGGGATCGAAACTTATGCCGGTGAAACCGCGGGGCGCTGCTAGTACCTATATCTCAGATTCGCTTGAAACAAGCACCTAAATTATTGTTTATCTCTCCAATATCCGAGAAAAACAAAACCCCGGAACAATCACTGCACCCGTCAAATTATAATAATAAACAACAGCTGATTGGGTCCAAAACAAACAACAGTCTTCCATGTTTAATATTAGAATATGTTTTCGTTTATATTTGACGTTCGGCTCAGATCAGGAAGAATTAAGTAGAATTAAAAATGGTCGCCGAGAGGACGACCCATGGCGCTCGGAAAAATCCGCCATGATTATATTTCCTGGCTTAGTGTTAGGGCTGCCAGAGGGAGTGAAAATAAGGTATTAAATTAATGTTTGTATATAATTGAAATACTTTAACCATTAACGTATCGCCATGTAGCGTTCACCCAATTTTAGCATATTTTATTGCCAAAATGGGCATATAAATAGATTTATAAGTTAATTTTGCCTGTGATAGCTACTTCCACATGGAAGGGTCTACTATGCAAAGCTATGATATCTTTTCTCTTTATTTATTATATGTATAGATATAGATTATAGGATTCAATATGTACTACCGATAATACAAACGGGTAACTCTTGCAAGTATATTACCTGCTTCGTAATGTAAAAGTAAAAAGTTTGTCATAAGAAGTATTCACAGGAATTTAGTATATATATAATATATATATATATATATAATATTTATTTAGAGGGGCTTGTGGCTAAGTAATAACAGCCGCACGGGTCGATCGATCAGGTTAAGCTACGCTTGCCGCTGTTGGTCCGTGGATGGGTGACCATCTGTATATACAAAGACCCCTTAACTTAAGCCGTCTTAAGGGCCTTAAGACGGCTTAGCGTGCTTTCCGAGGCACGTAAGCCGTTGGGCCCGACTGTCATTCGTGGATCTTTGACAGTTGTTACGGGTCGTCAGAAGCCCGAAAGTCTTACAACCAGTCTTTAATTTTACCAAAGGATTTCGTATTAGCCAGTTGTGGAGGTCAGATAGGCAGTCGCTCCATGTAAAATACTGGTACTCAGCTGCATCCGGTAAGACTGGAATATTTATTTAAGGTTTTTACGTATGGTACTGAACATGATACCCAAAATATGCCAGGGCTTGTATTTTGGAATTCAGTCCTCAAACGTGGAGCATAAGGTGATCGGTGGTCAACGTGAATGTTATGACTTTGTACTTTTGAGTGTTGATGCGAGTGCGCGATAACGTGTGATTAAGTTGTGTCTGTGTGAGTGTGTGTGTGCATGCGAGTGGTGTGGTGAGGTGTGCTGAGGTGTCAGTATAAATGTGAAAGTGGGTTATAAGTGTGATATAAGTGAAAATCGTCGTTGAGAATCATGGAGTAGGTATTATTACCTTGCTTCTATCCTCAGTGACGTGACAGCCCTACGCTACCGTGTTATTTGCCGCAGCGAAACGCGCTTTGCTAATGGCGATAATTTAAATGAATGATAGTCCTCCATTTATTCATTCCTTGGCAATATTTTGCAACAATTGTGTGAGGTATCTTGAAAATGGATAATATTTTCATTAGTTCTTTGATGAAAGCTCTTGTGACAAATCCCAGCGGGCATTGGGCATCTCGTGCCTTATCAGAATTCCAGCGTTGCGGTATTTGTTTTTAAAATAAATATCCCAGCATTATTTATTTATTTACTCGTATTCCTTTATTTAAGGCAACTAATGCCCATAGAAAAAACAATACATAAGACTACAAACATACTTATAAACTAATACACACAAAATTATCACAAATACATTACTTATAATAATATAACTTAAAAATACTATAAATAAATACAACATAACAAACTTATACTACTGCACACGAAGTGTCGGCGTCGTGTTTCGCTGACTGGTGTCATGCGCTGACAGGGTTTTTTTTTTTGGTTTAATTTTGTTAGTTTTAAATGCTCCTTTTTAACTTTTTGTATTTCCTTTGTGTCCCAAATGAAAAAAATAAATATATTTTCTTTCTTTCTTTAATTTAATCGAAACACATCTACCTCTAAACATGGAAATGTCATACAAACACAGCTCTATCAAGTTAAACACAATTATTGCAAAACTAGTCGCTAGATACTGGTCCAGTTATCGAGCAAGCAGTTAATTTAGTTACAGGCGCAGGCGCGGTAACTACTGATCTGCCAATTTGTGGTAAGTTAGTTATGCCAGTTATAGCCTGTCTGTAACTGTTTCAGAGGGTTCGCTCTGATGTTTAATGGTTGAATATTTAATATTGCCGTTCATAATGTTCTTGATTTTATCGAAAATAAGTGCCCAGCGCTTTATATGGATTGTGTTTTGATTTTTTAAGTTGCCTGTGCCAAGTGCAAACGGTAACTCTTTCGAACAACCCACGACTCTGGCTAGCAGCGGACCCCGTCAGTTACTGCTGACATCTCTTTGAGGCGTGCGTGGAACAACGCGCAGTCGACCCGGGGCTGGTCCTTACCGGACGGCGAACTGCCCATTGCTCGCCGTCCGCAAGCCCGCGCCTACGGTAGCTGGGAGTCAGCTCTTGAGAATAGTCAAGAGCTGACTCCCAGCTACCGTAGATCCTAACATAGAAACTTTTCGTCAGTAATAAAAAAAAAATCAGCTGTTTCATAGAAAAGTGCAATACTTACGCGGTCGTTGCCCAGCATTTTTTTTGTTTTTATAACCGACCAAAAATTTCATCACATGTTCGTTCAGAGTCATGTACTGAATTCACGGTAATGGGCCAACAGGTTACGCGACGATGCCTATCACCCTGTTTTCAAGAGAGATGAAATAATTCTGATGTGAGAGCGACATAACATAGCATCACGCTTGTATTCACTAATGAGATAGGCAGGTGTTAGTTTCATGTTGTTTCAAGTCCCACGAAACAGAGAGTGAGCTTAATTCAATCGGCCCAGCCTTTTTCCAGTCTTACCGGGTGCAGCTGAATACTAGTATTTTACATGGAGCGACTGCCTATCTGACCTCCATTATGCTGCCATTAATCGGGAACAAATCAGACGCCTGGCTACTACTGAGAAATTCCTGTCCCTGAATTTCTGTTCCCGTGTTCTATTACTTTACAGTTTAACGTTAATTTGATAATTCAACTTCCATCTCAACACAACTTTTGTTTATTGACTTTTCTTAAGCTACTTATAAGTTTTAACAAGAGTAAGTATCTATAAAAGTAAACAGAAGTTCCCTATTTACATAACAGATTTGCATAAAACAGGCCACCGATTAATTGGAAACTGTCGATTTTGAGAAATTCTTGCATAGATGCTCGAAGGATTAAAAAATCTTCAGAATTAAATTGAAAGTTTTGTAATTTATCCATTTTGAAGTAACAAGAACTAAGAAAATATCGAAACGACTCGTTGACACTTCCCCATGACTAAGGCTGCCTGTCCATTGACGCGGAGCGAGGCTGCGGAGCGGAGAAACGGAGAAATATTAACCAATAGATAAATGAAATTGAGATTTTATGCAATCCTATTGGTTAATATTTCTCCGATTCTCCGCTCAGCAGCCTCGCTCCGCGTCAATGGACAGGCAGCCTAAGGGCTGGCTTTTACTTTGGCCAGAGGCTAAGCATTGCCATACAACGTGGCAATGCCGCAAGTCTCTTGGGTACATTACCAATCGACAGCGATGCGGAGGAATTTTTCGACGCTATATTTTAATTTGTGAATAGTTTTAGTTAAGTTAGGATATAATTCTGTTATTTTTATTCATTAATTAGGCAATAGTTGTTATTTACGTACATGTTACAAGAAAAGATGATAAATTGTTTTTTTTTTCTGTAAGTAGGTTTGTACAAAGACTTTTACATGTCAAAAATAAATTATATTTTAAAACTAGATGAGTTTGGTGTTTCTTAACCGTCTACTCTGAGAAGAAAGACCGAAACAAACTCAGAAGTCACAGTCTCTTTTAATGTCCAGACATAATCTTGGTCGGATCGTGTGAGGACCCTGTAGATTAGTGCCTAAAATGGTATTTTGCGGAAAGAAACACACAGATTTGAGAATGGTTATATGAGAAACACAACGATTTTAAACTCAAAATCAAATCAAAAGTCATTTAATCAAACTAGGCTGAGGATCAGCACTTTTCGAACGTCAAAATTACAAAAGACGGTCCCTCGAAATGCCCGCCCTTCACCACCTCCTACCACTTCACGCTTTCGCTGGCGGGGGGCGCAACAAACTCCCCAGCAGCACAACTGTCTGCTTAGATAGAAAACTCTTGATTGTATACAATACAAGGTAGTTATGCAATGTAAATAACATTACAAGACACAGAACACTAAATTAAATTATTTGCCATATGTCAGCTAGCCACGTTAATATACCAACAAATACAATAAAAAGTACACGTATGTACTTAAGGAAAAAAATAATATATTAAAATTAAAATTGTAAACAAAAACTTACTATCTAAATAAAATCCTTCAGGTATAAAGGGCGTGACCGCTTACATATTATTTTATGCAACGCTATGCTGACAGTTTAACCCAGTGTAAATAAACCATTTTCAATTTAGAAGAAAGACATGTTGATTAGCAGACCTGTTGGTGTAATGGCCCTGACCACTATACGCAAGGTCGTGGGTTCGATTCCCACCCAGGACAAATGTTTGTGTGATGAGCACAATCATTTGTTCTGTGTCTGGGTGTAATTTATCTATAATATGTATGTATGTATTTAGAAATATATATGTTTGTTTATCAGTTGTCTAGTACTCATAGCACAAGCTCTGCTTAGTTTGGGACTAGATGGCGTTGTGTGAAAGTTGTGGAATATATTATATATTATTATTATTATCATCTGATATAAAATGCACTTACACACTTTTTACGCGTAAAAGTTCACTTTCATTTAAATTTGTGAATCAATTTAATTAATGGACCATTACTTTGAAGCTACCCTTGCTCTTATCTTGTTTATAATAATAATAATAATAATTCTTTATTGACATAAATCATTTTTAACAAAAGTAGTAAGGCCCTGACTCCTGCGCTAGGTATAGTACCTGTGTTACAGGAGCCAGGTCTTCTCCCAATAATATGATCCAAGTTTTATGCAATAAGGATTAATCCAAAACACACAAGTACAGAAAATAAGATTAAAAAAATTAAAATAGAAGAGAAAATTATAAACATTTCCAACGTGAGGCAATTCAAAAAAGTGTTAGTTGTATATTGAATGAAAATGGTGTGTAGTGTTTGTGGTGTGTGAATGTGTGATGTAGGTATGTGGTGTGTGATGTTATACAACGTGTAACGTTAAATGCGCAAAACCTGAAAATAGTTTGATCAGAATAACGAGCAGAATTAATTGAACCACTTTTTAATATAGGTCACATTTCAAAAAAAATCTTCATTAAAAACGTTGCCGTATCTATTTATTAATAGGTCAAGTAAGCCAATGTCAGCGCGGCGCAGCGGCCGGTGACGACTCCTCGCTCGATAAAGCGTCGTCGCAGACGCAAGAAACGATCAGAATGGCCAGTAAAACTAAAACAGCACATAAAACTTTTACAATTTTTTTAATGACTTATTTTCTCTGTGAAATAGGTCAATTGAATTAAAAATCAGTTGGGGTGTCTGAGGTTTTGCGCATTTAACGTTACACGTTGTATATTATTATTATTATCTGATATAAAATGCACTTACACATTTTTTACGCGTAAAAGTTCACATTTATTCAATTTTGTGAATAAATTTAATTAATGGACCATTACTTTGAAGCTACCCTTGCTCTTATCTTGTTTGATAACCTAAATGTATGAACTCTCACAAAAAAAATATGTAAAGCTGTAATGGCCCCCACGCCTTACATCATATTTTGAAGGGAGGGAAGAACCCATGTGTATACTGTAGACGTGAATGAAAAATAAAAATAAAATCCGGCCAAGTGCGAGTCGAATTCGCGCACGAAGGGTTCCGTACCATTATCTATAAAAACAGCAAAAATATCATGTCTGTTGTATAGGAGCCCCCTTAAATATTTATTTTATTCTGTTTTTAGTATTTGTTGTTATAGCGGCAACAGAAATACATCATCTGTGAAAATTTCAACTGTCTAACTATCACGGTTCATGAGATACAGCTTGGTGACAGACGGACGGACGGAGTCTTAGTAATAGGGTCCCGTTTTACCCCTTTGGGTATGGAACCCTAAAAAGTATTTTTATACCCGGAATTTTTGTAAGAAAAATATTAGATTTTTTTTTTGGCAAAGCTTTTAAAGACAGTCCATTTATTGTACGTAAGTATGTTATTATGAAATCGTTTTGCAAACCTAACAGAATCACATTCAGCACATACAAGAAAGAAAAATAAAAGTTGCTTTTATACTCAGTGTCTACTTGCAATAGATTTTTCTATTTTTTCGATTAAAATCACAAGCACGGTTTTTTATTAGTAAAGATCTGCACCCTAATTGCTAACACACTATTACTGTCAATTTGAATCATTTTGACGAATCAATGGATTAGCATATTGCTAATCCATTGCTCCATATGTTAGAAAAATGTGTCTGCTCAACAACGTAAATAACGCAATGAATGTTGTTGAACTGTCAAAATGAAACCTATTGCTACTGATAGTGTGTTACGCAATTACCCTGCTGGCTTTTCATAATCAGCCTATAATAATCCCACTGGTGGGCCACACACCTCATCTCTGGGGCTGTACAGCGGGGGTCCAGTGACAGAGAGGATGTCTCCCACGCATGACCCGCGTGAGAATGTCCCACGCTGTACAGAGAGTCTCTGTGAGAGGGAGTGGGGCTGTACCGCGAGGGCCCAGTGTCAGACATCCTCTCTGTGAGAGGGAGTGAGACTGTAGTCCAGCACGTGGGCCCGGTGCAGGTTGGTGGATGTCACATACATGTCTTCGAATTTTTGGTGCCATGTCGGTTTTCTCATGATTTTTTCTTCACCGTTTTGATAGGCCTTCTTTTTGAATGGTCATTGTTGGCTCGGCACTGGCTTTGAGCCCCGCCAAATACACTAAATGCTGTTGAAATACAAATCTTCATAATGACATGCAATTCTATTATTTCGTAATGGCATTACAGCTGGTTCCTAGCCACGGATTACGTTATACCTTCCGAATAATCGAACAATAGATTACGATTAATCGAATAATGTAATTCCGAGTGGAATCTGTAGGGAATCGAAGGATTGGGTATTAGTATTTCGGCTTTAATTCGGAAGCCGTCTTAAATATGTCCTTGTATTATGTAATGTAAATTATTCGAGACACGCTTTTGGATAATCTTTAGGTAAGTATAGATTATTCGTCGTTGTTTCTAGAAAATGAGATATTTATTTTACTATACAACATCTCCCCATTACCGCACACTACCAAACACTGCAATTAGAATATTATGTATAATAAATACACTGAATTTTGACATTTATGTATAAAACATTGTTTATTTATTAAACTAGTTACTAACTGTGGGAGAAAATTGTGGTCACATTACAAATCTACGCTCGTATCTATGTAGGTACAAGCGTAGATTTGTGACCACAATTTTATCTAGTCGCACAGTATTTATGGGTCTACTGTAGAAGGTACTTTGTCAATGTTGGTTTGTTTTGACAGTACAGCAGAAATGTAACTGTACTTTACATAATTTTAATTCTTTTTGGGAGAAAAAATGACCTACCTATATTAAAAATAACAGAAATCGATTCAATAAACGATTTTGAACAAACTTTGATAATGTGCACTAAATTCAGTTACACATTGTATACTTATGAAAATATTTCTATAGTAGATGGTGTGTTATTATTGAGAAAAGTGAGATCAGAAAATTTTGACACTTAAAATCTCATATTGATCAATATGATATGTACAGTCACGAGCAATAATATATAAACATTGTCACATTTTCTAAATTATCTTAACTTCTACCATTCAAAAAATATGTGTAGGATATTTTCTTCTAAATTACCTAACCATCAAACTGTGTCAAAACTGGGTATACATTGGTTTCACAGTAATGTAAACGAAACAAAATCAATAAAAGTTTACACTTCCAATGTCATTTTTAACTATCCATGACAATTTCTATAACATATATACACGTAATACAAACTGTATACGTGTTATTGGAATTGTCATGTATACATTAAAATGATATTGAAAGTGTATACCTACTTTTTCCTGTTTTTATTTATTTATTTATTTATTTAAACATCATGCACAAGAGTGGTTCATAGGCGGACTGAATGCCACAAGGCATTCTCAGGGCATGTTTTGTATTTGGGGTTTTTGTTAAGTTTATTACAGTAATAATTACAGTTTTATAAATAAACAGGGGTTGGTTACTGCAATAAAACAAGGGCTTACGAAATCAGTGTTGTAATTAGTTACCAAACGTAATGATTAATAATAAAGCCTATTAAATATAATAGCGTAGTTGTAATCATTTATATTAAATCACAATTTAATCAAGTAAGTCACTATCGCTACACATAACTACTGTTCATTTTAAATACGAGGTATCGGTACTTCCCATCGGGACTGCGGGTCCCGTCGGGGCCTCGGCACAAGGGCTAAGAAGGAACATGGGTGGTTTTTAGTCAGTAGAAGTCTGACACTCTCACACACACTGGTTATTCGATGATTTTCCACCCGCGAAAAAAAAAAGAAAAAGTATCGGTACTTAAATTAATTAAAATCTTGTGTTGCCACCTTCAGCGTTTATAACATCTTGCAACCTTTCCTGCATTGACGAAACCATATTGTTACATACGTTATTGCCTCTAAAACTATCCCATATCTCATGGACGTGTCTGACCAAGGCTTCTCTGGTTCTAGCTTGGTTGCTGTCCCACTCTTGGACCATCAGCCCCCACAAATTCTCAATAGGATTGAGGTCTGGGCTTTTAGGCGGCCACGGCAACGAATTCACGCAATATCGGTTACGACTAAACCAGGCCTGAGTGTATCGAGAATTATGGACCCCTGAATTGTCCTGCACAAAATCAATAGGCGTCAGCTCGGGAAAGTATACCTCCAGACTAGGCAGTAAAACTTCGTCTAAAATACTGGTATATTGCTCGCTATTCATGCGTCCACTGATCTCTACCAATTCACCGGGTCCAGTGGCTGCCATCCAACCCCAAACGCCCAAGCTTATCCGGCCACTTCTTCTTGATGGCAGTATATTTTTATCCAAATAACGAGTGTTATTAGGCCGCCATAAAGACAAACGTCCATCAGCAGAAGAAACAAACACTTTTTCATCAGAAAAGATGGCTCTGCTGAAATCGCAGTTCAGATATTCTCGAGCAAATTGTAGTCGCTGTTGTTTATGGCGTGCAGTTAAAAGCGGTTTTCGCGCCGGAACCCTGTGACGTATGCCAGCTGTGCGTAGGCGACGTCGAATCGTTGAAGATGATACGCGATGTGATGACGATATGTCCTGAATTCGCACAAATCCATCACTAATCACACTATTCACGATCTGCCTGTCCTGCGCCGCGGAAGTTTTTCGTGGACGACCACTACTTTTAAAACTAACAACGTCATCTTCCCACCGCTTGAGCCACAAATACACGGTTTTTCTCTGAAAAAAAAAATGCATCTTAGTAAACTGTTACTTATTAATTTAATAAAGAATCCTAAAAACTATACATAGCTTATATTGAAATAATAATGAATTCAAATTTAAAGTGATATTATCATTAATTTGAACTTTTTGTTAATTAAAAAGCCTATAAAATAAAAATAAAACAACAAAAAATTGCAAACTCACCGTAATTCCCAATTCATTTGCAATGTCTGTTATTAAAAGTCCCTGTTCTTTAAGAACAATGATTTTGTGTTTGTCATATGTAGAAATACGATATGGCACGTTGTTACTATTCATTTTACAGCGGTTTCAATAATAATCACAATAACACAGGAAATATTTATCTAGCTGTACTGTACGACAACAAAAAACAACCGTAATGCGCGCTTATCCCTTCTGTTTGATTTGCAATGTTGCCGTAGGAATCTAATAGCACAATTGTTTTAGGACGGTACACGGAAATAAAAATAGTCGACGGGCGAGTCGATGCCACTCGATAATTGGCTACTTTTACCTTAGTATGACACAATATGTAGGTATAACGCAAATTAATGATAAAACATCGAAAAATAAATAATCCAATAAGATCCTATAACTATTTATGTACTTACACTGATTTTCTAAATTAGGTAAAATCACAATTTGGGTTCCTTTAGAACCCAAATTGCGACTTATTTCCGAGCTCAAGCTGCTCGAAACTGCTGCTTTGTAATTGTTTACATAATTTCGAAACTGTACTGTAAACATGTTTTTGAAATTTCCTTGGGTTCATCATTACGGAACTAAAAGTTAATATTATTTTTTTGCAGTAACCAACCCCTGTTTATTTATAAAACTGTAATTATCACTGTAATAAACTTAACAAAAACCCCAAATACAAAACATGCCCTGAGAATGCCTTGTGGCATTAAGTCCGCCTATGTACCACTCTTGTGCATGATGTTTAAATAAATAAATAAATAAATAAAAACAGGAAAAAGTAGGTATACACTTTCAATATCATTTTAATGTATACATGACAATTCCAATAACACGTATACAGTTTGTATTACGTGTATATATGTTATAGAAATTGTCATGGATAGTTAAAAATGACATTGGAAGTGTAAACTTTTATTGATTTTGTTTCGTTTACATTACTGTGAAACCAATGTATACCCAGTTTTGACACAGTTTGATGGTTAGGTAATTTAGAAGAAAATATCGTACACATATTGAACACATTTTGAATGGTAGAAGTTAAGATAATTTAGAAAATGTGACAATGTTTATATATTACTGCTCGTGACTGTACATACACACGGACTCTCATACACAGAAATAAACGTGACAAGTTAAAGCAAGTTGTAAAAATCATCACCATTAATTTATTTTTGAAAATAGCCAGCTTATGCCGCCGAACTTATCAAACTTTTATGTTCATGTTCCACCTACAATTTCATGATTCAGCTCCTGAAGTAGTTGTAAACGTGTGTTTAAAAGAAGTTTTCAGTTTGAAACTGAAGCGGTTGTTAGGAAAGTTGTTCGAGTTTACGACTACGAGCTTATTACATAATTGTTAGTCCGATTGTTGGCTGTGTTGTATGTGTGGTGGTTTATTTTGTAAACAAACATTTAAGACTTGTGTTCTAATATTTATCTTGTACGAACATATTGTAACTATTGTACTTTCAGCTGCATCCGGTTAGACTGGAAGCCGACCCCAACTTAGTTGGGAAAAGGCTAGGCAGATGATGATGACGAACATATTGTAACTAATGAATAAAAGCTAACAACATTTTTGGTCGGCGGAATATCGCCACCATTTTTATCTTTGTCCCCAAGTACTAAAGCATTGCAGTGTTCTTTAAGGGTATAAGTTCATTGATGTTATGGACACGTCAAAATATTTGGATTTAGATATACAGAGTGCCACTACGCATTCTTTATATCAAACTAAGTAAGTTTGCGCAAAAATAATTGCTGGGAAACAACTTTCATTTTTAGTGATAAAAATCGTTGTTTACGGTACTGCGCAACGTAACGCACGCAATACATTGTGCCTTATGGGTGCATACAATGGTACAGGGGTCGTGGAAGTATTTAAAGTTATGTTGTGTGTTAAAACATTAAAAACAGGTTTTCGTAAAAAAAAAAAAAAAAACGTCAGTAAAAGTTGGAATTTTGACCTTCAATATCTCCTTAACCAGAAGGTTCCCAGATCCAGTACGAAAAAAAAAAATACAATGACGGGAAGCACAAGTGGCTCTCGCCTTCAAGTGTCTTTACACCCGTTATTATCCCCGTAGCTTTAAAAAATATGCACCCATAACGTACCTAGTCGTCTTCTACGCATTCGGTACACCATTGAACAAAAATGTTTTCTGGGAAACGACTTCTATTTTTGGTGTGAAAAATCATCATTGTTTATCAAAGGTGCAATGTAAGTTACGCAAAACATTGGTGCATACAGGGGTCGTATTAAAGTTATAACATTTAAAATCTGTTTTCGTAAAAAAACACCAAATCTACAGACGCCAGCACATCAAGCTACCCGAAACTGTCATATTTTCCTAATCAACTTTGAACCTTATGATATATCAATAAAGTTGAAAATCTATTTAAAAAAAATTACCGATTGTAGTAGCTTGATGTACTGGCGTCTGTACCCAGATATGCTTCATTACAAAAAAAAAATCACAATCTATAAATGGCAGCCGGGACAACGGGCTAACGTACTTCGGAGGCACGGAAGGGTCTCGGTATGTAGGTAATGATATTCACCCGTCCACGGAACAACCTCAGCAAGCGTTGCTTCACCTTAGGTCGACATGTGCGGCTGTTATTATTTAACAACGAGCCTCCTTTTAAGTTAAATAAGCCTCTTTTTAGATAATTAATATTATTTTTATTTTGTTTTTTATTTTTATTTTATTTTATTTGATAGGAATAAGAAACAGCAGTATATTAGCAGTATACATAGTAGGCACACAATATAGAAATTATTCAGGTACTTATACAGGGTGTCCGGTAATTAATGGATAACCTTGAAATGGCTTGTAGCAGAACTTATGGCTGTTCAGAAAAAAAAAAAATATCCTAAGATATGTTTTTTTTTAAAAGGACTACAAATTTTTACCTTTTTTTACATTATTGTACGCTACAACCACAATTGAATGAATTCCATCGCATTTTGTTGTTCTATTGTTATACGCTAACTATTCCGATAGATAGGCAGTAAATAGATTCATTAGCTATAGCAATTAAAAAAAAAAAAACTTTGATTAATTTTTCAGTGAACAATTAATTTAAAATATACTACTTAGGATATAATTATTTGGTTTAGCATTTTTTTCTGAACGGCCATAAGTTCTGCTATAAGCCATTTCCAGGTTATCCATTAACTACCGGACACCCTGTATACCTATTTGTGTATTTCTAAACTGTGTATACCTTTCGTAGTTTCTTGTTTATAGAAAAGATGATTGAATATTGGCTGAGATTGTTACAACGCAAACTAACATTGTTTCCAAATACCTATTTCAAATAACTCAGGCTTACGAACATCAATACTGATTAGTACAGACTAGACGCCAGCACATCAAGCTACTGCAATCTGTCAAATTTCTTTAATAGATTTTCAACTTTATCGCTAAAGCATTAGGTTCAAAGTTGATTGGGAAAATTTGACAGTTTCGGGTAGTTTGATGTGCTGGCGTCTGTACAATTTATTATCATCGAGTTATAATTGGGTACCCTTTTATGCGATAATAGGGATAAGGGAGGCGACCTTAACCTCATAGGAGGTGAGTCCAATTATTACATCAAGGTAACTTCGGGACTAATTAGTAAGATCAATTTGATTTGCAAAAGAGATTTTATTATTTTTATTATTATTCATTTATTTTAGAATCAAAAAATATTCCATACATTGTTAGTAAATCATACTTATAACTATGTTAGTATATTATTATTGAATGTCAACATTATTAATTACTAGCGACCCGCCCCGGCTTCGCACGGGTGCAATGCTGATCACTACATAATATAAAACAAAGTCGCTTCCCGCTGTCTGTCTGTCTCTATGTATGCTTAGATCTTGAAAACTATGCTACGGATTTTGATGCGGTTTTTTTAATAGATAACAGTGATTTAAGAGGAAGGTTTATATGTATAATACATGCATAATATAGTAGAGAAACACTGATAATTTTAGAGCCATTATTTCTCGTAAAAAGTATAGGATAAAAATCGTTATTGTGGGTTATCCCTAAGAGATAGATATATACCATTGTGGATTTTTTTGTAGACCTTTTTAAGGTGTACAATACTGTAGTACATTATTTTGATCTATCTCGTAGGATTCAGCCAGCGTTTGCAATGTAAACGCAAAAAATGTGTTTATTTACGACATCACATTAGAAACCTCTAAAATTATCAGTGTTTCTCTACTATATTATGCATGTATTATACATATAAACCTTCCTCTTGAATCACTCTTACTATTAAAAAAAAAAACCATCAAAATCCGTTGGGTAGTTTCAAGCGCCACCGGCCGACTCCCCGGCCGGTAACGCCCGCATTTTAAATCTGTAATATCTTCGAAAATATTCATTTAAATTACATGCCGTAAAGGGCCATAATGATCTATATGAAATGCGCAATGTTTTTAAGGTACTTAATTGGATAAGGATTAATGCTGTATTGCCTAAAATTGCTTCTTAAATAAGCCATTATTTCTCGTAAAAAGTTAAGGATAAAAAATGGTTATTGTGGGTTATCCCTAAGAGATAGACATATACCATCGCGGACTTTTTGTAGAACTTTTTAAAGTGTACAATACTGTAGTATACTTTCCCTTTTTATTTTAATTTTTAGTTTCTCGAACTGTGTCCAGATAACTTTTATTCTTTCTTTCAAATTACGGTGTACCTACATACCTACTTACAATTCTGTTCAGGGAATTAGTTGTGACTAGCTGCGCAACGCGGTTTCACTCGCATAAGTCTCGATCTCGTACGAATATCGGGATAAAAGTATTCTATGTGTTAATCCTGGTTATAAACTATCTGTGTGCCAAATTTCATCAAAATTGGTTCAGCCGTGAGCGTGAAGAAGTAACAAACATACACACACACACACACTCACACGCACACACACACACACACACAAACTTTCGCCTTTATAATATTAGTGTGATGTAATGTTATGTAAATTCTATCAGAACCGGCATTTGACAAGCCATCAGTGGTCCCTTCGATTAAAAACGAAATTAATAAAAGGTCTTTTACCGGCGTTTGAACTGTGAGGTTTTCACATGATGAACTCATTAAAATCTCGGTGTTACAGGAAAGCTCGCCCTAACTGTGGTGGACCTCAGCCTTTGTGCTAGGCCCCAAACGTGTATTAATTAATGCTTGTATTATATTGTTATATTTACCGTTTCCCAAATAATTCAACCTACATTAATTTGTATGTACAGTAAGATACAATTTACTAGTGGCATAAACAGTTTTGACAAATAAGACGGTAAAAACAGTCAAATTAATGTAACACTTTATAATGTGGGTTCGAGTGCCCACCTAGTATTTCGAGACATCGCCAAGCGGTTGGTTGACTCCGCACGTGACCAGAGGCCTGGCCTATTTTTTGGCCAAAGAATCAGCATTGCCATACAACGTGGCAATGCTGCTAGTGTTTTGGGCACGTTTCCTAGTGACAGCGTTACGGACGAATTTTTCGATGCCCTTTGATTACTTGCCTTCCTTTTTATATACTTTTACATATTATTATTATTGTTTTAAGAGTTTTAGTTTAGGGGCTTGTGGTTAAGTAATAGCAGCCGCACGGGTCGATCGATCAGGTTACGCTATGCTTGCCGCGGTTGGTCCTTGGATGGGTGACCATCTTCACATACCAAGATCCCTCCGTGCCTCAGAAAGCACGTTATGCCGTTGGTCCCGGCTGTCATTCGTGGATCTTTGACAGTCGTTACGGGTCGTCAGTAGCCCGAAAGTCTGACAACCAGTCTTACCAAGAGGTATCGTACTCGTATTACCCAGTAACTGGGTTGTGGAGGTCAGATAGGCAGTCCCTCCATGTAAAATACTGGTATTCAGCTGCATCCAATTAGACTGGAAGTCGACCCCAACATAGTTGGGAAAAGGCTAGGCAGATGATGATTTTAAGAGTGTTAGCTTTTTAAACTATGTAAATACCTATACTTTATACTTCGTTACTTTAAAATATTGTCTTACCACATAAGTTGCAGAAGCAGAAACATAGCCAGCCTATAACATTCCCATTGCTGGGATACAGGCCTCGTCTCGCAGGTCCAGTGTGGGTGGGTAGATGTCACACGTCTTCGAATTGTTGGTTCTAAGACATGCCGGTTTCCTCACGATGTTTCCCTTCACCGTTTTCCGTTTTTTACAAGAAGTAAAGCACCTGTCTGGGTTCAAACCTAAGACCTACAACTTGTTAGTCATGACCGTTACCACAAAAGTTGATTCCACCAGTTTCTATGACAAATCTTTTACTGTTCAAGCAGTACGGTTATGGAATGACTTGCCCGTGTCGGTAAGGCGTGCTCAATCTTTGTCCACCTTTAAAATTATGAAAAAAAGCACTTCCTCTCTCCTTAAACATCATCATTATACTCGTATTTTCTTTGCTCCTGTTTCATGTCTATTATTATATATATATATATTTATTTATTTATTTATTTAGATTACTATAATATACCTTATGTATGTATGTATTCATTGTATTGTGTAAATGGTACACCCACGGAGTAACCACAGACTACCTACAGTATTTGTGTCTCCTTCCCCTTTTCAATCCATCCCAAGGGTGTCTTTAAAAGATAGCTCTTAGCGATAAGACCGCCCATTGTGTCACCCTTTGTAAAATTTCTATATTTATGTCTGTAATTTATATGGTGTACCTACATAATAAAGATTATTCTTTTCTATTCTAATATTTTGTGTAATATGTGGGATATCCGCCCTTATCATCCCAGTTTCCAAATAAATTCCTTTTCCTGCCGATATTTTAAGAAGATGACAGAAAAATGACTATGGCTGTGATTTTAGAGGAAGACCAGAGAAACGGATGGACTGTGTGAAAGATAAAAGGGCTGGAAGTGGGGTAATTACCGAGATGACGACTAATAGGGAAGCATGGAAGAAAAAGACAATGTGACAGAAAAATGGCTGAGAAAGAATATAAAGAAAAGGTTACAAAAGTTTTGTATCAAAAGTAAAGCGATTATTATTAAATAAACATGAAAAGCCAGTAAGCTTTTCACTCCACGATAAAAACCACTTACGAAGCGTGCGATCATTGAACCAAACGGGCGTAAAATTGAATTGATCACATTTCATGCTACGCTTCAACGCTGTTTAACTTCAAAACACAGTCAACCAATTTTCTATGCGAAACATTCAGATACGTGCTCAGAATTTATTGCTATCCAAAACTTTGAGGACTCTAAAATATTGGCAGACATTTTCGTTTGAAGTACCCGGCATAAATATGACATATCGAGAGTCTTTAGGGTTTATTCAAGTACTGTTTATTTTTTATTGTTAACCGGAGTCGACAGGTAGGTACCCGTTCTATATTCTTAGAGTTTCGTACCTCAAAGGGAATATCGGAACCCTTATAAGATCATTTCATTTTCCGTCTGTCTGTCTGTCTGTCAAGACCTTTTTGTCTCTGAAACGCGAGTAATCAAGCTGACATTAATAATGAAACCCGCTGCAATCCATTGAAACAGTGAAAAATTCAAACTTCTAAGTCAACGCAATCAAAAGATACGGGCGTTTATGTTCCGTTTATGCCGCGTATTTTGACACTCACAAGGGAATCAAAACCTATAGGGTACTTCCCGTTGACATGATTCTGAATCATGCAACTTGGCAAGAAGCAATGTCATGTAGCACAAGTAAAGGAAAAAAATCCGAAAACCGTATTTTTTTTATTACATACATACATTGTCCGGAACCCTCGGTGCGCGAGTCCGACTCGAACTTGACCGGTTTTTTTTTTCTGTAAGTAGATATTTTAAGACAATTTTACACTTCAATATTTTGTTGGTAAATATTTTAAAACTAAATGGCGGTGGCATTTCCTAACTGACAGATCCCTGAGAAGAAATGCCGAAACAAACTCAGAGGTCATGGTCTCTTTTGTTTTATGTTAGAGGGTTTGGTTTCCGCACTTAGTCCTTCAGGTGGACCATTGTGCGTAACGTTGACAAGCGCTGGTTGTCAACGCTGGTCGGTGCAGGCAGTTTTATTTATTTATTTAATATTTTCGCACACAGAAAGGTGAACGGTGAAAGGGTGAATATTTGCCGAAGGTGCTTCAATGCGATATCTCACTTTCGTGGTTTAGCTCGCTACCTCGATGTCAACTCCATGCTAAACAAATGCATGTTAATAGACACTCATACGCAGTGACGCCATTTGTACAGACGCCAGCACATCAAGCTATCCGAACCTGTCATATTTTCCCAATCAACTTTGAACCTTAATCTATAGTGATAAAGTTGAAAATCGTTTAAAGAATTTTGACAGATTGTAGTAGTTTGATGTGCTGGCGTCTGTACCTACATACAAACTCATTATCATCGACCAAGCCTTTGTCCCAACTATGTTGGGGTCGGCTTCCAGACTAACAGGTTGCGTGTGAATATCTGTATTTTAAATGGAGCGACTGCCTATCTGACCACAACTCAGTTACTGGGTAATACGGTATCTACATAAAAAACTAAAATAAAATATAAAACGTGTGTGCCTGTAAAGCTATTAGCCGTGTAAGCTGAATGAAATAGCATTAAGGATTCGTAGATAGATTTATGTTGAAACGGTAAAAATAAATCCGCTGTACCGCTTAGCTTTCTGAGTTATGAAACCGATTTTTCTGCGTCGAAAAGTGGTTTTTCCTTTACGCTGTATATTGGCATCGTATACCCCTCGGCCGAGAATCGACCACTTTCGGTCGGCAAGAAATGGCCGCTTATACACGAGCGGCTATCTCTATTCGTTGACTGTCAACCACGCACCTACTTCTGAGTGGCCTCTTTCGATATGAATTTCATTCAATAAACCCACGCCGGTCACTGAATGTCTATGAGCAAATGATGTCATGCCTTCCCTGTACACATTGTGTGAGTTAGAAAAGGATAGGAATAAAGCAGGATGTAGTTATCGCTCTTTCAAATAAGTCAGTTCACTGCGACCACTTGTGGATGGTTTTCCGTTATGTAATTTTTTTTGTGCCATCCACAAATGGTCGGTTTTCGGTAACCGGGATTGCGCAAAAATGGCTCCTCGCGGCTGAGGGGATATTTACGTACTTTCAGAAATCGTATCCATACCATCTAAAGTAATATCATAAGTTATTGTAATCATCATAATATTAATAGTTTTGCCGCTGTTATTAGGAAAATATGCGCATGTCTGATGACGCGTGTCCACGGCAGCTCCAACAGTATTCTTAACGATTCGCAGATCGATGGGTTTCCCCGATGAGAGGATGAATGGGAGATGGAGGTGGATGCAGCCCCACGTTTAATTTCAATTGTGTATGTGTGTCTGTAACCTACTAACACTAGAAGTTAAGTAAAATTTTGACTAACAATTTGGACTACTGTCTGAAATAAAAGTTTTCTATTCTAAAGGACGTTTTGATTTACCTGAAAAAAGAAACTGGTTTTATCTACATCCGTTCTACAATTTTCTGGCAAAAACACTAATTTATTAAAGTTAATAAAGGACCAGACATTAAATGTAGCAGAATTAATATCATTCCTTTGTCTTTCAGTGCCCGTTGGTTGAAAAACGAATGGAAACCTCATAACTTTGAATAATCAACTGAACAACCTTTTGAAGGGCAAATTTTATTCGTAACGTTATAAAAACTGTGTTCCTCTAGGTATAATGCTACTTCTTTACGAGATTGCTTCTCTGGTTTATGACGTCATCTCCTATAGATGTACATAATTATTTTGTTGTAGCTTTAAGTCTTATATCGGGGTGATAAAGTGGCTTTTTCTTTGTCGTAAAAAGTTAGGTTTTCCTAAACAGACCGACTTTATAGGCGGTTTATGTTGGCTCGTAACTATGATAATAATGAGGATTTTTAGTGGTTTTTGAGTACTATCGTTTGATTAGAAGCAATATTTTAGTCGGGTTGATATATGTAGTCATTATTCATGTCATTTCTTAGTTCCAGCCCGAAGTTTTGAAGTTGGCGGTGTGATACCCCAGTGCCTCAGAAAGTACGTTAAACTGTTGGCCCTGCACCTGCAGCGCGATTCTGTAACAACTTCTGTGAAAACTTAGGTGAAGTGAGCTGTCAGTGTCATCCCGCCTGATACTAGGGATTGACTAAGCATACATTTACAATCATAATCGAGATTTTAATAATATTGTTATGCTAATTCTATTGATCATTTTATATAATTTCAAAGCTAGTATTTTAGCTGTCAAAACCTTGAACGTTTTTAATTACGGGAATTGCCCTTAAGGTTTCTCTGCGGTCGTATCGGATTGCCGTCCCATAGAAATATGAGACTGAGGGAAGAGAGAGCGTACCTACCTGTATCTGCGCACACACGCCGTCGAAGGCTGGTCTCTGTTGAGATCGCCATGGCCGAAATTCCTAATGGATTTCTCTAGTGTGTTCCCATATCCTTATTCCTTGAGTGGGGTTGGGTTTTTCTGTTACCGAATTCTGAAATGTTTCCCTAGAGACGTCGTTGTAATTTTCCTCGATAAATAATAACGGGCGCGTGCCGTCTCATATTGGACCTAAATCAACAAAGGTTAGGTGTGCTGTTAGCCTTTTAGGCTAGAGCAAAGTAGGTAAGTATGCATAGCTATTCACAACTATCCGACCGGCTATCGCATCGAAAATAACACATTTCGATAACCAAAATGGTTATAGTGTCCATTCCCATCCATGTTCAGGAATCTTTTCCTGAACAGTTCTTGCTCGGAGGGGCAACGGGCGCAGTTGCCCGTCCCTAGGGCTTCGAATATAATCAGTCTAAAAGTCCAAATTAGTTTTATAACCTGTATTTTTATTTTGTATACCTACAGCAGCGCGATTCTGTAACCATCTATCTCATCACGAAAACTTAGGTGAAGTGAGCGTGGAGTGAGCTGTCAGTGTCATCCCACCTGATACTAGGGATTGACCAAGTATACATTTACAATCATAATAGTTTTTAATACCCAATATTTTCTATGCTAGGTAATTCTATTGATCATTTTATATTATGATTTCACAGCTAGTATTTTAGCTGTCAAAATCTTACTATTTTGTGGGTGCCTGGCTGACGGACCATATAATTTAATCCCATGTAGTTTGTGTGGCGAGATCACTTCACCCGATTCACGAAATGTCGTGAATCGGATCTATAGTCTAGGAAAAAAAAAGAAAAAAAAAAAAAACACTAAGATTCTGAATAAGTTTCTGTTTCTGTTGATTTTTTTTTGTTGTGCAATTTTATTTTAAAACCATATCATAAAATAGTAATGTCTTGAGAACTAAAATATATAAAATGATTAATAGAATAAGAATAAAAAGTATTATTAAAATCTCGATTATGATTGTAAATGTAAGTTTGGTCAATCCCTAGCATCAGTTGGATAACACTGACAGCACACTTCACGCAAGTTTTCACGGTGAGATTTTTACAGAATCGACCGGCAGTATATTGCTAAGATTTAGATTAGTCATACTCACCCCCGAAAGGGGGGACCCATTGTCGGGTTAATAGAAAACAGGTGCCAATGGTTTATTTTTAAAGGGATTTCACGGCTTGAAAAATGTGCCCCCTTGAACGAAACCTCGATCCGCGCTTGAGACATCGTTATCATCCTCTTGCCAGTATCCCAATTTATTTGTAGTCGAGCGGTACCTACGTCTTATTCGTCCATACAGTCGTTTTCTCACTGTTAACTTTGCTTCCTAACCGCTATCACACAAACCATTTATCTTTTCTATGTTGTGTGTCTTTTCTTATACCTATCACTAATCATTATAAAAACTTTTGGTTCTCAATTTAAGACTTCTCAAAGGAAAAGATAAGTCTGACGGCATTCAAAGCAAAAAATAAAAGAAGATATTGATGAGTCATCGTGTCTTAGCGATCTTTTATTAATGGCCGTCTCTTGAGGCTTAGGTCGGACACTGAATGCTTCCATTTTTCTCTCATATTTCTTTGATTTTTCCGTCGTGAAAGAAATATATTACCATTTCTTGTGAGAGTTTACGTTTAGGAATATGTGACAAGATTTATATGTTCTACCCTTGTTCGTTCACCTAATACATAATATATTTTTTGAACTTAGAATTCAGGGTAACGACGGTTGACGGGCGTTGTCTAGCGCTAATCCTTCTTTGTCTAAAATTCCAATACTTGGCAGCGTTGCGTTATATTTTATGTATTCCTTTTTAGCTACATATTATCAACATACGATGTAGGATTTTATTAAATCAAGGATAACGTTATTATGAATCACAAGAAATTACTATTTACACAACATATTATTAATATGTTAGCACGTTAACTGAAAAATGGAAGTTACATAAAAGTGGGTAGTAAAGTCTGCTTTATACGCGTGTGGCCCTCACCACTCGTGTAGAAAAATCATGGTCATGTCAGTTGATATTTTGTAGGTACCTAATCTATGTAACTTCTTTTGTCCACAGATACCTCTGGATTCGCATAGCGTTATTCGAGCGTCAGCTGGCGAAGATCATCGAGCATCTGGTCAGCAACGCGAACCGCTACTACGAACGGGACGCCTTGGTGGCAGACCCGGACTACGGGAGCATCCTCAGCTCCTTATTGGTGGGCCCTTGTGCCCTGGAGTACTCCAAAGCGAAACCACCGGCTTGTTTCTGGACGGATCCACCTGCAGACGAGCTTGTGAGTATTCTGATTATGATGTAGTCTCCTATTAAAATAAATCGTTTGCCAGGTCGCATTATACTATTTGGATTATATAATTTTTGTATTGATACGTCGATTTTTCTTGAAATATAAGATGCCATTTTCCTATTGTTTCAATTTATTTTAGTCTCAGTTGGAAGTAATTATGAGTAATTAAAATAACAGGTGCAAAGACACAGAATGTCTGCGGGTACCACAACACCGCCTTCCGTTCGAAGGCCAATATTGAATTTCAAAAGAAGTTTGAACGCATCATCCGATGATGGAAGCTCAAATAATCCAGGTAAAATTATTTACTTTAAATACAGGATTCCTTCAACAACTTTGCATCTCGTAAAACTATAATTAGGCATACGTATCTATATTTCATCCAAGTTTTTCCTGCAAAACACGCCCCTACATTTTTTAAATCTTCTTTCAAGAGAAGCTTACAGACTGAAACTTTTACTTTAGGTACAGGCAAAGCATCCGGTTCGAGTGCCAAAGACTACGTTGAGAGCTTACATCAGAACTCTACAGCCACGCTTTTGTACGGAAAAAACAACGTTCGGGTTCAGCCGGTGAGACTAAAACCTTTTTTCTAAAGATTTATTTGATCTTGTTTATGATGTGTGCTGAGTTTTATTAAATTTGGAAAACGGATCGGATCCGCTGGTCCTTTGGGAACGGGCCAATCATACGAGCGGGTACTTGGAATTACTCGAATGTTCTGAATTTCGGGTAGTTTATTCAATTTGTGTAAATATTGCGCGGCGTTGTTTCGTCGTACGTTCTTAGGGTTGTATTTAACTGGCTGAATTAATAAAGACCTTATTTGTAGGTACTTATGGAAAAAATGTGTATACCTAAATTGCCTGGATTATTACGGTGTTAGGTATGTTTCCAAGGACACAAAGTTAAATTGTCTGCCATTTATGCCCATTATTTTTCATCTTCATAATTCGGTATTATTTTACAGCCGAGCCTCTGAGAAATGTCCCAAACTTTAAATTAATTTAGTCAGACATAATTAGAACTGAAGTATTGATAAAGTTTTGCTCAAAGTGGAATTTGATATTATTATTTTAGTAGACGTTAGGGATTCATTTAACGATGAAGAATTTGGGACACATAAGCAATAGTGCGCACATTACCCTGTTAGGGCGCAGCAAATAACTTAAAACTAATAACAGAGTGAGTATCTTAAGTATTAAATTAGGAACTTTAGAGAGAGAATAAAAAATAAAAATAAATAATATTAATTAAACTTATAACTAGCTTTATACGTAACAAGAAAATATATTATAATTAACACATACGTATACCTACATTTGAGCTCTATTTTAACTTTTCATCTTCTATAAACTCTTGGACACTATTAGTAACATTATTCTACACATAGTGTTTTTGTGGACCGTATATTTACAGGTTACAGGTACAGGTTACTGGGTTTGTTGTAAATCTGTATACTTCGATATTCTGGGCTACTTTTACAACGTGTAAGGTTTAATGCGCAAAACCTCAGACACCCCAACTGATTTTTAATTCAATTGACCTATTTCACAGAGCAAATAAGTCCTTAAAAAAAATTGTACAGGTTTATTGTGTTGTTTTAGTTTTACTGGCCATTCTGATCGTTTCTTACGTCTGCGACAACGCTTTATCGAGGGAGGAGTCGTCACCGGGCCGCTGCGCCGCGCTGACATTGGGTTGCTTGACCTATTAATAAATAGACACGGAAACGTTTTTAATGAAGATGTTTTGAAAAATGTGACCTATATTAAAAAGTGGTTAAATTAATTCTGCTCGTTATTCTGAACAAACTATTTTCAGGTTTTGCGCATTTAACGTTACCTACACGTTGTATAAATGGAGGGCAGAGTTAACATTTTTTCTTTTATAAAATGGGGTTTACAGCTATCTCTAGGTTTTATTTGAAATAATATTCGTAAACATTTCTTTTGTGCAGTAAACAAATCTGTGCAATAAATTCGCTACACTGTGGGACACAGTGTAGATGCGAATGATTTGCCACATGATGATGCCATAGCGTAGCCACGCACACGCATGCGTAGTATGCACAGAGGGCACAGTGAGTTTTTGTGTTAGATTTTAGCACACTAAGTCCGTATGAGAATTGTTACACTTTTATTTTAGTTTTTCGACATGTTTTTTTAAAATTTAAATAGGAGTCTAATGTAATGCCTAATAGTTTAAATTCTTCAACTTCTTCAATTTATTTATGTACACTATATAAATTAAAGACAATTTAAACTAAGTACTAAATTAAAAAAAAAATCTAACTAACTATATAAATAAATACAAAAAACAAAAGGATTTAGGAGTCGAAGTACTCGTCCGCATCGCTGTCATCTGGAAACGTGCTCAGAAGACTGGCAGCATTGCCACGTTGAATGGCAATGCTAATTATTTGGACAAAGAACGACCCAGCCCTCTGGTCACGTGAAGTGTCGATCAGCCGGCGAGAAATTTCATTAACTTATTCAATTTGGATTATGTTTGTTATTACTATTGTAATTACAGAAGGACGTTGAAGAGCCGATGCCTGGGTACCTGAGTCTCCATCAGACAGCTGTGGGTCTGGTCATTAAATGGACCCCAAATCAGTTGATGAATGGATATGCGGAGAGCGAGGGGATTGACAAAAGGTAAAGTAGAATTGATGCAACTAGATATGATAGGGGAACGTAGTACAGCCAGTACGTAATAGACTAGAATATAATAGAATACTCTTTATTATGTACACCATATAAATTACAGACATAAATATAGAAATTTTACAAAGGGTGACACAATGGGCGGTCTTATCGCTAAGAGTGATCTTTTAAAGACAACCTTTGGAGGGATTGAAAAAGGAAGGAAAGACAATTGCAATTTGCATGTCTATGTTGCTCGTAATGTTTTTTGAGTTAGATTCGTCACTGAGTAGGTAGACATAATACAGAGAGGCAGGGTGGGTACCATGCGATAAAATGTTGTGCGTCGTTGTCGTTGCCACCCTAATAAGTAATTACACCCCGCGTTTTTCGTCAATTATTTAAAAAAAGAAATGCTGTCCAGTACCTACATTTTGGCCGCGTAGATATTGCGCGTGATGATGATGCTGTTTCATAGAAAAGCGCAATGTCTACGCGATTTTGTTTTTGATAACCGGCGAAAAATTTGTACGCTAGTCTAGAATCAGGCGCTGAATTCTTCGTTACAGTTTGCGCGTCGAAGTTTTGTACGTAACTTCTCGTCTGTTAGTTTTCTGAAGGGCTTAACCATTTGAAAAAACTGCAGACTGTAAAATTTTAATTCGAAGATATCACAATTGTCTGCCTCGTTCGTCTGGGGTTGCAACCGCTACTACTGAGCTTACGGTGGAGCAAAGTGGTCAGGAAAATCTCAGTAGCAGCCAGTAGTTTGGATTTGTGCCCAGTTGATTTTAACCCTCTATGACTCATAAGCTGGGATTTATTTGATTTTTTGGATTAGAGAAGATTACAAAAAAATAAAATACACGTGTTTCTGGATTTTCATTATTTTTAATTATTTGGGAAGAAAATTACAAAAATTGCAACAATCACTTTTACCAACAAAAACAAAATAAAATATGAAAGTGTTGAAAAATAACGTTACAAAATAAAGTTCAAACACTCACCTCTCCAATTTATCAATATAATACACAAGACACGAGCAGAACAATTTTTTATATATTTTTTAAATCACAGTGAACCGCCACGTTTCGTGCCTAAATACCGACTGTCGTAACAAAAATCTCAATTTGTAACAAGAATCGCCGTCTAGTCGTATTTTTTGGTACTAGTTCATTAGTTCGGAGTGTAGACTACGAGTTACAGTGCGCGACTACGTTATGAAATCTATTATTTTAAATTTCGAAGCGTTTGTACGGTATGTTACCTACAGTCTACACTGAGCTATAGAGGGTTAACAGCAGTGCGATTCTGTAACCATCTCACCTTGAAAACTTAGGTGAAGTGAGCGTGGAGTGAGCTGTCAGTGTCATCCCACCTGATACTAGGGATAGACCAAGCATACATTTACAATCATAATCGAGATTTTAATAATATTTGTATGATAATTCTATTGATCATTCTATACAATTTCAACGCTAGTATTTTAGTTGTCAAAATATCACCATTTTGTGGGGTTTTAAAATTAAATAGCAAAACGGAAACTCAGTCAGAATCTCAATGTTGTTTTTTCTTTTTTTTCCTAGACTAGTCATAACGAGTCGGCATGATCACTTCGCCTGATTCGCGACATTTCGAAATGAATTGAATGAATGAATTGGGTGAAGTGATCACGCCACACAAACTACGTGGGATTAAACGTGGGTTTTGGCAACTAAAATAATAGCTTTGAAATTATATAAAATGATCAATAGAATTAGCATAAAAACATATGATTAACCTTCAAGCAGTCGCGCGGCGTCGAATCGACCGCGATACTATCGATTCTCGATACATTTATGATGCCAAATTGCTTACAAATCCAAAGTAAATTAGAATACTATTTTGATTTTATAATTTTGTTTATGTCCTAACATAATGATAATGTGATAAATACAAAAAATATTAAATAATTAGTGTTTTAAATCCCTGAAATATCCTATAGGTCTTTTAGGTTACGCGCGCCCGCTGGCGTTACAAATGACCGCGCGCCCGCTTGAAGGTTAAAAACTCGATTATGATTGTAAATGTTTGCTTGGTCAATCCCAAGCATCAGTGAGATTACACTGACAGCTCCTTCCACGCAAGTTTTACAGAATCGCACGGCAGTAATAATTTTAATTGAGAACAAAGTCTTTCCTTTGTTATAATCTAAATGAGTACCAAACTCGTTACTTCATCCATTGTTACCTCTCAAAATAAGCCTTTTCAAGTAAGTGTTCACAAAGTTATGTGTAAGTAAAACTTGAATGTAGCTGTTCATATCGCCGAAGTGCTACATTCCCAACTTTATTTATACTTATATTGTATGATAAAGCGTTTTTTTTACGTAGCCAATCATGTTCCTTTATCTTTACTTGGTACACCTCCAGTTTTTCCTCAACTTGTCCGTTTTCTTATTTTTAAGCAGTCGGCGTTGAGACTTTTTTCTGAGAGCTGTGATTGAAGTTTGTTTTAAGAATACTTACCCCCTAGTGCTACCGGGAACTCATTGTTTTGTTAAATATTTTTCTTGATAGTCTTTAATGTTTTTACTATATTTTTTTCTCGAGAAACACTTCGTGATATTTATGTAATTTGTTATAGTTGAAATGTGCCTCTGTGTGTTGTGCTTTTTCTTTTGTGTGCACCAAATAAACGACTTATATGTCTACCTATTCATTTACTTGAATCTACGTTCTCATCATGTATGTTTTGATGTACCTATCTAAGTGTTTTATTCATAAATGGGACTAGCACGAATCATTTTGACGTCAGTGAATTAAAAATCGTTATTTCCTAATTCATATCGATCTACCTCTATACTAATAATAAATCTGAAGAGTTTGTTTGTTTGTTTGAACGCGATAATCTCTGGAATTACGAATCGGATTTGAAAAAAAGAAAATTGCATTTGATAGCCCAATCCTTGAGTAAGGCTTTAGACTATTTAACACTACGTCAGGACTCTTACGAGCCGAGAAAAAGAAAAAAACGTAAGAAAGAACGATAAGCGAAAACGAAGTAATAGCGCGGACAGGCGATGCGATGCGTGGAGTGGGTTGGGGGAACGTTTCTGCGGACGAAATAATAGCGCGGACAGGCGATGCGATGCGTGGAGTGGGTTGGGGGAACGTTTCTGCGGACGAAGTAATAGCGCGGACAGGCGATGCGATGCGTGGAGTGGGTTGGGGGAACGTTTCTGCGGACGAAGTAATAGCGCGGACAGGCGATGCGATGCGTGGAGTGGGTTGGGAGAACGTTTCTGCGGACGAAGTAATAGCGCGGACAGGCGATGCGATGCGTGGAGTGGGTTGGGGGAACGTTTCTGCGGACGAAGTCACTGGCAAGCTAGCTCGTATTATATTTCCGTCTACCAAAATTTCATCATCATCTGCCTTGCCTTTTTCCAAATATGTTGGGGTCGGCTTCCAGTCTAACTGGATGCAGCTGAATACCAGTACTTTACATGGAGCGACTGTCTATCTGACCTTCACAACCCAGTTACTGGGTAAGACTGTTTATCAGACTTTCGGGCTTCTGACTACCCGTAACGACTGTCAAAGATCTACGAATGGCAGCCGGGCCCAACGGCTTAACGTGCTTTCCGAGGCACGGAGGGGTCTCGGTATGTAAAGATGGTCACCCATCCACAGACCAACCGCGGCAAGCGTAGCTTAACCTGATCGATCGACCTGTGCGACTGTTATTATTTAGCCCCGTCTACCAAAATTTATGTTGCATAAAATTAAATCAAAACGAAATATGGTACAGACGCCAGCACATCAAGCTACCCGAAACTGTCAAAATTCCCCAATCAACTTTGAACCTAATGCTTTAGCGATAAAGATGAAATACTATTAAAGAAATTTGATGTGCTGGCGTCTGTACATCTTTATGTTACGTAGCGTCAAAATCTTTAGTGCTAGTGCCTCTGCTTTCTTTATTATTTGTTGTGTGGCTTCGTAGACAATGTTATCGATGTAGTGCCTATGTGTAGTGTGCTACGCTGTCACCTAGTGCATGCCTCCGCGTGCCAACACACGTATGTTCTGTGCAGCTTGGCGCCAATCTGCACAGTGTACAGGCGCCGCTGTGCCGGCCCTCTGTGCATTGATTGGTATGTATTTATGTTTACTTAGAGCTTGTGTGGTATTGTGCCTGCTTAGATTTTTAGTGCGTTTATTTTATGACCAGTGCGTGGTTGGAAGGCAGAGAGTTTTAATGGTCTCTGCTATGCACTAGTTGTTGTCATAAAAGGCGGATAAGTCAAGAGTGAAGCGTCTGAGGTTCATATGCGTAGCATAATCAGCCTGTAATATTGCCACTTTTGGGACACAGGCCTCCTCTGTGAGAGGGAGCGGGCCATAATCCACCACGCGTGTCCAGTGTGGGTTGGTGGATGTCACATGTCTTTGAAAATTTAGTACTAAAACATGACGGTTTCCTCACGATTTTGGCTGATTATTTGTTGAAGAGCTGTGTCCCGCGGTTTCACCCGCATAAGTCTCGATCCCTTAGGAATATCGGGATAAAAAGTATTCTATGTGTTAATCCTGGTTATAAACTATCTGTGTACCCAATTTCATCAAAATTGGTCCAGCCGTTTGAGCGTGAAGAAGTAACAGACATACACACACACACTCACAAACTTTCGCCTTTATAATATTAGTGTGATATCATAGCTAGGCAATTATAATATTAGCACATCTGAAAAAGTAAGTGATAGCAGAATTCGAGGAACACAGAAACGGCTAAAACAACAAACATATTTTTCGAACAGAAACACAATTATGTCGACTTTTTCAAAAAATTACCTAATTATAAAGTATTTTTCATATTCCAGTGTGTACTGGGCAATGTCCCTTCAAGTCTGCGTCTGGGAAGTGGTTTATGTCCACGTGCATCGATCACAGGCCAGTGATGCTCTCATACTGGTCGGTCAAGATGGAGTCCAGAGACCACCCATACATTTTCCAAAAGGTAAGTAAATACTCTCTGGAACTAACTAGAAAATTGTCATCGTTATTGAGGCCTGCCGGTTGATTCTGGAAAAATCTCACCGTGATAACTAAGGTGAAGTGAGCTTAGAGTGAGCTGTGAGTCATGCCGATGCTAGGGATTTATTTATTTATTTAAACTTGTCGCACTGAAGGTACAAAGGCGGACTTAATGCCTAAGGCATTCTCTACCAGTCAACCAAGGGTGGTGGGATTGACACTATTGACGACTCACTCCACGCTCACTTCACCCAAGTTTTCACGGTGAGATGGTTACAGAATCGCACGGTCGGACACCGATAAGATAGATAGATAGGTAAAGTTTATTTGCCAAAAACAATGCTTACATTTCCTTATAGACTATATTAATAGCTAGGTTTACATAAAAATACAAAAATAAGACGTACTGATCGAGGTAGAAACATCACCCTGCGCTCCATAACTCAAGTAGCGGATGTTGGAGAAAAAACAGCTAGGCTGAAGTGGGAGTGAGCCGGACACGTCTTACGAATGAACCAGGAGAGATGAGCAAATATATATACTCACTGGAAGCCCGAGGACATCGCCGTAGAGGTAGACAAAGGCAAACGTGGTGTGACGATTTCATAACGTTTGTGGGGTCAACATGTCTAGAGACCGCAGAAGATAGGAGGCTTAGAAGGAAAAAGGGGAGGTCTTTACCCAGCAGCACAGTATAGGCCAAAAAAAATAAAAAAAACGCAAAGAAAGCATTTTGCTCATAAACTTCACACTAGGCCAAGCCTGTCTCATGGAGTCCATGTGTGGCATTACCATGTAGTGGAAATGCGCATTACATTAATACTGATGGATTGTTACAGTCGAGAGGCATATGAAAAAGCGTTTTAAGATCAGTCAAGGTCCATGTGTAAACAAAATTTATAGCACTGTGTGCTTCCTAAGCCCGCACTTAAGTCACGCCTTTTTGTGACTTAAGTAGTCCATTTTTAAACAGAAGAGCGTTACTTAACTGCTATACAAATAGTATACGATACGTATGACTTAAGTAGTATTAATGCAAGGCGTTTACCACATTCACTACGCTCGGGCGTTAATTTCACGCCGTGCAACAATGGACTCCTTAAGTCACACGTACCGTAATGTACTTTGTATTTCGACACTTTGAAAGGTTTGCGGAAATTCTTTGGATATAAAATGGGTTATAAACAGGCGTAAAGCATGCCTGTTAAAAACAAAAGATCATGTCCTTAATAAAGTTAAGACTCCAGCTGAAAGGAAACGAGGTGAATTTTAGACTCCTACTGAGATTAAACTCCGGTGTTGAACTAAATCGGAAAGTCGCGTGTAGCATGAATGTGTCTATGTGGTTGGAGAGAAATCTTGTGTTGTAGGTAACAACACAAGATTTCTCTGAACTCAGTCTCCCTTACTGTAAAATAATGTTTTTCTGTAGATAAGTGTGGCAATCCCTGTATTTTTACGAACGTTCGCAGTCTAAGCTCAGTCTCAATCTGTCAAAAATATAATCCATTTCCCTTCATATCACAAGTTTTTGACATCGATTGCGGGTGAGATGAGATCGCGACATGAGTTTGAACGTTTTTTAAGACCACCAAACCAGTTATTGAATTAAGAATCTAACTTTTATACAAATGCAGTTTTTTATAAAAAAAATACAGCTTAGTTCGGTGCTAAGTTCTCAAAACTTTGCCGAAACCGAAATAAAGTTCGAAATACAAATAGTGGCTGAAAGGCTTAGGCTAGAACTAAAGTTAGATTCCGTTTTGTAATAAGACGGATTATGTCCACCACAAGGTAAATCAAACTTACACAATGTTTATAGTATGAAACTTATCCAATATTCGAAGTATACATAAAGTAAGTAATCTTTTATCTCGTTCCCCATCTGGATAGGACTTAAAATATATTCTAGAGCTAACGGCTTCAATGTCAATCAAAATGTCTTTCGAGATTGCCAAGTTACGTTCTAATTTAAGAGCATTTTGAAAGTTTGAAAATAAAATCATGAATTATTCGCGCTCGAGTTTCAAGAATAATAAATGGTGGCGAATGCCGCCTGAAGTGGGTTGAAACTTTTCTTAATTACGTGCGCTTTCAAGGTCAAGGTTAGCAATTATTTTTAAATTGGACCAATTCAATGGGCGACTTTAAAAAAAAAAAACATTATTTAACAGTGAATAAATTTGAATTCTGTACTTCTGAAGCGTTTATTAATACCGATACGTAGTAGATGGCCGGTGAAGGGAGGGGTTCGTGGCTAAGTGATAACAGCGGGACGGGTCGATCGATAAGGTTAAGCTACGATTGCTGTGACCATATTTACACACCGAGACACCCTCGTGCCTCGGAAAGCACGTTAGCAGTTGATCCCGGCTGTCATTCGTGGACCTTTTACAGTCGTTACGGGTAGTCAAAAGGGGTATCGAAGTACCCAGCAACTGGGTTGTGGAGGTCAGATAGGCAGTCGCTCCATATAAAATACTGGTATTCAGCTGCACCCGGTTAGTTTAGTTGGCAAAAGGCTCAGCAGATGATGATGATGACGCAGGTGATAAGTAGATATGTCTTTTGTTTTAGGAGGACATCTGCTCTCTTTCTTGAGTAATTTAGAAACGGGACTACTACCACATGGTCAACTAGATCCACCCCTCTGGTCACAAAGAGGCACAGGAAAGGTACGGGACTGTATTTATTATTGTATATTATTTTCCACTAATAACGGCACTTGTTTTGTATTGTAGAACTCTTAAATTCTTTTCAACTATCAATTTTATTTTAATCGTAATGCCAATTGCATTAGTATTGACTCTGGTGGCGGCAAAGGATCAATATCGCGACGCTATTTATTTCTATTCGTAAAATTCATATATATGAACATTTGTTTGGGTTTCTCAAATCTTACTATCCATTTTGGTTCAGGTGTTTGGTCGTGGCAAATCAAGACGGCGACCGCTACCAAGTCTATGCGAGAGTGGTGAAACTGAGGAGCCTGAGTGGGAAGAAACCGCCGGAGACTACGTGTTCCGGATTGTGAACAACGCTATAGCTGATAGAGAAGGTACTTCAGTTTAGTTCATTTTAGATAGTGCTTATTCAGTCTTCATTAACTGAAAAACTATAAGGTCAAGATGGGGTACGGGCATTGAACTAACCGTCTCTAGGCGAAGTTTGCAGGTCTTTTGATGATTGTATTAATTATTATTTTCAGCGATGCGGCATTCACTACTAGAACGTGCAGTGCAATCACCTCCACGCACGCCGCGTCGCCCACTAGCCTCTACATCCACTACATCATCAGACTCCTCGACAATGTCAGTTGACTGTCCGCCATCAGCTGGAATCAATGGACTCCCACCACCGCCACTGACACCAATCCCACATCAACCTATAGAACAGGTATAAAAAAGAAGTTAAATGATACGATTCTTAATGTGAATTAGCACCTGACGTGGCACCGAAAATTAAATATCTGGTCCCATGTTGGGGCGCCAACTGTGATTTAACTGCCTAAATAAATGTCAAAATTCAGGATCAACAAGTAAAGTTTCACTAATAAATTAATCGTTCAAAATATTTTATGTATAATCGTCAAAGTTATTTCGTTTTGGTAACAATACAAATTGGCGCCCAACACAGATCTCCACATTTAAGTCCCAGATGGTCACCATTTCTTGCCAACATTTTTCATGTTTAGTGAGTACCTAAGTCCAACGGTGAGTTTTGTTAATTTAAAAATATGAGAACAGTCTCAATACTTTGATTAAAGAAAATTATTACAACATTTTTATGAACATTTGTGGCGCCCAGCACGGGACTCAACTACCGATACCTTTCGTTATGTTTCAGTCTGCGTCAATCGAGTTAGTGTGCAGTACAATGCGTCGTCAGATAATATCGCGGGCGTTTTACGGCTGGCTAGCTTACTGTCGGCACCTGTCTACTGTACGGACACACCTCAGCGGTCTTGTACATCCTAACATCATTCCTAGAGGTACCATAAGATTACCATTCTTATTAATAAACATTATTTTAAAAAAATCATGCATCGTTAAAAAAAAAATTACGGAATTGTGTTTTACTCAACTAATAATAGTAAAATAGATAATTTTTCAATGTGTATTTAAAACTTTGCAGAGAATGCAGATGGCGGTCTTACGGATGAACGATGGCTTGCAATGACAGACGAGAATGGCGCAATTCACGATAAAGACGAGGTTTACCGGCTTGTGTACTACGGAGGAGTACAACATGACATTAGGCGACATGTATGGCCTTACCTGCTCGGATACTATGAGTAAGTAGTTTGATTAATAGAAAAAGAAAACACCCTATATCAGAGTGTCCGTGGAGTTTCTTGCCCGTCCTTCTCCATAGATACCTACTACGCTTTGGAATGGGCAACTAGCTTCAGCTTCATCTTTCTGACTGACCGACCCCTTGACAATTCAAAAGTGCCTGTAATTGGTTTATTTGAAATAAATGCTTTGAGCTTGAGTTTAAGTGCTTGGCTGCACTGTTACTGCTCAGATAAATTTATTTAACGGAGAAGGCATAATACTATTTCCTCATACCTACCCTTTAGAGTTCTAAATATTGTGTTTATTAAATACGATTCGACTGCACTAAAATTTGATTTCTATAAAAAATTGTTCGCAAAACTTAACTTTTGACAATTACTTTTGTAGTATGCTAATCGAGCAAAAGATAGTGAAAAACATTCAGAAGATTTATCTACTCAGTATCCTTTATCCTTCTCGCCTTCTTAACCCTTAGCCACCTGACGTGTTTTTTAGTTTCACTACCGCCTGACGTCGGTCCTGGAGACCGCTTGCGTATTTTTCATATTTAATAACCATTATTTAAAATATTACATTAAATAAAAGTCACATCTGTATTTTCATTATATTTTTATTCATTATAAGTTTTTAAACTATGCAAAAGTATGCATTTACTTATCAAAAATCAACACTTCACATAATTATATAAATTTTAGCAAAAAATCTAGAAACTATGAAAATCTGAGATCTGAGTAGGAATTTTCACTATAACTCAATAGTTTTTACTTATTTACGACAAGTTCGATATATAATCTCTAACTTAATATAATTTTTGGTACGATTAAGGCACAATTATTACAAAATCACAACCCACAAACTTTCACAAGTTGCGACGACAATTAAAGCACATTTTTTGGCTGCATTCAATGCAAATCGGATTCCTACATGCAAAACACATGTAAGCTGTTTTGCGTTTTTTCTTAGGATCACAGGATGAACATGTCTTGCGTTTGTCAAATTTTTCAGAATGTTCTACTTCTGATTCGGACTGACATTCGCCTTCAATGATATGATCCACTGCAACATCTTCTACGTCACTGCAATCTTCATTCGGAAGTTCTGGTACACTCAGGTTTTCCGAATCTGAATCAGCTTCCTCTAGCCATCGTAGTACGTTTGATTCAGACATTATAAACCCATAAAAACAAAAAATATACAGTACATCAACACTAACGTAACTACCTGACGTCGGTCTCACGGACCGCACGCGAAATATAAATTACCTATAATGTTGAATGCGCGCACGTCTGGAGCTGCCGAACGCACGGGGAATACTGGTGGGGGAGGGGAAAAAGTACACGGACACACTACTGCGTCGTGTTCATAGTAACGGAATAATTTGAAAATCAAAATCGCCAGAGTCTCTGAGACCGGCGTCAGGTGGTTAAGGGTTAAAACAATTAAAAAATAACATAAAACTTCTTTTCACAGATTCGGTTCTACAGCAGAGGAGCGAGTGGAACAGGACACGGCATGTCGACGTCAGTACGAGACGACCATGTCTGAGTGGTTGTGTGTGGAAGCCATCGTGCGACAACGTGACCGTGAGGCAACGGCCGCGTCCATCGCGAGGCTGAGCGAAGCGTCAGGGAAACTGAAGCCGACAGACAATAATGATACTAGTGAGGTACGTAAAATGTAACGAAATTAAGGTACGTATGATTTCACGGAATCAATTTTATTTATATACACAGTAAAATACAGTGAGAAACGACATATAATTATTGAGTACAAAAGTACTGCTCATTTCTTGAGCTTATTTCTGTCTTTTTTTTTTTTTTTCTGAAATGTAAGTCCAAATATTCTACTCTGGTTCATGAGGCGATTTTTTCGATTTGACAAGTTTTGGCTCTCTCTTTTTGGAGAATTCTTTGTTCAGCACTGAACTACAAAATACCAATATACAATCAACAGCACGTCAGTGGTAACATTTGAAACTACAAAGACCGCTCTTACTGCTACGACATAAAGGCGCTGTTCTTTTTCGTCGTATCGACCAGAGTTCAGCCACTTTGACAGCGTTAGCGTTGCCCATAGTGTAGATATCAAATCGTTCAGGTAGACGCGCGGTTGACTGTACTATTAAGATAATATTGTATGCTCTGGAGTTCCTTTAATTCTCTCAGGTATTCGAAGACGACTGCAGCGTAATCTCGGACAACCCACCAATCGTATCACCCGAACCGAGTGATACCGAACAGAAGCGGCCGGACAAGCCCGTCTTATCACGAGCTCCCAGCATAGACGAGGTCGACAACATCGAACTGGACTCTGAAAGAGAAAAAGAGTCGAAACAGAACGGAGAGACTGAGAACGGTGATAGTAGGGATGTAGATGTAGACAGTCTGAAAGACTTAAATGATGAGGATGTGCATTTGAAGAGTGTTGTCGAAAACCCTGACATGCGTCGAGAAAGCATCGCCGAAATCAAGAGGCTAGCTGAGGAGATAGTTCAGAAAGGTGATGGTCGAGGGTTGCTGTGCAGTGTTGATAGTGCCCAATTGAACGGAAGTGACTTCAGGTCATCGATAGATGAGAATCAGCCGAGTCCTCTTCAACAGCACACGAGTGTTATTATAACGAATCCGTCTGTCGATCTGGCGGCTGGCAGCTCTCCTGTTTCTGGAGGGACTACTGGTGAGTTAATTTTTTTTAGTGAAAAAATTGTAATAAGATATCTAAATCTAAATCTTGATAAAAAACGTAAGTGATAACGTTAAAATTGACATAGAAAGTCTATCCATTTTCAGGAACCATACTATTATTGACAACATCAATAAGAGGATTAACCTTTCGCGTCTTATTATAAATTATTAATCTGCCAGTCGATTCTGTAAAAATCTCACCGTGAAATCATAAGTGAAGTGAGCACTTAATAGAATCCCTAGCGAATGACAGCTCGCTCCACGCTCACTTCACCCAAGCTTTCTCGGTGAGATGGTTACAGAATCGCACGGCTGATTTCTATTCTAGCAGTAACTTATCTTTTTATGTGCACGTATTTCTGTGGTAGTTAATCAATTCTTCTTTTTTCTTTCTTTCTTCATCTGTAGGAAAAAGTTTTGTAAATAGATAAATGGTAATCTAGATATTTGTCTCAGCAACAGTGAGTCCTGCCCGGAGCCCCCTCGGCGTAGTGCGTGAAGAGTCGCAGTCGGCTGGCGCCAGCTTCGATACGTTGGAGCCGGCTGATAGGAATGCACCGGATAATCGATCGAATTGTGTGTCACCTGCTAGCTCTAATGGTGGAGTTTACTCGGTAAGATATACTACGTTTTAAGCAATATTTAAATCACTAGTATTTTTCATGTTAACTATAACGGATGTAACCGAGAATCACTTATTCTCCCCGTTATTGTAATATTTTTTATACTGGACCATACCTGCCGGCCGATTCTGTAAAAATCTCACCGTGAAATCATAAGTGAAGTGAGCACTTAATAGTGTTAATCCCTACCATTAGGGAATGACAGAGTTCACTTCCCGCTCACTACACCACCACCACCTAAGTTCACCTAAGTTCTCACGGTGAGAGTTTTACAGAATACACTGCTGGGAAACTTCTGGTTACGGAGATATTAAAGGTCAAAATTCCAACTTTTACTGAAGTTTTTTTACGTAGACAAGTTTTTATAGAACTTATAATAACCCCAAGACCCCTATACCGTTGCGTGCACCCATAAGCACAATGTTTTGCGTGTGTAACATTGCGCACTACCGCAAACAATAAATTTTCAAACCAAAAATAAAAGTGGATTCCCAGCAATCATTTTTGTGCAATGTTTGTACAGAATGCGTAGTTGACGGCTATGGGTCTTTTTACACCCTGCATCTGATCTAACTACAAGTTTGTGTAACATATTTATGAGGAGTTGGTGTAGGTTAGTCGTTGCGCTCATTGATTTTGTGCACGAACTCAAAATGAATAACTAATCCATCTGATATTCTTCGCATCCTTATTTATATTTACTACGTGATCCTGATGTTGTTTCTCAAAGTAAAATTAAGACAATTTATCTATCTGTTTACCAATTTGAACTCTTCGACCTTTCAGAATGAATTAGTGGAATCATTCGCTCTGAATCTGCATCGCATAGAGAAGGATGTTCAGAGATGCGATAGGAACTATCCATTCTTCACGGACGAGAATTTGGACAAATTGAGGAATATTATGTGCACGTAAGTACTCGTATTTCATACGCCACATCTTTAAGTGTTCTTTTGATAGGAGAAAAACTAACCCGATTCCGTGACCGCGAACTTTTTCAAAGTTCTTATTTTGTTCCGAAATAATAGTAGATTTAAAACCTACATTTTTAGGGTCAATTAAAAGTCAATTACAAGTACTCTCTTAGAATGAATAATATTGATCCTGCAGTGCGATTCTGTAACCATCTCACCGTGAAAACTTGGGTGAAGTGAGCGTGGAGTGAGCTGTCATTAGGGATTAACACTATTGACACTGTCCTCACTCACTTCAAGCTCACTTCACTTATGATTTCACGGTGAGATTTTTACAGAATCGAAAAATAAGCGGTTTTCTAACTTAAAAGTACGATTTCATATTTATTATTCTAGTTACGTATGGGAGCACCTAGAAACAGGTTACATGCAAGGCATGTGTGACCTGGCGGCTCCGCTACTGGTCATGATGCGAGAGGAGGCGTCCGCGCATGCGCTGTTCAACAGTCTCATGCGACGCGCCACAGATAATTTCCCTTCAGGACAGGCCATGGATGCACACTTTGCTGACATGAGGTAAGCTCAAAACTGGTGGGGTCCGATCCAGAGATAGTGGTGTCGATTCTGCTGTTCACAAACTAAACTAAATTTAAGTTCAGTGCATCTTTTTCTTTCTATTTCATTAAGAAAAGGACAGAAGATAAATATTAGTTTAGTCCTGTCAAATTAAGATACTCCAAAGACAAGTTTAGACGTGATTAAAAAGTTGGCTACTAAATATACGTCAGGCGCTGACTAATTTGACAGGACTGAACTAATATTTGTCTTCTGTCCTTTTCTTTAGAAAGAAAAAAGATGCACTGAACTTAAATTTAGTTCACCATATATTATTGTTACAGGTCCCTGATCCAGATCCTGGACTGCGAACTATACGAGCTGATGCATGCTCACGGCGACTACACGCACTTCTACTTCTGCTACCGATGGTTCCTGCTTGACTTCAAGAGAGAACTGCTTTACCAGGATGTAAGTATACCATGAATAATATAGTTAGCTTCGGATTGCCGTCGTGGTGAAAGGATTAGCCAATCAGCGTGGATAACTCGCTGACTGTCCAGGTTGCGCTGGACGTATAGTGGCTTTGTAGATACGTCGTTTGGGGAGGCTCCTTTCATGCATCCTGGAAAACCTATTCAGGTGGAGATTCATAGACGACTCCGCCTTGGAGTGTAAATATGGTGCTGTGGCACAAAGTATGGGGCGTGTCCTGCGTATCCTGTCAGCTGTACGTTACAGGAACTGATGGACGCTGGTGATGGGGTCAAACCAGTAGCCGAATTCTGGGCCGAGTCCATTTAGATTGCTCTCGACACGCTAAGAAGAAGAATATAGTTAGCTTTTCAGATTAATGTCCTCTACTGTTACGTGTGAGATGAACTAATAGATTATTAGTCAGATGAGGACAAAACTGCACAATTATTGTCCGTAAATAATGTAGAAATTATCTAGATGCCTAATGATTAGTGTTGAAATAAATTATCGGTTTCACCCGCATAAGTGTCGATCCCGTGGGAATACTGGGATAAAAAGTATCCTTATGTGTTAATCCTGGTTATAAACTATTTGTGTACCAAATTTAATCCAAATCCGTTCAGCCGTTTGAGCGTGAAGAAGTAACAAACATACAAACTCAGACACTCACAAACTTTCGCCTTTGTAATATTAGTGTGATTAGTGTTTAAGTAAATTATAAAATAATAAATAAACTAATGTCTCTATTCTTAAGACTTATGTTAAATATTGTTATGAAATCAGTTGTCCTAATCAGGTTTATCCTAGTACAGGCATCATACTTTGTAATACGAGTACCGATATTATTTCTAAGATTTAGGTAAAAAAAAATGTATATAAGTAGTTTATCAGCCATCTTGTTACCATAACACAAGCATTAGGTTGCTTAGCTTGGGACAAATGGTGCTGTGTGAAATGTCCAGGGATTTATTTATTATTATTTATATATACTCCATTTTACCAATTTTAAATTTTGAAATAATATTTTTTTATTTATATAAGAGAGCTTGTGGCTAAGTAATAAGAGCTACACGGTTCAATCGATCAGGTTAAGCTATGCTTGCCGCGGTTGGTCCGTGGATGGGTTACATACGAAGACCCCCTCCATGCCTCGGTAAGCACGTAAAGCCGTTGGTCCCGGCTGTCATTCGTTGATCTTTGACAGAAGCCCAGAAGTCAGAAGCCCGAATTCTGACAACCAGCCTTACCAAGGGATATTGTATTACCCAGTAACTGGGTTGTGGAGGTCAGGTAGGCAATCGCTTCATGTAAAATACTGGTATTCAGCTGCATCCGGTTAGACTGGAAGACGACCCCAACATAGTTGGGAAAAGGCTAGGCAGATGATGATTTATTTATTTATTTATGACGATGTTTTAGATAGAGAGCGGTGCTGCATCCTCACCCAGTGCCGATTTTTTCCATCTGACTTGGCTTACGTGAGTCAGTTAGAAAGCCAGCAAGACTAACTGGCCATTCAGAAAAAAGCTACCTGCCGGCACCTAAAACTACATGGTCCAAAAAAAAAAGTTGAAATCTAGAACATGCTCATGTTCTGGATTCAGCTGCTCTTTTTTGTTGGTTTTTTAATTTTTAATTCAAGTGACAGTCAAAGTAACATGGAATATCAAAAGATTTCCTGCTAAAGGGAGAAGTGAATCTTTTGATATTCAGATAGTTCAGAGGTGTGATTTTGATAGATACACTCTTTATGTAGGTATTCTCGGCCTGGGAGTTGATCTGGGCAGCTCGACATGTCGCATCAGAACACATGGTGCTGTTCATAGCGCTGGCACTACTCGAGACCTATCGTGACGTCATCCTCGCCAATGCCATGGACTTTACAGATATCATCAAGTTTTTCAACGGTCAGTTTGGATTCTCTTTCTTTTAATATATAAATTTTGAAATATGTTTTTTTTTTTTGTTTACTTAAATATTTAGATGCATTGAACACATTGAACAGAAATAAAAAAATGCACAGACAATCGATCCCAAAAACTATATGTTGCATGTTACAGTCAAATCGCTCTCCCAAGTTGCAAAGTCTCAAAAACTTTTGAAAATTGCCATGTTTTTCTGGGTTACCTGTAGCCTAAGCTTATGACGTTTTTTTTTTTTTTATTTCAAAACATTATCTATGCAGTTTAAGCCTTCACTTCTCCACAGGAGAATCATATTTAAACTAAAAAAAAGGTATTTTTTTGGGTTCACAGAAATGGCAGAGCGACACGACGCATCAGCAGTGTTATCCCTGGCGAGAGATCTCGTTCTACAAGTTCAGACTCTAATTGAGAACAAATAAGTATCACTTTAGAACAATACATCTTTGTAGACTATAATAATCTCTATGACTGTCCACTGGTAGAAGATGCAAGTTTTTTTTTTTAAGTTTTAAAATATAATCAGTCTTCTGGACGTCGTTGCCACAAAAAAAAACCTGACAGGAATTCCCCTATTTATTTTTTTTGTCTTGCCTTTTCTACCAGTTTGACAGTCGATAGCACTTTGAGCGTCTATCAGAAATGTAGGCATAAGTAGTGTAATAGAAAAAAATATTTTTAAATTTATAAAGTAGACAAAATATTTAATATTGGCTATATACTAGGATAAATAGTATCGATACTGTCGAAATAGACCCTAAAGAATTTAAATAAAGTTGAAATAAACATTATTTACCTATGTGAATCAAAATTTTAATAAATATTTAAATCTGTCTCATGTTTTTAGATCGTTCCAGAATATTAAATATCAAAATTATATTCAATAAAGCTTTACGAAAAAAAAAAAAACATTTGAAATCATTTTATCGGTGTTAATATATAGATAATTATAATTTTTGTCTACAAAAGTACCTACACAATGCGAGGCCAAAATATTGAAGATCATACATAACGTAAGCATACTCCGCGGAAAAATCTCTTCAAACGCGAAAAAATTTCTTGAAACGCGAAAACATTTGTACGAAAACCAAAAGATGAAATGACCAAAAAAAAAAAAATTGCGGAGAAATCTTGACACAGCATATAATGTATTGGACCAGTCCCTTTATTTGTTTGCTCCAAGCAAACTACTGGGGCTAATACCATACCATATCACTTCACATAACAAATATATCCTTACCTTGTGGGAACACGCTTCAAACGCCATATAAAACGTTAACCTGAAATATTTAGAAAGGGCAACTCGCTTACTATTTGCCTCTCGCTCGCTCATAATACCGGACAAACCTCTAACTTCCTGCCTCTCGCTCGTTTATAATACCGGGCAACTCTCTAACTTCTTGCCTCTCGCTCGCTCATAATATCGGACAAATCTCTAACTTCTTACCTCTCGCTCGCTTATAATATCGGGCAACTCTCTAACTTCTTGCCTCTGGCTCGCTCATAATATCGAGCAAATCTCTATTTTGTTATCTCTCGCTCGTTCATATTACCGGGTAACTCTGTAACTTTTTGCATCTCGGTCACTCATATTGTTATCGCAAGTTACAGGTAAATAGAGGGCGCCATGACTACAAAACAAATGAGTTGTATAAAGACATATTTATAACTATTTTAAAATAAAATCAGAGTAACCTATTTACTGTAATATTATTTGCATACATATAAAGTTATACCAAAAATATTCTTATTGAAAATATTTCTATTAAAACCATTTTATACTAATTTTTAAATTCACCCTTCCTCTTGTGCCTTCTCCATATCACAAAACACCCTAAAAGTTGTTTTCTAAAGTAGAATTAAACTACTACGAAACCATTTACATAGTTATACTTAAACATACATTTATTCGCTATTTTTTGGGAAATAAACTACAGGTAATTTCCTGTTGTATGAAATGGATTTTAGTTAGTAATGACTTTCAGTTTTATAGGATAGTCGACATGAAATTTTAGATTATACGGGAAGAAGTAACTGTTGAGTTTAAATCTCAAATTCCAGAGGACTTGAAAAAAGATTTTAATGAATAAAGTCTACATTCACTAGTCGGTACCTACATGCTAATTACTTATAAGTTATCCAACAGATACGACGCATAAAAAAAAATAAAAAAATTCGCTATTACTTCGATAAGGAGTTAAGCCTACGTTATTGACTAGACAATCAAGATAGTATCGAAAGCTGTTGTTTACATTACGTAATATGTAGGTATTATTGGCTTTTTTCCGCAATAGATTGGACACTGTCCCATCACTGCAGAATGCGTAGTCATTCTGCAGTGGCAGATGGGAAGTCCCTTATCTGACTGCACTGGCGGACTAAGAGGGGGGCGGCAGGGGCGGCCCGCCCCGGGCCCCTGGTCCAGGGGAGCCCTAAATCTTAAGAAGTACTTTTTAATCAATCCCAAACAAGGTAAAAATACTCGTATATATGTGAAACATTCCGATTTACGAGGTCTTGTCGCTGGCTCTCACATCCTTGCTTGCTTTTCATGAACAGCATAATGAGGAGATGAATATGTACCTCCCTGAAATACCCTGCTGCTTGCGAGGCCCATGATATAGGTAGAGTATAATTATTACGCACGATATACTTTAATTTTTTTAGGCGTTATTAATTTTTTGCAAAATGTTACTCGAAATACAAGTGGCCATTTTTTGTATTACCGCCCCGGGCCCCGGACAACGGGACAAGCTTAGTCCGCCACTGTCTGACTGACGTCTTGTCTGAACCAAAATAACTTGTTTAGATACCTACCCCCTATACTGACGAATTTTTTTTTTTTTTATAGATTATGCCGAATATGCGGACATTTCTTTGTTGTACATTTATGCTGTTGTTTTGTTCCCAAAGAATGAATACGATTTTTTGGACAACAGCCGTGCGATTCTGTAACCATCTCACCGTGAAAGCTTGGGTGAAGTGAGCGTGGAGTGAGCTGTCATTCCCTAGGGATTAACACTATTAAGTGCTCACTTCACTTATGATTTCACGGTGAGATTTTTACAAAATCGACCGGCAGGTGCACAAGCATTATTCGTTTGATAAAAATGAAGGTTAATTTGATACAAACTTGGTTTTCAAACAAGAAAGATGATATGACTAGAAGATATGAAATAGAGGGGCTTGCGGCTAAGTAATAACAGCCACACGGGTCGATCGATCAGGTTAAGCTACGCTTGCCGCGGTTGGTCCGTAGACGGGTGACCATCTTCACATACCAAGACCCCTCTGTGCCTCGGAAAGCACGTTAAGCCGTTGGTTCCGGCTGTCATTCGTGGATCTTTGACAGTCGTTACGGGTCGTCAGTATCCCGAAAGTCTGAGAACCAGTCATACCAAGGGATATCGTATTGCCCAGTAACTGGGTTGTGGAGGTCAGATAGGCAGTCGCTCCATGTAAAATACTAGTATTCAGCTGCATCCGATTAGACTGGAAGCCGACCCCAACATAGTTGGGAAAAGGCTAGGCAGATGATGATGGAAGAAAAAGACTTGTTGCGTCAACCACAAATAAATTGTGATAAGCGCAGGAGAATTACGATTATGATGAATAAAAAAGGTGGGGTTCCATAGAGGTCTCAGATATTTGGAGATAGGGGCGAGCTCGTATGATTTGGAAATCTCCAAAAAATAAGTTTTTGTCGATGCAAAACCAGATACGTATCACAATGTGAAACAAAACGAACTTATTCATTAGTGAAATCTGACAAGATTATAAACTCGAAGAACCAGTTTAAATATTTGAACCAATTCCTAGTTATTTATTTTTATAGACATAGTGTTTCATGAATGAATACTATCATTTACAATACAGGACTTGACTTCAAAAGTAGATCATGCAAAGATGTAAAATGAAACTAATACAGCATGTTTTTTTTTTACCGGCTCCAATTTTTTACAAGGTGTTCCACCCATGAATATGAATAACTTTCACTATGGAACCAACTCTGAGATCACGAAAAAAAATCAGCTGTTTGATACATTTTGGTCAAGTAAGTAGGTATTGAACTTTTGTATTAAAAAACAGCTGATTTTGCTTTCGTGATTTCAGAGTTGGTCTCATAGTGAAAGTTGTTAATGTTCATGGGTAGAACGCCCTGTAAAAATTTGGAACCTGAAAAAAAATCACCAGTATAAGGAAACACGGTAAGAAAAATTGTGACCGAACAATTCTAACGTCGCGGAATAATATGTAATATTTACGACACTAAATGAGCACTTTAGATAGTCCAAGACTACATTATCCATATATTATAATTATTTGTTAATATAAGCTAATGTTTATTGTGCCCGCGCTTTTTGTATTTCGTCCGTATTTACAAGTACAAGCTCACAAATTAAAAATCCTTGTTAATTTATTCTAATCCAAACCTTAGGATTAATCGTAAAACTTTATATATAATAATTATAGTTAGCGCTTCCAAAGTTGGTTTATTGTTAAGTAATATTTAATAGATTACTCCACGAAAATGATAAAAAAGCACGTTTTCTATTACCGTCGAGTGATCCATATTTTTTAAATTATAAACCCTAATGTAAGCGAGAACAAAGCGTATTTATTTAATGTTTGTATTGGGTGTAGCTACTATATTCTGATATTGTCTTTATAAATAAATTTATATGTATACTGTAATTTTACCGTTAAGGCTTCTTAGATGTTTTGTGCTGTTATTAATATCGATGTCTATCAAATCAAATTATTGTGATTATCATACGCTTAATATATCCCTTCATAGTTCACACCAGGGACAAAAATATACAGGGCTGTTTAAAAAAAAAGCATGAAATAACATACCTTTATCTACAGATTGTAGGTAAAACAACTTTTTCGATAGTCTTATTATACGTATCAACGACAATGTGGCATACAGCCTTGAGAAATTTTTTTTCGCGTAACTGTCAAATGTTTTGCCTTGGTGTGAAAGTGAAATCCGTTCACAGTTATTTTACCTCCGACAGCAGCAATCTAACAGCAACCTTATTGCAACTAGAATTTTGACGACAGACATGTTAGTGGCAGCAACTCAACAACAACCTTATTAGAATGAGAATAAAGATCACTATGATTTGGAGAATAGAAGTATGAGTAACAGGGTGTAAATTTCATTCATTCTCCATAGACAAGGTAGGATCCTCCAACCGGACGGTTGTCGTGTCTGGTGGGCAACTGCCCGATGATACATGTCGGGCTGTTGTATACAACGTGTAACGTTAAATGCGCAAAACCTCAGACACCCCAACTGATTTTTTATTCAATTGACCTATTTCAGACAAAAAATAAGTCATTAAAAAAATTATAAAGGTTTTATGTGCTGTTTTAGTTTTACTGGCCATTCTGATAGTTTCTTGCGTCTGCGACGACGCTTTATCGAGGTAGGAGTCGTCACCGAGCCGCTGCGCCGCGCTGACATTGGCTTGGTTGACCTATTAATAAATACACACGGCAACGTTTTTAACCTGTTAACCGTGCGGGACGTATACATAAATACGTCAAACTTAAACAGTAGCGTGTACGGAATTCCCCGGTTAACAGGTTAATGAAGATTTTTTGAAAAATGTGACCTATATTAAAAAGTGGTCAATTAATTCTGCTCGTTATTCTGATCAAACTATTTTCAGGTTTTGCGCATTTAACGTTACACGTTGTATAATATATGTTAGTCGCGCGGCAAACTCTGACGTCGTGACGTCAGTATGATTCGTAGTTCGCATGTGGCGGTGTGGATGCCGCTACAAGATAGTGATGCCAATTCAGAGGTAAAATAAACTGTGAAAGGACTGTAAAAACCTAGAGGTACTATGACAGGCCTAAGTCCAAATTAAGCCAAGCTTTACATTCAGATCTGTGTTATGAACACGTTTAGTGTCAAATGTAGTAAAATATTAAATTATGTCTACACCTTTCAACTGGGGAACTTTTAGGAGAATTCTGTGGAGTATAAAAATAATTGAGTTTTTGGCGTTCAAATGTTGAAACCTACGGCACCAGTCAAAAAAAAAAAAAAGAAAAGCAAATTGCTTTGTTGAAAAAAAAATGCTCCGAAGTTCTAAAATTAAGTAATAAATGTTTGTACGAATCTATGTAATTATTATTTATAATACTTTGTAACTGAGAAGTTTTATTTACCAACAAATTAAATGTACAGTCGTTGTAGCATTTAGTGGAAATCCGTAAGGAGTTATAACTTTAAATGTACCTAATCGTTTTCATCTCCATTCTAAAACTTATGTAAGGAACCATAAATTATGCTAATGATTTTAACAAAAATGCATGTTTAGCACCTCCTACTGAATGTTACCCGTCATGAAAACTAAAAAATAATAGCTTATTGCCAGTTATGTTTCATATTCAGCTTAGTTTGTTGAAAAACGAACTCATGTGACCATATAAAAACGATTTATTATGTTACCACTGTAAAAAAAAAAATCCACCGAACGAAATGTGTAATAAATCATAGTATTCTATCAATAAATAACATGAATACCTAATCGTTAAAGCGTAGTTAAGAACGATTTATAGTAAACAATTATTTTTGTGAAAGTCATCTATGTCATTAAAATGTGTTTCCATTTTATATTGTTGTTTTTTTTTTCGTTTTTCTTACGGTTAAGTCCCTGCGCGAAATAACTAGCAAATGATCGTAAATTGAGGAAAATTGATAAATACATTTACAAACCTAGAGGCAGCGGAAATAAAATGATTCTGCCTCTAAAAATTAAATTGTTTTTTTTTTTTTCAATATTACATATATAGAGGAATTATGTTGGGTTGTCTGTGGTTGCATGAAGCTACTCAGAAGTGAAGAGTCATGTTGCACCTACTAGTTTATTTTAACTAGTACGTTTAGGTTTTCCTATTATAGACTTGCTCAAGATAGAAATTGCATGGTTCTGAATCCACTCGTTATTAAGGAATCAATTAGTGGTGTCCAATTTGTCACCAGATATTTAATAATTCAAAATATTTCCCATAAATGACAGGTCAGACGTTGTCCTGTTCCCTAGAAACCGGTTGCCGCGCCACCTACCGGGTCAAATTGTGAATCTAAACCATCAAGGGATCCACTCAAATACACACAAAAACTTTCATCAAAATTTGTCCAGCCGATTAGAAGTTCAGTGACATACCCACGTCAATAAATAAAGATTATCATAGGCATTTTTGGAAATTTTCCAGTTTCACAATGTTTTTTCAGCATTGTTAGCAGCAATTATACTAAACAGCATACTTTATTCACATGTCCATTTCAAGGCAATCACAGAGCGCTCGTTTCTGGCCGTGACCATATAACAATTGACGATCAGCCACAGTGAACATGATGGCCGCTAAACACATAAGTGCGAACCGCTTACAGTAATTATAGCACTTAATATTAAAATCATCAGTCAGATAGCAAGTGCCAATGACTCATGTTATGCAACATTATTTTTAGTATACTGCAAACCTGAAGATAGTTTGTTCAGAATATTTAACTGAATCGATTCCAATAATTTTAACACCATGTTATATTTTCTCCTAAAAATATTTAAAAATGGTAACAAGTTGGACACCGAGCGACACTAAGTACATATCCGCACAACACAGGTCACAGCCGGTCGGCCGGTGGCGCGTGTTAAGTGGTAACCAACTTTTTGTACAGACAATCAGGTAGCATAACAAGCTTATAACTTCGTGACTTTTCATGATAGAGTTTTGAAATGTTGTACATAGATTCTTTACATAAAAATACTAGACACGTATTTCGGGTTTGCTACATACTAAAAATAATGTTGTATATAAGGTCTATGATTTGCCCGTGTCGGTAAGGCGTGCTCAATCTTTGTCCACTTTTAAAATTATGATATAAAAGCACTTCCTCTCTCCTTAAACAGCATCATTATATTGTCTTTACTCCTATTTCATGTCTATTGTTATACTGGGTGTCCGGAAAGTCATGGATTACCTTTTACCTGATGATGGGCCACATTGGGATCTACCAATAAAAAATAAAATGACCTACCAATAACATTTTTTTTCACCAGGGCCGATCAAAAATAAGGTAAATTTTTTTTTTGGTGAAAATTCTAAGTTTGAACCTAAATTTTAGGTATTTAAAAGATGATATCTGTAACTTTCTTGTATAAAATCGATGGCAGGATGATTCAAGATGAAAATAAAAAACATGCACTCAAAAAGTTTTCATTTGTAGAAATGGCATGGAAAAAACTGATCAAAGGTAGAGATTTTCCAAAATTTCTTAAACATCAAAAAACTCGGAAACCATAAGACTTTTACTATGGTCATTTTTTTTATTGGTAGATCCCAATGTGGCCCATCAGCACGTAAAAGGTAATCCATGACTTTTCGGACACCCAGTATATAAACATCCGAATTGATAACTTCCTCCTTTTTGAAGTCGGTTAAAAATATTGTGGTTTCCGGTTGAACTTATATTCAGTTTTTATTTAATTCGTTCCTTTTGATTTATATAAAATATTGTGGTTTCCTGTTGAATTAATATAACATTTCTATTCTTATTATACTTCTTTTTGGTTTAAACTTTTCGATATGATTTTACGATTCAAACTTTAAGGCGGCTCGGAACATGAGGCGAGTCGCTCTCAGCGCAGTAACAAATTCACGTATCTGCAGGGGTGAGGGGGTGAGGGGTGAGGTATTGCGCAGCGAGTAGCGTACTTCAGAGCGGCCATAATGTTTCAATCGGGATGTACAGACGCCAGCACATCAAGGTACCCAAAACTGTCAAATTTTCCCAATCAACTTTGAACCTAATGCTTTAGTGATAAAGTTGAAAATCGATTAAAGAAATTTGAAAGATTGTAGTAGCTTGATGTGCTGGCGTCTGTACGTTAAATCTCTTTTCTTGTGATACTTTTTTTCAAGTTTTGTAAATGAACCTCGGCTATGTGGTACCTGACTACACACTATTCGGCCACCGAGATGTTAGAGACACGCACTGTACAACGAGATACAAACCTGTTGGTCGATTCTGTAAAAATCTCACCGTGAAATCATAAGTGAAGTGAGCACTTAATAGTGTCAATCCCTAGCGAATGACAGCTCACTCCACGCTCACTTCACCCAAGCTTTCACGGTGAGATTGTTACAGAATCGGACGGCAGTTTATAGAAAAGCGAAGTGTTCAGTGACACGTGAAACCTCAGGCGATCATCATGTTGTGGGCGTGGTGTTCGATCCACTGCTGTACAAGGATACCTTCGTGAGTATATTATATATATATTATTCTTGTTCCATTTATATAATAGAATAGAAAACTTTTATTTCAGACAGGACTCCATAGTTAATAACAATTTTTCTTAACTTCTAGTGTTAGTACTTAGGATACAGATTACACATAAATAATAATATATTATATAAATAATACAATTAAAAGGGCATTGTCCACTTAGTATGGGACTTTGGCTTGGCGTGAACAGACACTTCAAGTATAAATATAATACAGGTCTAATAGCTAATTCCAGTAGGGAAGAGAATATTGTAATAAGATTGCATCATGATGCTTGTAAGACTTGTTTTGCTTACTTGCTTTTTTTTTAATAAATACATTTTTATTCATACATTTTATTGTTATTCTGACTCATATGTTAGTAATATGTTGTCTAGGAACTGGGCAGGTGGATATATATTATTATCTTGGTACCTTGCCCAGCTTGAAAACCAAATCATAGTCATCTCATGAGCGCAGCAACCCAGTTCTTCGGCCCACTATACAATTGCAACAATAGGTACTGCTTGATTGAATTTCGTCCGCGACTGTTATTTTCGTGTAATATATACACGCATGCGGTATCAGTGTTCATTTTCAAAGCCAAAACAATACTTGCAAACAATAATAAGAGTAAAACGAGCAAAACAATATTCGCGCCAAGAAACAAAGTCATGACATGACAAGTGCCAAGAAACAAAGTCATGACATGACAAGACTTTTTTTTTAATAATCGATTTATATTAGATTAAAAATCGAAATTAATGACCAACTACGATACTTTTGTTTTCCAATTATATGGATAAAACATGTTTGAGTGAATGTGCGTGATTTCAAATAACAGCTTTAATTGACTGTAAACTCTAGACTCTTGTAAGAATGAAGAGAACTTAGTAAAACTTAAAAAATAACAATTATAATCGATTTATAAATAATTATTTTACAAATGGCAACACCGTGAAGGTCGAGTACTGTCAATATGTCGAAGAATAAAACAATTTCAGTACTTTTTAAATGCACTATTCGTGGGCGCAACTTGATACAAAAAGTTTAGAATAAATAAGCGTCTAAAAACAAAACATGATTTTTGATTAATTTGTTTTTTTTCAAGCATCGTGTCCACGCCAAGCCGAGAATGGACAATTTTCTTTAGCGTGGAGCTTTCTACCGCAACATCGGGGAATCCTACCAATATGCGAATGCATTGAGAATACTGTCGGTACTACCGTGAAACCGCGTCATCAAGGATGCAGATCTATCTACACTAATATAATATTATAAAGAGTAAAGATTTGATTGTTTGTTTGTATTGAATAGGCTCCGAAACTACTGGACCGATTTGAACAATTGTATTACCATTAGAAGCCTACTTTTTACCGCGGGAAAATGCTTCATTCCTACGGGAAAACGGGTAATAGGATTCAAACGGCAGGAATTCCGAATTCTACGCAAACGAATTTGCGGGCGGATGCTAGTTCCTAATAATGGCGGCAAAACCATTAACACATTGAACGCCGTGGTGGTCACCGGTGAGAACCACTATACTTTCCATATGGGCTGACGCCGATTCGCGATTTCAAAATTTTTTACACATTATTAACATATATTTTATTGGATCATACGGTTCAAAATAATCAAAAATCCCCCCTCTAAATAATGATTTATTATTACTATGCAAAGAATTAACAAAAATTGCTGTCGCTCACACCGGTGACACACCACGGCGTTCAACCCTGACGCATTACAACGCCACGCAAGCCGCAGCAGTTCTGTCAGTCTCTCTCATTTAAGCTTATAGGTATCTTATTTGCAGTGACCTTTCTTTGAAGCCCATATTCCATACCAGCCAAGATATACTTGGACTTGCCTTTTATAACGTGCCCACTGCTAGGACACAGGACTCCCCTTTGTGAGAAGTAGTGGTCCGTAATCCACCACGCGGGCCCAGTGCGAATTAGTAGATGCCATAATATGTCTTCGAATTTTTGGCTCTACACGGAGAGAAAATTCTTAGAAAAATTACTGTGCTCGGCACTGTAAAGTGAGTGCAAGTGACATTTACAGAAAATTTTCTGAGTGAAATTGGGAAAAATTCACTATATGTCCAATAAATTTTACTGTACAGCATAAGAATTTTTACTGTGCTAGCATGGTAATTTTTCCATTACCACTCAAATGCACTTAGATTATGAGACAGCACAGTAATTTTTCTACGATTTTTCTCTCCGTGTAGGACATGCCGGTTTCCTCACAATGTTTTCCGTCACCGTTTTTGAGAGAAGTGGTGATGAAATGAATTAAAAGAAAATAAAGCGCCTGCCTGTGTTCGAACCCACGACCTATACTTGTAAGTCGGGGCCGTTATCACTGGGCCATCGCTGCTCTCCTCCTGAAATCCTCCTGAAAAGTGTCATTAATGCAATTGTTTAGAGCTCCACAGGACCGTAGACCTACGTTTTGACACTAATTTCAGCTTGATACCTCCACGCGTTCCTGAGAAAAAAGGGGTCTTGACAGACTGACAGACGGGCGGACGGACAACGAAGTGATAAGGGTTCCGTGTTGTCCTTTTGAGGTACGGAACCCTAAAAATGAAACAAAACATTATCTTGACATATGTTTTTATTTACATTTATAATAGGAATCTACTGAGTTAAATGATATTAATAAAGGAAAGAAAAAAAAATGTAATGTAAATCTCTATTAGTATAAAGATTTAAATAACAGCCGCACAGGTCTATTGATCAGGTTAAGCCACGCTTGATGCGGTTGGTCTGTGGGTGGGTGACCATCTTTACATATCGAGACCCCTCCGTGCCTCGGAAAGCACGTTAAGCCGTTGGCTGTCATTCGTGGATCTTTGGCAGTCGTCACGGGTAGTCAGAAGCCCGAAAGTCTGACAACCAGTCTTACTAAGGGTTATCGTATTACCCAGTAACTGGGTTGTGGAGGTCAGATAGGCAGTCGCTCCATGTAAAATACTGGTATTCAGCTGCATCCGGTTAGACTGGAAGCCGACCCCGACATAGTTGGGAAAAGGCTAGGCAGATGATGATGAATAATAAATAAAATAATAATAACTCTTTATTTCAGATTACAGTATCCATAATGTTAGTATTGCCTTAGCCTATTGTTAGTGAAAAATAAAAATAAATTAAAACAAAAGTGACACCACAATTAATTTTACACATGTACGTCCGTACGCACATGTTTCCCAGCCCAGAGTCTAAAAAACGGCCCATCTATTTTGTCCGCCAGTGTACCCAAAATTATGTTCGGACTGCCTCGGAATCGCACTTTGCTTGCGCATGATGGCATAAAAATCGTCCAGTCTCGCTTCAGCAAACATGCTTGATGCCTTGATGCGCTACAAAACCGAGACAGTCCCAACAACATCCCGAGTCCGTTATTATATTGGACACGCAGGGCGCTGTAGGCCTTCTGCGTATACCTAACCCACAGGCTGCACGAGTAAAACGTCTAGCAATAAGGAAAAGAGTTAGCTTTACCTCCTTCGTGCACCGCGCAAACCTGCGAGCAAGCATATTGCATCTGGCTGCCAAAGCCCTACGTTCCCTATCGACTGGTCGTCCGTAAGACCATCCGTGACCACATGACCGAGATATTACTTGCAGGCCGAATTGAATACAGTGACTAAAAGATATTCCTTCTAAAAATGTGTTTCTTGCAAATAAATATTAAAGACAATCTTAATAATAATCACAGCCTTAACAGACATAACATAAATCTTTAACAATGCGGGCTATTACAAAGTCTTGGAATTAATTACAATTAAATCAAGAATTCTATACAGAAACTTTAATATATTTTATGATTTTGGCAGTTTAATGTTACTCATACAAATTACCGTAAGGAAAAAACTTATAAATAATGTATTTTAAAAGGAAACTTGAGAATGTGCAAGGAGCACGATCATTTCCATTGAGTTTTCGTTATGCACGAAATAACAGTTTTTACTCGGTATTTAAAATTATAAAACTAAACTAAAACACTAGAATTACCTACGTTAAGGCACACTTGCGCCGCAAATCAGTAAATCGAATTTAATGCATCGTTGTGTTTCTGACAATTGATTGAAGATGATAGAGACAGAATAAGGTCTTAGTGATTCGAGGTACAAGTGGGCTTAAATCTCTATGGTTTATACTAGTAGTTATACCGTTCACTTATTTCGATGAAATCACGGCGCAAAATACCGTGGCTGATAGAGAAGCAACACACCAGATCATCGCAATGTAAAAAATGTCTACTAGTCACTTTAATGTTTGCATCATGAGGTAAGTCTATCCGTAAACAACACTATACAAAAGAACACCTGTTCTCCTTAGGCAGGTATTGTAGTATCATTCCCTCTAATTATTTTTTTTACTGAATCCGGTAACTCCACCACATCTAGCAAATCTGAGTGCGAGTGTGGGAAGGGCGAGTAGTGATCCCAGGTCTTGATGTCGTTGAAGAGAGCGTCTCCAGGACATTCTGTGGCCCTGACTTGGCGGTGACCAACTAGTTTGTAGTCTGGTTTTATGTAGCCAAGCTCTACACCAGCTGCGATTAAAGCCATTGCTGTCTTTCGCTGCGACGCTGGTGGTAATTCATCTGGAAAGAAGGATTGTTTGTTAGAAAAAGGGTGAAGAAGGATTTTGCGCTAAATAAAGCGCTTTTTCCAAAGGATATTCATTTCAGTGCCTAGTGCTATTATGTTCCTCGTGTGTTTACTTCTATCGACTTACGTCTACCTTTGGTCGACTAGTTCTCGTGTTATTTAGGACATGATCTCGACAGTGGAATGGAATAGAATAGAATACTCTTCATTATGTACACCATATAAATTACAGACATAAATATAGAAATTCTACAAAGGTTGACACAACGGGCGGTCTTATTGCTAAGTGCGATCTTTTAAAGACAACCTTTGGATGGATTGAAAAGGGAAGGAGAGACAAATACTGTAGGTAGTCTGTGGTGTACATAAAGTATATTATACTAATCTAAATAAATATATACATATAACAATAGACATGAAACAGGAGTCAAGAAAATATAATGATGCTGTTTAAGGAGAGAGGAAGTGCTTTTTTATCATAATTTTAAAAGTGGACAAAGATTGAGCACGCCTTACCGACACGGGCAAGTCGTTCCATAACCGTACTGCTTGAACAGTAAAAGATTTGTCATAGAAACTGGTGGAACGCATCGGCATCTCTAGTCTCAGGTTTTCCAATGATCTCAGATATCGATTATGTGTGTCATGAAGGAACTTGAAACGTTCTTTAAGATAAGAGGGAGTTTTTTAGGATTAAACAAAATACTGTAGAGCTGATTCAAGATATGAGAATTCCGGCGAAGACGTATTGTAAGCCACTTGAGCTAAAGCTCAACTGTAAAACTGTAACACTGTAAACACGTGTTACAGTTTCACAGTGTTGTTGTATGGATCCGATGCGATGTCATATCGCAATTAGCTTAAAAGCCATTGGTGTTACGTGTATAGGCATTATGACAAGAGGACGGGGCCCCATTTATCAGGTTCTTTTCCTGTCTGTTAACGCAACACATTTAACGCAGAAAATCTCACCAAACTTCTCCTCTGCGATTATCTCGTAGATATTTAGTGATTAAATTCGAGGACATGAAAAATAACAATGAAACATTTTCGCTAGGTACTTACATCTCCAGTCACCAATAAGGCAGATGCCGATGCTGACGGAGTTGAAGTGTAGTGAATGTGCCCCCAAGGTCTCCCAGCCACGACCCTCGTATGCTGCACCATCGCTGCCCACGCCAAAACTAATACAAGAATAACGATAAATACAATGCCTTGAGCATTAAAAATAAATTTTGGATACATGAAATCTCGGAACATCTGGAATAGGGTGAGATAGCAGACCAATCTCTTCTTTTAAAAAATGTTGATAAATTAGTTCTCTTCGTTGTTTTTCTTCTACTACATTACTGCTGGAAACATTATTTTGCTCTAACGTAGAGTTATCGTCACACATGTCCTCGGTTCCATAAGTATATCATTTATCGATTGGCCATTGGTATTGATAAGGTTATACAAATATGATAGCGGCGACTACACTGATTAATAACAGCTGTTATTCTCTAATGAATATTCATGGGCTGTTAAAGCATTTCAATGTGTTATGCTCTAGTAAGTAAATGAATTTGTAGTTGACACTCCGTCTTGCCTCAGAGAGCACGGTAGACTGTCGATCTTTACGGGTTGTTCGAAGGCCAATATATTGACAACTGCCGATACATTTTTTGAAAATGTCACTGTGAAGACTTAGGTGATATAATCTATCTACTCGTATAGTCTTAATTAATCCATTTCTCGTCGAGCTTCAAGCGAGCCATCATTCCACCTTTTTTTTTTTTTTTTGGGTGGGAAGTTATCAAATAACTTCTCCCGCTCTGGGCGGAGCGGGAGGGTGTGTCAGACTTTTACTGACTAAAACCTACCCGTGTTCCTTCAGTTGCTTGTGCCAAGGGCCACGGTACCTCTTTCGAGCAACCTGCGACCCTGGCAAGCATCGGCCCTAGCGGACCCCGTCAGTTACTGCTGACATCTCTTTGAGGCGCGCGTGGAACACGACGCGCCGTCGACCCGGGCCTGGTCCTTATCAGACGGCGAACTGCCCATTGCTCACCGTCCGCAAGCCCGCGCCTACGGTGGCCGGGAGTCGGCTCTTGACTCCCGACGCCCAGGGCGTCTCCTGTGGCGACTAGGGGCGTGAGGGCGCCTCTCCCTCACGCGTTCCGCCTCCTCCTTCGCAAGCATTACTGCTTCGCAGAAGGAGGTGACGGCTTCCCATGCACTCTCGCTCCGTACCATGGCCTGGACCAGGGCCGGACGCGAGAGATCGCCGCCACCTATCGCCGCCGTGAGGACGCGTCGGTGCTCCGCCCAAGCCGGGCAGACCTCCACCGTGTGCTCCACCGTGTCCTCCGGGCGATCCACACAATGGTGACACCCGGGCGTTTCCTCCCGCCTTATACGGAACAAGAACCTCCCGAAGGAGCCGTGTCCGGTGAGGACTTGCGTCAGGCGGAAGGTGAGGACGCCGTGGCGCCTCTCTAACCACTCCTCAAAGAGGGGACTTACCGCCGCAATTGTGGCGTGCCCAGCCATCATTCCACCTGATTTGTCGATTTATTCTGTAAAAATCTTAGCATGTAAACTTGCGGGAAGTAAGCTGTCAATAACTCTAGCATCAGGTGGAATGATTGAAGCTCACTTCGTCTAAATTTTCTCAGTGAAATTTTATAGAATAGATCGTCGGGGATAGTACAGACAGCACATCAAGCTACTACAACCTGTCAAATCTCTTTGATAGATTTTCAACTTTATCGCGTAAGTATAAGGTTCAAAGTTGATTGGGAAAATTTAACAGTTTCGGATAGCTTGATGTGCTGGCGTCTGTACGTAACATACATACAATGGTTATCGATGGTAATTCCCTACATTTAGATAGTCTAGTCACATTCATTAAAATTATTCAGATTTTGATGAACGTGAGGACTTTCAAAATTATTCAGACAGTGATAGATACTCGTAGTGTGTAATGCAATTAAGGTGCTGGTATTGTTCGAAATGTAATAGTACATTATGATATAAGTGCGGTAAGTTGAAAATTACAGCTGAGGCGATATTGCTAGCCCGAGCCGTAGGTGAGGGCTATAAGAAAGCAGAGGCTGTAATTATCAAACCGCACGTATGTCATACGAAGTTTTTTATCACATTTGCGAGGAAATAATTCATCATTACTTGACATTTTCTAATAAAATCAATACAGCGAAAAGAAAAAGCGCGCGGAATAATTTTTACTTTTTCACAAATTAGCGATGCGCGCGCATCAGCGTCTTTTCTTTATGGCAAAGGCACAAAAAACAGCCAGCATTACTAATAAAGTAAATTAATACTTTTGTGTTTTTGTTACAGATAAATGCTTGTAATTAATTGTCAAAATTAATTAAAGAATTAAATGTTTATTTATTATATTTTATCTCCCAAAGTTAATTGTATTCATAAAATGTTGACCACTTTTCTGACATAAAAACTCTTTACTAAGATTTAAAAAAGTACCGTTCGTTTTAGACGGAGCATCTTGATAAACCGTGCGCTTTACATTACAATTACGCACAAGTACGTAATGAGATACATTACGATATTGAAATTGGTGCAGTAAGAGACCTTTTACGAGCAAATGTGTTATAAAAATACTTACTGGTATCCAATATCCCACCAGCCCCTATCATCCATGTGGAAGTCCTGCATGCTTCTCATAGCGGAACAGCACTTTTCCTTATCATAGCAGGCTGCTGGCACGTGAGAGTGGTGGATGACCACGAAAGGCACTGGAGTGTCAAGTGGGGTCGTCTTCTTTGGGGTCCGCGCCTGCCATTGCTCTCGGGGGACGAACGGGAAGTTATAGATGTTTACTTCATTCTCTAGGGGCTCAGCTGAAATGTATGTTTGCTATTATTACGATGATCTTTTAAATGGTGATGGTCGAAGATTTCGGGTCCGAGTGCTGGGTGGTTGACACTTCCCGTGACCCAAGGGCTGGCCTTTGCCTTGGCCAGAGTATAAGTGTTGCCTAACAACGTGGCAATGCCGGTAGTCTCTTGGGTACATTACCAGTCGACAGTGATGTGGAGGTTTATTTCGACGCCATATTTTATTTTTCAATAGTTTTAGTCAGGTTAGGATGTCACACTAAATTATAAAGGCGAAAGTTTGTGAGTCTGTGTGTGTGTGTGTGTGTGTGTATGTGTGTGTATATAACCAGGACTAACACATAGAATACTTTTTATTCCGATATTCTTACGGGATCGAGACTTATGTGGGTGAAACCGCGGGCGCAGCTATTTTTAATGCAATGAAAGAAATTCTTAGTACTAATTTATATTGTGAAATAGTGTAAATAAATATGAAGCAGTTTTTATATAACGAGCAGTTTAATCTAAATCTGTTAAATTCGTTTTGTTAAGTTCGTCAATGTCATTATCAGCTATAGGTACATACCTACCTGACTATAGGGACTGGATGAACTCTACAATATAAAAAAAATTATATAAAAAAAAACAACCGACTTCCAAAAAAACACTACAAAGTGAAAAATAATTTTAATTTTGGAAGTCGGTGTCGTTGGTTCCGCATTTTGGTTTTTTGACACCGACTTCCGAAATTAAAATTATTTTTCACTTTGTAGTGTTTTTTTGGAAGTCGGTTGTTTTTTTTTATATAATTTTTTTTATTTTTCACTTTTTAGTTATATCTACCCCAATCAACTTCATATAAACACTACTTGCTATGTAAATATCAGTGACAGGAAGCTGCATCTGCGTTTATAGGGTACAGACGTGATGTTATGTTGTGCGATTGCGTAAACAATGCATACATATGCGATAGCAGCAATCGCGGTGGTTTTACTGGTATTAATTATTATTATAATAAAAAAAATTATAACCTTTGTAGTGAGTACAGGCGTGATATTATGTTGTGTGATGGTGTAAACAATGCTTAGATATGCTATAGCAACAATCGCGGTTAATCTGCTGTTATTTATTGAAGAGTTCCCCAGATTTCTACAAGATCCCATCATCAGATATTGAAATGACAATGGGACCACACGGGAAGCACCAGCTTTCAAATAAAAAAAGAATCATGAAAATTGGTTCACCCAGTCGGTTATTATGAGGTAACAAACATAAAAAAAAAAAAAAAAAAAAAAAAAAAAAAAAATACAGTCGAATTGATAACCTCCTCCTTTTTTTGAAGTCGGTTAAAAATTGTAGAAAAGAAAAAGTACATTGAATATAAAATAAAATAAAAAAATATATATACAACGTGTAACGTTAAATGCGCAAAACCTCAGACACCCCAACTGATTTTTAATTCAATTGACCTATTTCACAGAAAAAATAAGTCACTAAAGAAATTGTAATGGTTTTATGTGCTGTTTTAGTTTTACTGGCCATTCTGATCGTTTCTTGCGTCTGCGACGACGCTTTCTCGAGGGAGGAGTCGTCACCGGGACGCTACGCAGCGCTGACATTGGCTTGCTTGACCTATTAATAAATAGGCACGGCAACGTTTTTAATGAAGATTTTTTGAAAAATGTGATTTATATTAAAAAGTGGTTCAATTAATTCTGCTCGTTATTCTGATCAAACTATTTTCAGGTTTTGCGCATTTAACGTTACACGTTGTAAAAAGATGTACGATTTGTCACAAAAAAAAAATCTTACCTGTATTATAAATACCCGGCATGGCTACAACACTTGCGTACACGCAACTCAACACTAGCACAAAAATCATTATCATCACCTTATGTAGGTATGGCCACTTCACCCATCAGTCTATCGTGCGTACTGAAACAAAACACACTGTAAATACCTTATCTGTTATATACTTTAGTACAGACGCCAGCACATCCAGCTACCCAAAACTGTCAAATTTTCCGAATCAACTTTGAACCTTATGCTTTAACCGTAAAGTTGAAAATCTATTGAAGAAATTTGACAGATTGTTGTAGCTTGATGTACTGGCGTCTGTACATAGTACGTTGATCATAGGTTGTTTTTCATGTGTCTACTCAAATGCGTCCTTATCTAAAACTACTCACTGATGTCACTTTATCTATCTACCTAGTTGAAAGGAAATGTAGGTTTGTTTGTAAGAAAATTAAGAACAGTAGTGCTATTCTGTAAAAATCTCACCCTGAAATCATAAGTGAAGTGAGCACTTAATAGTGTTAGTCCCTAGCGAATGACAGCTCACTCCACGCTCACTTCACCGAAGCTTTCACGGTGAGATTTTTACAGAATCGACCAGCAGTAGTGCTATTCTGTAAAAATCTCACCGTGATAACTCGGGTGAAGTGAGCTTAAAGTGATCAGTCATTAGTGTCAATTTCTAGCATCAGATGGAATAACAGCTCACTTCACCTAACTTCTCACGGTGAGATTCTAACAGAATCGACCGGCTGTATAATTGATCACTTAAACCCTATTTTCGGAGAAACTATTTTCTTCTAGGCTAAAATTCATCGGTATTGTTGTACGTAGAGTTCATCCAAAGGTAGGACTAGAAATAGTAGAATATGATTAGAGATTCTTTTGGTGGAATAGAACGTAACACACTAACAGTAGCAATGGCCTTCATTTTGACAGTTCAACAACATTCATTGCGTTATTTACGTTGTTGAGCAGATTTTTTTTGAACGGAGGAAGCAATGGATTACCATTGGCGCCGACTCCCTTGTTCACAAACTAATTTAAATTTAAGTTCAGTGCATCTTTTTCTTTCTATTTCATTAAGAAAAGGACAGAAGATAAATATTACTTTAGTCCTGTCAAATTAGTCAGCGCCTAACGTAAATTGACGTATTTTTAGTAGTCAATTTTTTAATCACGTCTAAAGTTGTCTATGGAGTACCTATCTTATATTTTTTTTTCGTATTTTTTTTTTAGTATTCAGAAGCACGAAAGTATGACAACCAGTCTTATCAAGGTATATCGTGTTATCCAGTATCTAAGTTGTGGAGGTCAAGTGGGCAATCACTCCATGGAAAATACTGGTATTTAGCTGCATTCGGTTAGACTGGAAGCCGACTCCAAAATTGTTGGGAAAATGCTAGGCAGATTTATTGACTGATCCTGCATGGGTCTTGCCTCAGTTTAGCTCGAGGTTGTAATGATGCAAGCATTCAAATGGCGAGATGACTGCTAATAGAGAAGAATGGAAGAAAAAGACACGTTGCATCTGCCTAGCCTTTTCCCAACTATGGTGGGGTCAGCTACCAGTCTAACCGGATGCAGCTGAATACCAGTATTTTACATGGAGCGATGCCTGTCTGACCTCCACAACCCAGTTACTGGGCAACTGACGACCCGTAACGACTGTCAAAGATCCACGAATGACAGCCGGGACCAACGGCTTAACGTGATTTCCGAGGCACGGAGAGGTCTTGGTATGCGAAGATAGTCAATTGGTCACCCATCCACGGACCAACTGCGGCAGGCGTAGCTTAACTTCGACTCGTGCGGCTGTAATTTATTAGCCACAAGCGAAAAAGACACGTTGCGCAGACCCCAAATAATTTGTAATACGGGCAGGAGAGTGACGATAAAAAATGCCATAATAATATCAGCTTTTTAAGACAGCTTCTAACCCAAATTACTGTCATCAAAATTGAATATTAACTAATTGACAGGCCTGTTGGTCTAGTGGTCAGTGGCCCTGACTGCTATGCGCAAGGTCGTGGGTTCGAATCCCACCAATGAGCACGATCATTTGTTCTTTGTCTGGATGTAATTTATCAACAATATGTATGTATTTAGAAATATATATGTATGTTTATCAGTTGTCTAGTACTCATAGCACAAGCTCTGCTTAGTTTGGGACTAGATGGCGCTGTGTGAAAGTTGTGGAATATTATTATTATTATTATTTAAAATCAAACAACAAACAAACAAGGCCGCGCGCGCAGCATAGTAATTAATATTAATTTGTTATAGCTACGCATGCGCTTATGCGTCGTGACTACGAGTCACACACACGTCATAGTGACGTGGAATCAGTTAGTATCTTTATGTACGTAATTATTTATCATCAAGCTGAAGTTTACGAGTCATTAGCAGGTTCAGAGGTCAATACTACATAGAGTCCATTTTTCCTGTTCTGTGCCTAAATGTGGAAAATCATTAGTTAAAAAGGGGGGGGTACAGCTTTTTGATTTTCGCAGACGGCTTACGACTGAACCCAATGACTTATCTATCACCGGTTTTGGCACACTTGAGGTCTCCCTTGTTTTACCGAAAAGAAATTGCCAAATTATCACTTCCCAAACAAATTTTCGCATAATTTCATTTGCCAAATTATTACTTACCAAAAAATCTCTTTACAAATAATTGTTACGAAAACCTATGTTTGGCAAGTGAACGTTTGAACAATAACTTGTTCACCAACTAGTACTTTTACCATTTTTTATCTAGTCAAATATTTCAGTTGGTATAACATATTTTAATCTCTTTTTTCCATATTTTTTTCTATATAATCTAGTCGTTTCTGGCACTCGCCGGCCGCTGCCGCGGCACCGCTCGCTTCGCTCGCTCGGCTCGTGCGTAGTTGGTCACAGTTTTAACCTAACCTAACCATTTAAAAAAAATTAATAACCTACTGTAACTAGTTCCATAAATAACCCAATGTCTAGTAACCATAAATTTGACTTGTTTCAGACAAATTCAAGCACATAAGCTTACAAAGAAATACGCAAATGACATCAAATTTAACAAACAAGTAAAATGTTTATTGGCTTTAAGTTATTTGCCAGAATCATTCTATATTTTAACAAGCTAATAGAAGGTATAGAAGATTCTGATTAGAAGCAAATCGCGAATTGGTTTGAAGAAAATTATGTTAGCGGATCATGGAACACGCAACCGAAGTATCCACCAAGCTTTTGGAGTTGCCATGTTGTAAACGAAAGACAAATACCTAGAACTTCAAACTCAGCTGAGGCGTGGCATCGTAGAATAAAAATTCTCATTGATAAACACCACCCTGGAGTGTATCGCTTAATTAAAGAATTAATAAATGAAGTTTCTTCAAATTTAGCTGACATTGAGATTATACTATCAGGTGAACCGCCACAAAAAAAGAAAAAAATAAAGACGACAGAATTAATCGAGTTCTGCAACACAAGTCTGAATACTCCGAAATAAATCTGCTAATGTCCATTGCAAAAAATTTAAAATTGTAAGTTACAAATATTTTGTACTAGCTTTTGCTATTTTGTACTTGCGTTAATAAATGATTACCTATATTAAAATAAAATTGCATTTTTAATTATACAATTCCCAAAAAAATCTTATTGTTTGCCTTTATATTTTTTGTCATAACAAATCATTTGACTAAACGTTTATTGTCTTAATTTTGTTTGCTGTAATAAATCATTTGATTAAAGACCAAAAGCCTTAATGACATTATTCTTGGTAATAATCTGCCAAGTAAACATTTGACCAAATGAAAATGTGCGTACTAAAATTATTCCAAATATTACATTGGTATAAAAAAAGGTTGCTAAAATTTGTTTGGGTGATGAAAATTTGGCAAAATCTTTTCGGCAAAACGGCAGGATCCCAGAAAAACCTGTCTATCTATGGTTTTTACGTCCCAATAATCTACAACGTGTAACGTTAAATGCGCAAAACCTGAAAATAGTTTGATCAGAATAACGAGCAGAATTAATTGAACCACTTTTTAATATAGTTAGGTCCCATTTTTCAAAAAATCTTCATTGAAAACGTTGCCGTGTCTATTTATTAATAGGTCAAGCGAGTCAATGTCAGCGCGGCGCAGCGGTTTGGTGACGACTCCTCCCTCGGTAAAGCGTCGTCGCACACGCAAGAAACGATCAGAATGGCCAGTAAAACTAAAACAGCACATAAAACCTTTACAATTTTTTTTAATGACTTATTTTCTCTGTGAAATAGGTCAATTGAATTAAAAATCAGTTGGGGTGTCTGAGGTTTTGCGCATTTAACGTTACACGTTGTATATCAGTAGCGATCTGTATGATCATATTACTCGTATACTGGCAGTGTTATGATACTGGCTACCATCGTCGTCTTTAACTGAAAATAGGTTACTGCTTTCGGCCGTTACAGGCATAGTTTCTTATGGTAGGTCAGTCGGGGAAATTAATTGTAAAGCAAATTGACATATTACGTCAATTTTCCATTTCGTACACCTGTCAAAAAGTGACAGTTGTGTTTTTAGTATTTTCTGTCTGTTCTAGTACTGAAACCTCAATTGGTCCGCGAGACTTTTTTATCCTTTCTTTAAAATAAAAAGAAGAAGTTTGTGCGAAAATGGCCCATTCTCTTGCTGTAACTACGTTTTTTTTTTAAATCCGTGAATGCAGATTAAAATTTATTTTCGCTTGATTACGGAAGGTCTTCTAAGACCGTTTTCCTACAGTAACCATGGTTAAAGGTCATGATAAAATCCACCCAGCCGGTCGATTCTGGAAAAATCTCACCGTGATAACTAAAGTGAAGTGAGCTTAGAGTGAGCTGTGAGTCATACTGATGCTAGGGATTGACACTATTGACAACTCACTCCACGCTCACTTCACCCAAGTTTTCACGTTGAGATGGTTACAGAATCGCACGGCTGGTATGTCACATAATTTTCTCATTTCATTTAAGAATCCCAAGCATCCCACATAACACATATGTATATCCAACAGGATAACTAGAAAAAAAATGCTATTTTTATACTGGTGCCTCGTGCAAGGAATCTATGTCGTAGATATGCTGTCACGTGCACATTACAATACAGTCATATGTGTGTGGTGACGATATGCTTACTAGTAATGTGAATACCGTACATTGACAACAAATATGTGTGTTTATGATTAATTTTATGTAACGATTCATTGATTCATTCATGTTTCGTTATGGGGTTATAGATGTATGGTAAAGTAGGTAATGAAGTTGCTTGTGATAGGTAGGTAGCTTAATGATATTCAAACTCGATTTTCTCTTACAACTTAGTTACTTTGCGAAGTAACTTCCATTGGTAAAAAAGAAAAAAATGTCTGGAGAACTTCATTTATTTTATATTTCTAAGATAACGTTTTTGTGCCGTTTTGGCCTTTTTTGATCAACTATCCCACAGCTGGGCAAAGGCCTCCCTGAAGTCCTTCCAGGAGCTTTTAGGAGTCAGCCCTCGCGGTGCAATATTAGTTAATATTTACATAATACAACGTGTAACGTTAAATGCGCAAAACCTGAAAATAGTTTGATCAGAATAACGAGCAGAATTAATTGAACCACTTTTGAATATAGGTCACATTTTTCAAAAAATCTTCATTAAAAACGTTGCCGTGTCTATTTATTAATAGGTCAAGCAGGCCAATGTGAGCGCGGCGCGGCGGCCCGGTGACGACTCCTCCCTCGATAAAGGGTCGTCGCAGACGCAAGAAATGATCAGAATTGTCAGTAAAACTAAAACAGCACATAAAACCTTTACAGTTTTTTTAATGACTTATTTTCTCTCTGAAATAGGTCAATTGAATTAAAAATCAGTTGGGGTGTCTGAGGTTTCGCGCATTTAACGTTACACGTTGTATATTTTGAGCACTATTCCTGTTGTCAGCGATGCGGACGAAGTTTTTGATGCCCTATGATTATTTTTCTTCTTTATTATATACCTACACATTTATTTTTGAAAAAAAAAAAAAAAGAAAGTCTGTGACCGACACCGAGAGAGATCGTTATCCATATTGTTTCCGTGTGTGTTTTTTTGAGACGAATTTTGTAATGCAACTCTGCATACATTGCCAAAATATAGGTCAGTTAAGTAATATTATGTCTAGTAGGTTTTTACTCTATTTAACCAGTAATGCGGCATATAACCATGATATTTACGAACTATATTTTAAGTACTAAATATATGTCAAAAGTCCAGAATGTTTACTATGTTAAATGACCCCAATTCCCTATAATTCTATGGCTATGTTGAAGTCACCGGACAAAAACAATATCCTAAATAATGTCGAATTTGAGACTAGACTTCGTTAAATAAACATTGGTCCTTGGTAGCTCTGGACAGAGAGAGTTGGAAAGATAGTAGGGAGGCCTATAAATACCCAGCGGTGGGACATTAATGGGTAATATAAATAAATTCCTAAATTGGCATAATATTTTCAACTTTTATAAACGCCAAAATTAAACAAGTATAAAAATATATCGACTCACCTTAGCCAATTAAATCGTAACACAGATGACTTAGCAATAAACACTTTTGGCCACAAATTTTCCTTCTAGTAAAACCAGTTTTTAGTTATAATAAGGCACACGTATTTATAAGTTCACAACACAACGTTAGAGCGCTGTATAAATGTATAATTCACCCTACACTGTGTTTTATATAGCATTTCCTTGCGCGGACGCAGCGCAGGTGAATCCCCCTGAGCGCGTTGAGAAACAGCGGTCAAGTTCAGCGCATGGTTCCGCTTCTTTTGGTTAAAGTGTATTTTGAGGACTTAGGACGTTTTATTTTTAAAGTTGAAAGGAAATTGTTTGGAATGTAATGAGGAGGGAGGAACTGCATGTGACTAAAAGGATGATGAATATAAATGTTGATGGATGCAAAAAGGAGAGGAAGGCCAAGAAAAAGATGGATGGATGGTATGAAAACGAAATGAGTGAATGATACCGTGAAGTTTGACAGCGAGAATGGAAGAAGAAAATGCGTTGTGCCGACCGCGAATCACATGAGAAGATGATGAGGACGTTTTTATATTTATGTTTATCGTTTTTTTTTTTGCACAAATTATAAGAGAACGAATAATTAAAGTGATGTTTGGTGATCTGGTTTGAAGTGCTGTCGTTATTTAAATTGTCGTATTTTTCTTATTTAAATGGATGTAGATTATAATATCTACATACTCGTAATTTAGCACCTCATTAGATTAAATCACCGGTGTCTGTAGGCATAATCTATTGTCGTTTTCTCCGTTGTAACGTTTTACAACTATTGAGAGGCCAATTGAGGATCGAAGTGAGGTAGGTTTTTTCGGAGTTGAAAGTAGGTACCTTCACATACAAACACTGAAAACACGACGTATGAAATTCAGGAAATTTTGAATTCCGTTAGAGACAAGGATTTAAATGTCTCTTAAGTCCTTTAAATTTCCTTCGTCGATTTAAATATTATTGTCTTTATAATTTCCTATAGTCGAGAACTTTCTTTCCCCAATTCTTCGTTGTAATAATTATCTCACTATACAAGGAAGTTGTGGGAAGTACGTAACCCAGAAATCCACAACTCGGAAGTTTAATATCCAGACTTACAATTGGGGATAAGGTATTTCCCAGTAATTAATAGTGGAGGTTACGTGACATGTCATGACAAAGTTAATAGTTATTTATTTCGTTTATATTTAACACTAGCGTAGTATTCGGAATTCCCGCCGTTTAAATCCTATTACCCCTTTTCCCGTAGGAATGAAGCATTTTCCCGCGGTAGAAAGCCTATGTTCATCAGGAATAATGTCGGCTCCTAACTTTGATCAACAATAGCATAGTGATGCTATTCTTATCTAGTGAGATAAAGGATTAGGAACAGAAACACATCGTTCAAGTGGCCGCGATTTCATATAAGTTATAAACCTTAACTTTCAAATATAAAGTTTACTATCTTTTGCAATACAGTACTACTTTGATTCAAAAGTAAACGTATTTTTAAAATAAGAACAAACATATTTATGGAAATAAAAACACAATTTATAAGCAATGAGGTTGATAAAAATATGTTGCAAAATAAGACCACAAAATTATCTGTGGTCTTATTTTTCCGGCCGTTTTTGATTCGCTCGTCGGAAATCTAGTACTATTGTTGATCGAAGGCTCCTAATCGTAAAACCATTTCAAATCGATCCAGTAGTTTCGGAGCCTATTCAATACAAACAAACAATCAAAACTTTCGTCTTTATAATAATAGTGTAGACTAGCCGCGACCGTACCCGTGACTTGGTCTGCAATTCAGGATGAAACGTCACCTTTGTCCTTCTTCAGGTAATGGTCTACCTATCTGACAAAATTTATCTAAATCCACTCAGCCGTTTTAGCGTGAAAGAGTAACAAACAAACATACAAAAAATCAAAGCTTATCTCTTTATAATATTATAGACAAGTTTAGAAATAGTGTTGAAGTCAAACTAACCAAACAGTTGACGCGTTCCAGGACATGGAGTGAAAGATGACCTATTTCAGGGAGAAAATAAGTCATTACAAAAATTCTAAAGTTTTATGTGCTGTTTTAGTTTTACTGGTCATTCTGATCGTTTCTTGCGTCTGCGACGACGCTTTATCGAGGGAGGAGTCGTCACCAGAGCGCTGCGCCGCGCTGACATTGGGTTGCTTGACCTATTAATAATTAGACACGGCAACGTTTTTAATGAAGATTTTTTGAAAAATGTGACCTATATTAAAAAGTGGTTCAATTAATTGTGCTCGTTATTCTGATCAAACTATTTTCAGGTTTTGCGCATTTAACGTTACACAATGTATATTTAAACTGCAAAACAGGGGATCTTGCCCTAACATTAATGGTATTCTGATAACGGCGAGAGCGCCAAATGGTAACTTACCTATATGAAGTATCACAGAAGCCAAGCCCATCCTTTACCTATAATCAGAGCCCTTGAAATCATGTGTCATAATAGGGGCTTAGTAAAAAGTCCAACCATTTACTAAGATTAATATGAATCACAATTGAGATGTAGTCCCATATACCTAGTGTAGGTACATACCATATATCTGCCTCGCCTTTTTCTCAACTACATATGTTGAGGTCGGCTTCCAGCTTCACCAGATGCAGCTGAATACCAATATTTTACATGAAACAACTGCCTATCTGACTTCCACAACCCAGTTATTGGGTAATACGATAACCCCTTGGTAAGACTGGTTGTTAGAATTAAATTATCTATATTTATACAACATCCTTTTTAATATATGGCAAACCCGAGACACGTGTCTAGTATTTTGATGTAAAGAATCTATGTACAAAATTTTAAAACTGTATCTGGAAAAATATTTTATATATAAAAAAAACAACCGACTTCCAAAAAAACACTACAAAGTGAAAAATAATTTTAATTTTGGAAGTCGGTGTCGTTGGTTCCGCATTTTGGTTTTTTGACACCGACTTCCGAAATTAAAATTATTTTTCACTTTGTAGTGTTTTTTTGGAAGTCGGTTGTTTTTTTTATATATAAAATTTTTTATTTTTCACTTTTTAGTTATATCTACCCCAATCAAATTCATATAAACACTACTTGCTATGTAAATATCAGTGACAGGAAGCTGCATCTGCGTTTATAGGGTACAGACGTGATGTTATGTTGTGCGATTGCGTAATTATTATAATCATAAAAAAAAATTATAACCTTTGTAGTGAGTACAGGCGTCATATTATGTTGTGTGATGGTGTAAACAATGCTTAGATATGCTATAGCAACAATCGCGGTTAATCTGCTGTTAGTTATTGAAGAGTTCCCCCGATTTCTACAAGATCCCATCATCAGATATTGAAATGGTGACAATGGGACCACACGGGAAGCACCAGCTTTCAAATAAAAAAAGAATCATGAAAATCGGTTCACCCAGTCGGTTATTATGAGGTAACAAACATAAAAAAAAAAAAAAAAAAAAAAATACAGTCGAATTGATAACCTCCTCCTTTTTTTGAAGTCGGTTAAAAATCACGAAGTTATAAGCTTGTTATGTTACCTGATTGTCCGTACAAAAATTTGGTTAGGTACCACTTAACACGAGCCGCTGGCCTGTGTTGTGCGCATATGACTGCGGATATGTACTTAGTGTCGCTCGTTGTTACCATTTCCAAGTTGTTACCATTTTTAAATATTTTTGGGATAAAATATAACATGGTGTAAAAATTATTAAAATCGATTCAGTTACTTATTCTGAACAAACTATATTCAGGTTTGCAGTATACTAAAAATAATGTTGTATATATTTTTTTGTTTTATGTTTAGATTAAGGATGATGAGGAGTTGAGGAAGTATTAGAAATACGTTTTGAGGAAGTGGATGAGGATGAGGAAGAAAGAACCTTAGATTTCAAATTGAGATTTTAAATAAAATAAATATTTCGTTCTAATGCAGCGAGCAAAAGACGGAGATTACTCGTACTTTTAAATTCATTGAACACATCAATACGAGTACAATGACACTTCCTGAATAAATTCCTCTTAATGAATGAGAAAACGGAAGAGGAATATTTTATGCCTAATTTGGGGGATGTGGTAAAGGATGAGGAATCAGAAAAAAATGAGGAAGTACCGCATTATGAGGACAAGGAAGAGGAATCATAATCAACCCTAGTTTAGATATCGATTCCTATCACGTCTGCGGAGTTTATCTAGCAAATTTTTTTAGCCCTATATAATTTAGAAGACGTCAGTGTCGGTTGGCTCCTGTGGTGAGGTAGTGCTTCCCTAACCGGCCCATTCGTTCCACCAGCTGAAGCTCTTCGACCTGGACATGAGTTGACTTGGCTTAGTTCGAAGTCTTTAAATAGACTCCGGACTCAGGTAAAGCCAAATTAAAGAAAACCAGCTCAGATAGAGATTCACAGATGACTCCGCCCTGGAGTTTAAATGTGGTGCTGTCCCACAAACAATGGGATACTTGATATCGTGTCCAGCGTATCCTGCTGTCTGCACGCTACAGGAGCTGATGTACGCTATTGAAGGTGCCAAGCTCGTAGCCAAATTCTGGACTGATTCTGCCGGTTGACTTATTCAGCGTCTGGACAAAAGCGAGTATAAAAGTTGAACGGAGCCTATGGAACAGAAATCTGTTCTTTTCACAAAAAAAAAATACATTCATTCCTTTGATTAAAGCCATTTTACGCGCGGAAATTATCAATGACTCTGTAGCGACATTCAAGATCATTGCCAGATTTGATTGAAGCCATTGGCCGGCTTCAATCAAAGGATTGAATGTAAAAAAAAAAGTTTTTTTTTTTAATAAAAGTAATACCTGTGCCACAGGCTCCGTAGACATTTTGCTTTTGTCCAGACGGTAAAAAAATCAGCCGGTATATATAGATTGACATAGTCGCTAAGAAGAAAAATAAGTGTCGGTTAAATTGTTTTTACGGAATTCAAAAAAGCGGTAACACCAGCAGAACAAATTCGAATATAAGTAGGTACCTGAACATACAAACTGGTTTCTCAACGTAAATCAATGACACGGTCTGTACTGCCCAATTAAAAACGAATTCATTTGTTTACTTACACCCGAAGTCTGAATGCTTGTTCAAATTATTCAGCTGTCGAGCCCCTTGTCATCAAATCCCAGCAGGACTGTTTTTTTTGTAATGGAAAAATTACCATGCTAGCACAGTAAAAATTCTTATGCTGTACAGTAAAATTTATTGGACAATAGTGAATTTTTCCCAATCTCACTCAGAAAATTTCCTGTAGATGTCACTTGCACTCACTTCACAGTGACGAGCACAGTAATTTTTCTAAGAATTTTTTCTCCGTGTAGCTACTACTTGTCGTCGTCACTCGTGCAGGTCACAAAAAGCATCATCTCACCATTGAGTGTCAACCAACCAAGAGTATAGAGAATAATCATACTTTTTGCCTTGATTTAGTTGCCTATCGACGGATTTTATTTAAATAACTATAATATGAATATCAAAAGAGGGGCTTGTAGCTAAGTAATAACAGCCGCACGGGTCGATCGATCAGGTTAAGCTACGCTTGTCGTGGTTGGACCCTGGATGGGTGACTATCTTCACATACCACGACCCCTCCGTGCCTCGGAAAGCACGTTAAGGCGTTGGTCTCGGCTGTCATTCGTGGATCTTTGACAGTCGTTACGGGTCGTCAGTAGCCCGAAATTCTGACAACCAGTCTTACCAAGAGGTATCGTATTACCCAGTAACTGGGTTGTGGATGTCAGATAAGCAGTCGCTCCATGTAAAATACTGGTATTCAGCTGCGTTCGATTAGACTGGAAACCGACCCCAACATAGTTGGGAAAAGGTTAGGCAGATCATGATAAATATGAATATCAAAACAAGATCAAAGTTATGAAAACAGCTCCAATGAATAATGATACCGGATCTAGAGGGGGTTTTCTTTCAAATGATCTGTAACATTAATTTGAGATTAAATAATATCCGTCATATTGTCATGTCATAGATAAAATAAGTTGATTCTAATGGGTAATGTCCTGGGCGATAAGAACTTTAATAATAAACATTAATCTTACCTACACAGTCAGGGTTCATGCGTATTGCGAAGAGGTTTACACGACGACATATCAAGCTATACTTTTCCAGTTTTGACTGACCTTGCATTTTATAGGTTTTTCGTAGAATCAGAAGTCAGCTTATGCTGGTTAAGTATAGCTTTATGTGTAGTCGCGCGTACCGCGTGATGTTAGGTAACCGTACAGATTCGCACGAACGCGGTTCCGCCCCGGCCGGCCGGCTGGGCCGAGCGTCTGATGGTGCCGTAATACCTATTCAGGGATATTTTTAATTGGCTAGGTAAACTACGTGATGGTTATCGATATCTAAACATAATAATAAAACAAAACATAAATTAATTTGATGTTTTTGTGGGGTCATCGACCGCAGTTATTGCAGTCACTTCAAATATCTGCCGGTCGATTCTGTAAAAATCTCACCGTAAAATCATAAGTGAGGTGAGCTTGAAGTGTGCAGTGTCAACAGTGTTAATCCCTAATGACAGCTCACTTCCCGCTCACTTCACCTAAGTTCTCACGGTGAGACTTTTACAGAATAGCACTGCAGTTTAAAAAAAAATGTTTTATATTGTGTTAACTGCACAGACGTCATGGGTATCGATATTTACATATGATAAAACATAAGAAAACAGTTTTTCTTAATTTCAAGTAACAACATTAATAGCGGACGTTGACCTCTCAAAACAAAAACTATTTATTTGATCGTGTTTAGATATTAAAATAAATAAAAATAAGATTTTAAATAACCCTGTGTTGCTGATGCCGATTCTTTGAAAAAATAGGCCAGCCCTCTGGTCACGTGAAGAGTCGACCTTGGTTGGCGATATCTCGAAAATGTTATATTTACTTTTGAAAATAAATATAGAATCGCCTGAAAGATTCCACTTGGAAGAGAGATTAATTAGTAGGTAAATTACATTCGATTATTATCAGACAAGACGACATTCCCTATTAATAGGTACCTATAATTCAAAGCTGAAGTTACCTATTATGATGTAGGTAATCTGTTATTGTAATTAATTAATTATAATTATGATAAGAAAAAATACGTTTGTTATCATAATATACGTATTCGATTCTCTTCGATAAGGTGATTCCCCGAGACTACGTGACGCTTCTACTGGATAAACTCAAAAAGTATCAGTCATTTTACTCCATTAAATCTGTGATTTATAAAATCTAACTACACTTACCGTTATGATTAGCAGGGCAAAGTACTCTTCTAATCATTCATCTTCTAACCATAAAGAAAAAACGGTCTATTACCTATCACCACCGCTCACCGAATCTGTAAGTGTCTAAACACACTATGCCGAAGTTACGCGACCGAAGTTTAGCACAATTACGCCTGCAATGCTATTTGAATTATTGACGACACACTATGCCGAAATTACGTCGCGTCATAGCGTACAGCCTAACTTCGGTCGGGCGTAAGTTCGGGTTTCGCACCTCGAAAGTAATAACAAGATCACTTTGTTTTGCGTCTGTCTGTCCAACTGTGTAGATAACACGACACGACGCCAAGACAGCGCTCGAGACACTTAATACGCACACAAAGTTTCGGAACTGAATTTCTGCCGCGTAAGTTCGGCACTTATGGTGTGTCATATCAGCCGAATACGTCGGATCGTAAAATCAGCCGCTGAACTTCGGTCGCGTAACTTCGGCATAGTGTGTTTAGACACTTAGTCCCAAGTTTCCTCAAAATAAAGATGTTGAACATTCATTTTAAAATACAAAATTATAATTCCAGTGCTGCTTATCCGTGAATGTACATACATACCTACGTAGTTAAGTAGTTCCATACATGTTCTTCTTATAAAAACTAAACATTTAGGTAGGTACTCAATTTCCATAAACTAGGTATCCATCGAATAATTTAGTTTTATTTCCTTGCTAGAGAATGATTGACCGGAAACGTTTTAGTATTTATAGTAAGTGACGATGATGTCAATGTTATGCAATTCAGCAGTGCGATTCTGTATCCTCTCACCGTGGAAACTTAGGTGAAGTGAGCGTGGAGTGAGCTGTGTTGTCAGTGTCATCCCACCTGATACTAGGAATTGACCAAGAATACATTTACAATCATAATCGAGTTTTTAATAACATTTTTTATGCTAATTCTATTGATCATTTTATATTATTTCAAAGCTAGTATTAATTTTAATTATTAAATAATAAATAAAATTCCTACTAGCTTTTAATCTTAATTACCTAATAAAAAAATAAAAATTGATATTCTGACTAGTTTCCGTTTTTGCTATTTTATTTTAAACCCCCACAAAATAGTAATGTTTTGACAACTAAAATACTAGTTTTGAAATTATATAAAATGATCAATAAAAATGGCAAAAAAAAAATGTATTATTCAAATCTCGATTATGATTGTAAATGTTTGCTTAGTCAATCCCTAGCGTCAGTGGGATGACACTGACAGAAGTTTTCACGGTGAGATTTTTACAGAATCGACATGCTGTACCATTCGTCACGTCATTATCATCAACCATCATGTTATAAATATTATATGCTCATAAGGTCTAAGTTTTCCATGAAATGGCACGAGGCAGACTAATGACTGTTGATCAGATTTTTATAGTGTAATTGCTCGGAAAGTGCCTTATTACTTTTTAAAAATAAGACGGAAGGTACGTCATTACTGTTGTCCAAAGAGCATGGCGGGGTAAGCATGAAGTAGCGGCCCCAGCGGAAATTTCAACTGCCAATGTTTTGTGTATGTTTGTCTTACTGAGTGTAGCTTACCTGTAAAATATTACTTCAAAATATGCATTGTTTTTCGAGAAAATTGATAAAATATTTTTGAAAAAAAATTTTTTTTCTCGTGAATGGTTCCAAAATATATGTTGTACATAACTTAGACAGACAACATATCATGATATTTCTTTCTAAAAATCTCGAGATAATAATTGTTATTTTTTTTTTTTTAATTAATTTCATGTTTTCTAAACATGATACAGCAACGAAATTTTAACTGAAAAACACCCTTATCATAATCTACAACATATATTTGGATCCAAATTTTTATGTGGTTGGAAGCCGTGCTCTTTGCGGTTCAGAAAAGTGTATGAAAATCCATTGTTAACGGGCTGAGCGGGCAGAAAACGTGTACGAAAATCGAATGTTATGTTAAAAGACAAAAAGTTTTTATCACCAAGCGCATAATGATACTGGCCACATACTTTTGCTTATCATTCAAACCAATATTAATCTCCCTGGCATAAGTATTTGATACATACGCCAGCACATCAAGCTACTACAATCTGTCAAATTTCTTTAATCGATTTTCAACTTTATCGCTAAAGCATTAAGGTTAAAGTTGATTGGGAAAATGTGACAGTTTCGGGTAGCTTGATGTGCTGGCGTCTGTACTTATTTTGGTGGTCTGAATGTTTTCTAAAAGTTTGTCCATCTATTTTAAGGGGAGCTTATATACCCGAGCCCATTTGCAAGTCAGCCGTCAAACTTATATTAGGTACCGGGCTGTCCCAAATGTGAGAGTAATATTTGATACAGCCCGATTCAAACTATAAGGCGGCTCGGAACATGCGGCGAGTCATTGCGCAGTAACAAATTCACGTGTCAGCGGGGGTGAGGGGTGGGGTACTGCGCAACGAGTAGCGCACTTCAGAACCGCTATCAAGTTTGAATCGAGTTATACTGGGCTCGTATAGACACCTGCCTGAACAGTTTTATTAATATTCATTACAGAAGCAATACCTACCTATCTAAATAATAAACCGGCTACAGAACGGAGGAAAATAAAGCCGTTTTTTGTGAGATATTTAGATTGAGCTGTGCATCAAACTATTTTGCGGTTTGCGGTTGACCACAGCCACAGACCTACAATATTAGACCAAAAATAAAACATTTTTTTCCTTAAGTTGTAAGTACTTTATTTAAGAAAGCTAACCAAACTGTAACGAATAATAAATATGGCAATATTTACAATTTATTAAAAAAAAAAATCACAGTAGATATAATAATATATATTTTTTTTTGTTTAGCGCTCCACATAATACAGTTTTGTGGCGCACCTTTCAATGGCCATGTTCCAAAGCTAAAGTCAAACATGTAAATCGAAGAAACCTTTGAAATCAGTCGCATGTTGAATCGAGATCCAAAACTAAGCATCGTTTTCCAATACAACTAACTATAGTCCATTCAAAAAGGCAAGAGACAAAATATAAACCTTATTTTTAAACCGACTTTTTCCAAAATATGGTTTATAAATGAACTGTCAATTAAGTATCTAGCAATAGTAAAAAAATGAACCAAAAACATAAACAATTAACGTTACAAGGCGTGATTCTGAATAGGTTACCCCTCAATTGTTTACATTTTGTGTTCTGCTTCTTTAAATAGAAATAACTTATCACCAACTGAACTCATTTACATAAAGCCTCATTTACACGATGGAATTTTCTGGCATGTGGCATACAATAAAAGTACAGCAAGAAATGAAATGAAAATGTTTATTCTGTAAATAGGATATCAGGATCACTATTACACGTCATACTATAAAAAAAAAAATAAGCTAGAAGGAGTCGACGATTTTCTGCCTTTGAGAAGAAATGGCAAAAAAATAGGTGTCAATGTCAATTTTAAAGTCCAGACATAATCTTGGTCAGATCATGTGAGGAAAATTAGTGCCTAAAATGGTCTTTTCAGGAAAAAACCTCATAGGTTTGATTTTTTTTTAAATCCTGCAGTGCTATTCTGTAAAAATCCCACCGTGAGAACTTAGGTGAAGTGAGCTCTGTCATTCCGTAATGGTAGGGATTGACTCTATTAAGTGCTCACTTCACTTATGATTTCACGGTGAGATTTTTATAGAATCGACCAGCTGTAGCTCAAGTGAGAAGTTGAGGAGCTCAACGACTCAATACCAAAGAAAGGACATTTGGGTAAGCTACATCCGGTACTACTCAAATTGCCAGACCAACATTAAAGCTAACAGAGAAAAAAATTATATCGTTTAAACACTGTTTAGACGCAGCAACTTTCATTGTTGCCGCAACTGGCTTGCCACAGGCAATCAAATACGAGTAACACCATGTAAATCAGGCTTCAGGCATTGAAATCGAAAAGCAATCTTCAAGGAGTCCAATGGCAATTAAGCTGCCCAAAAATCATTCTAATAAAACGTCTGCGGTCGATGCCGCAGGTGCAGTAGGTAGAGGTTGAGGGAAGCTAGGCTTTCCAGGTGCGAAGTGGTCCCAGGTGGAGAACTCAGCGGAGAGAGCTCCTCCGGGGCACTCGGTGGAGCTGACCTGGTCGTGTCCTATCAGTTTGTAGTCAGGACTGATCTTGCCTAGCTTTACTCCTTCCGAGATGAGAGCTTTCGTCGTTTCCAGCTGTTCTTTTGTAGGTGTATCGACTAGAAGTAAAAAGAACATGATATTATGTGCTGGATACAACACACTATCAGTAGCAATGGGTTTAATTTGGACAGTTCAACAACATTCATTGAGTTATTTACGTTGTTGAGCAGAGAATTTTTTCGAACATATAAAGTAATGGACTAATCCACGGACCAACCGCAGCAAGTGTGGCTTAACCTGATCGATCGTCCCGTGCGGTTGTAATTACTTAGCCACAAGCCCCTTAAGTCCCTTATAAAACGTGTAACGTTAAATGCGCAAAACCTGAAAATGGTTTGATCAGAATAACGAGCAGAATTAATTGAACCATTTTTTAATATAGGTCACATTTTTCAAAAAATCTTCATTAAAAACGTTGCCCTATTTATTAATAGGTCAAGCAAGCCAATGTCAGCGCGGCGCAGCGGCCCGGTGACGACTCCTCCCTCGATAAAGCGTCGTCGCAGACGCAAGAAACGATCAGAATGGCCAGTAAAACTAAAACAGCACATAAAACCTTTACAATTTTTTGAATGACTTATGTTCTCTTTGAAATAGGTCAATTGAATTAAAAATCAGTTGGGGTGTCTGAGGTTTTGCGCATTTAACGTTACACGTTGTATATTAAAATATCTAATGGATAATTATTATGAGTGCTTGTTCTTACCTCTCCAGTCTCCAATAAGACAGATGCCGATGCTATATCTGTTGGCGATAGTGGCGTGGATGCCCAGGGTGTCCCAGCCGCGACCCTCGTAGGCACCGCCTTCGCTGCCCACGCAGAAACTAATGGCAAAGAGAGGTTCTGTGTTAATTAAAACGTTATTAAACATCATACCAGCCGTGCGATTCTGTAACCATCTCACCGTGAAAGCTTGGGTGAAGTGAGCGTGGAGTGAGCTGTCATTCGCTAGGGATTAACACTATTAAGTGCTCACTTCACTTATGATTTCACGGTGAGATTTTTACAGAATCGACTGGCTGGATTCCCTAAAGGGATAGAGGTGTTGAGTAAACCTATATTTCACCGGTGATGTTTTAAGTCTCATGTAATAGGGGGCAAACCCAACCCAGGCTAATAACACTCTGTTCAACCTGAGAATCGAACCCAAACCTTTCGCTGTAATCAGAAATCAAGTCCGCAAAAATACTAAGTAAACAAAAAGTCCTAAACCCATTTAGGATCCCTTCATTCTGTTCTAGAAACTCATGTCAACTTACGATTGGTTTAATGTAAGTCTTGTCAACCAAGTAGCAAATTCATTGATAAGCCAGGGATTAATCAACTTATTGAGGTGATTACTCCTTCCATATTTATTTTACCTCTGTTTTTGCAACTCGTGGATCTTTGACAGTCGTTACGGGTAGTCAGAAGCCCGAAAGTCTGACAACCAGTCTTACCAAGGGGTATCGTATTACCCAGTAACTGGTTTGTGGAGGTCAGATAGGCAGTCGCTCCATGTAAAATACTGGTATTCAGCTGCATCCGGTTAGACTGGAAGCCGACCTCAACGTAGTTGGGAAAAGGCTATGCAGATGATGATGATTTTGCAACACTGTCAAAGTCACAGTGATTTTTAGTCTCATGTTAATAAGGTTGTTATTGGGTTGCTGCTACTGACAGGTGTGTCAAAATGACTGTGATCTTTATCATCATTATTATAAGGTTGATCTTAAGCTGATGTTGTCAGATGTAAAATAACTATAAACGGAAGTCCGTCTGTGTTTAGTTTAGTTTTTATTACCATAACCACAGACAATATAAAAACTGACAGCCTGTGGCCTTTTCATGTAACCTTTTTGATTTATCACATGGAAATGATCAGATAAAATCGTTGCATTGGACTTGACATGTTTGCACGAAAATATTAATCGAAAATATAACGAAACCAGTTAATGATAATGGTAATTTATTCAAAGGTTTTATTGAGGTTAAAAAGAGATTAAAGGATAACAACACCCGTGCGATTCTGTAACCATCTCACCGTGAAAACTTGGGTGAAGTGAGCGTGGAGTGAGTCGTCAATAGTGTCAACGCCTAGCATCAACATGACTCACAGCTCACTCTAAGCTCACTTCACCTTAGTTATCACGGTGAGATTTTCCCAGAATCTACCGACAGACACAAACATGCATTTGCAACAAGCAACCCGCCCTTACTTCGCACGGTTTTAACGACTTGACAAAACATTGAGATTTCTTAATTGAATTTTAGTTTAATAAAGTAATTTGAATACATCTTCTACATGACGGTGAACACCGCATCAATGTCCGTTGCGTAGTTTAGAGGAACAACGCAGTCACAGACAGGCACGAAAAGTGACTTTATTTTATAAATTTATATGGATATAACAGTGCAGACACTGAACTGATATTTGAATAAACTTAGTGAATCCCCGTTAGAATAGCCCGTGAAATTCAATTTTGCTTAAGTTTATTGCATATGCAGGTAAACGTACGTTGATTAAAAAAAAATATATATCAGTTATACCTACCTATGAAGGACTACGTCGGGTGTTCGGTAGTTTCTGACTACTCCCATTGAAAAAAGGTGTGAGTATGTAAAAGAAAAAAAAAAATCAGACATGACATCACATCCTTAAATATAAATTCGTTTTTAATTTACACCTGCGCGTACGCAAATCACCATCCTTTTTTCGTCCGCAAGAGCTAAAAATAGAACATAATTTGGCTAAAGTCAGTAACCGCTTTTTTATAATGGAACCCGATATAGCACAATATTGATGTTTCTTTATGTTTGATATAAATAGTTGTGGCCGTGTCGGTGGTTCCCCTTTATGTGTACCTCGGTGGTTTAACAATTACCTACTTGACATTTAATGGTCTAAGTATATTTATTTTATTGTTGACGTGCAATTGTGCATTAATTCATAAATGTAAAATTAAAAACTAAATAAAACACGTGGTTAATAATTTAGCAAGCTCATTTTCATCTTTCCACATGGCCTCCCACAAAGTGTGAAGGCCGCAGGAATCCCCTATATGAAAAAAAAAACCTATACAAAATATTGTAAAATATTTTAAAAGAGTAACGGTGGAGTTTCATGCCTATTCTCCATACGAAACTACCATTTGGAAGGGGAGACTAGAACGTTGAAAAGTGCCTCATTTGTGCCTATTTGAAATAAATAATGTTCTGATATTGACTTTAGGTACTGAAATAATTCTATTACTGCAATACAGGTACTCTAACCTAGCTCTGGAGCCAGGGTCTCAATTTATTTTTTCTGTAACCTGTTTTTATGGCAATAAAGAAATTTATTATTTATTACTTTGACTTTGGTGCGGGGAACACAAATCGGGTCGAAGAAGCGATGCTTGGGGTAGGCATATGTCCAGTAGACATCTATCGGCTGAAATGATGACGTTCATCTTTCTACTATCTTGCGATAAAGTTCGAAACTGAATGATGAGACAACAAGAATGAAGTTCTTTAAGTATCCCTGTCCTACAAAGATACGGGCTGTCGTTTTTGGGTGTAGCGTAGGTACACGATGTCAAAAACGGTGAAGGAAAACATCGTGAGGAAACCGGCATGTCCTAGAACCAAAAATTCGAAGACGTGACATCTACCACCCCGCACTGGGCCCGCGTGGTGGATTATAGGCCACTCCCTCTCACAGAGAGGAGGCCTGTGTCAAATCAATGGGAAAATTTTAGGCTGATTAGGGTAAGGTATACGGGTGCTGAAAATTGGACCCTCACGAGTGAATTTGCTTGTCTACAATCCATCACGTGAAGAGAATACAATCCCGGGATTAGGATCCCGGGATTGTATTCTACAGTGCGAGTCTTTATAAAGTGCACATATTAAAAAGGGTGAAAATATAAATAATTTTATCGACGGAAAAAATGTCAATTTTTTTATTTTTTATTAATGGTAAAAAGTGGTAAAAATGGTAAATTTTCTTTAAAAAATAATGAATAATTAATTTATGAGGTTTCTTTTTCAAAAAATTATGGCTTTATTAGCTTGGCCTATTATTAGAGAACATTATTAATTTTGTTTTGTTTTAATATGACATTTAGTTTAAAAGTAGTAACAGTTTGTTTGCATGGGGTACCCAGACGAGAGTAAAAAAATTAAAAATTTAATTTTTTTTTAAGATATTTTTTGACATTTTTTCCGTCGATAAAACTGTTTATATTTTCACCCTTTTTAATATGTGCACTTTATAAAGACTCACACTGTATAATCACGTGTTGCCCATGGTCCCTTTTCAAATATCTTATAGTTGACAGTTATGGCAGAAGGGGACCCTGATTGATCGTAAATAAATAATGGTTTTTTTTCTTGCGAGGGTCGCGGGTTGTTCGAAAGAGTTACCGTGGCCCTTGGCACAAGCAACTGAAGGAACACGGGTGGGTTTTAGTCAGTGAAAGTCTGACACGCCCTCCCGCTCCGCCCATAGCGGGAGAAGTTATATGATGATTTCCCTCCCAAAAAAAAAAGCTGGTTTTATTTAGGATACCCAATCGTAGATACCAATTTAGACACCCAATTTAATTAATATTAATTAATTCAAAACTAAAATCATTTACTACTGTGTAAATATCAGAGTACATCATAATCTGCCTAGCCTTTTCCCAAATATGTTGAGGTCGGCTTCCAGTCTAATCGAATGCACCCGAATACCAGTATTTTACATGGAACGACTGCCTATCTGACCTCCACAACCCAGTTACTGGGTAATACGATACCCCTTGGTAAGACTGGTTGTCAGACTTTCGGGCTTCTGACGACCCGTAACGACTGTCAAAGATCTACGAATGACGGCCTGGACCAACGGCTTAATGTGCTTTCCGAAACACTGAGGGTCTTGGTGTATAAAAATGGTCACCCATCCACGGACCAACCGCGCCAAGTGTAGCTTAACCTGACCGATCGAACCGTGCGGCTGTTATTACATAGCCACAAGCACATATATCAAAGTACACGCACAGTAGGTATTCTCTCTAGAACTTATCAGTAATGCCTACAGGACTCTGTGGGGCGTGGTTTTGCGCGGTGACGTCACATTTATGCTCAATGTTAATTCCTCATTGGTTGTTCATAAACATTTATAAATAGTTGTGTATGATATGCATACGTAACTGCTGATTAGTGAAAAAATGGGCTCCAATTTCATGTAGTCACCCGTCATCGTGACTAGGAATTGAGTTCACTGGCCTTTGAATACATAGCGTGACATGCCTATGTACAGACGCCAGCACATCAAGCTACTACAATCTGTCAAACGTTGGCTACCCCCGTAACCCTCTACTGCATGATATACAGTGTGAGTCTTTATAAAGTGCACATATTAAAAAGGGTGAAAATATAAACAGTTTTATCGACGGAAAAAATGTAAAAAAAAAAATAAAAAAAAAAAAAAATATTTTTTTTTACTTTCGTCTGGGTACCCCATGCAAACAAACTGTTACTACTTTTAAACTAAATGTCATATTAAAACAAAACAAAATTAATAATGATCTCTAATAATAGGCCAAGCTGATAAAGCCATATTTTTTTGAAAAAGAAACCTCATAAATTAATTATTCATGATTTTTTAAAGAAAATTTACCATTTTTACCATTTTATACCATTTAAAAAAAAATTTTTTTGACATTTTTTCCGTCGATAAAATTGTTTATATTTTCACCCTTTTTAATATGTGCACTTTATAAAGACTCACACTGTATTAAATAAGTGACAATTTTTTTTTTTAAGTTAATGTCTTTATTAAAGCTTCAGAATTAATTATAGTGTTTTTTTTTTTTTATGTCCAAGTTGTATGTGATGATAGACAAAATAGTTGTGTTTTATTATTGCTAATGATATGATAAACAAACCTCATTAGGATTTATACGCTAGTTTTTTATTTTTTTAGATTAAATAAACTGTAAACATGTCAAACCATATAATATGGTTTCCTATGCGGTAAAGGGTTAATCTTAAGTATAAGAATAAAGCAGCCCAGGTGGCAGTAAGTAATTCGCTGGAAAGTGTGCTTAGATGATCCATTTTATATGTATATTATTACTTTACTAATATAAAAATAGGCCAAGTGCGAGTCGGATTCGCGCACGAAGGGTTCCGTAACCTTATTAATAAAAAGGGCAAAAAAATCACTTTTGTTGTATGGGAGCCTCCTGAAATATTTATTTTATTCTGTTTTTTAGTATTTGTTGTTATAGCGGCAACAGAAATACAACATCTGTGAAAATTTCAACTGTATAACTATCACGTTTCATGAGATACAGCCTGGTGACAGACGGACTGACGGACAGCGGAGTCTTAGTAATAGGTTAACCCTTTGGGTGCAGAACCTTAAAACGAGAAAATATTTGATTTTTTGTATGTTTGTTTCACTCACCCCACAGACTTCATTCACTCTTCCTTCTACTCTACGTTCAGTCTATCTCTCTGTGGAATGCGCTCCCCCAGGAAATCAGGATGGCAACCAACCAATTAGGTATTATCCTTTAAAGTTAAGGTTCGCGAGCACATTCGCAAGAAGCTGGCAGTATCATCACAACGCTAATATTTTCTCATTGTTTGTCTTATTTCTTTTTAGTATATTCATGTATTTATGTAGGTATATTTATTTGTGCTTATATTTATATGTAATTAAGTATATATTATATTTATAGTTTTAATAGGTTTATGCGTATCTTTGTATTAAAAATATTTATTCTTCAACTTTCACGATTGCACCTACTACTGTTTGTCTCTGCATCACCCAAAGGTTGACTGGTAGAAAATGCCTATGGAATTAAGTCCGCCTAATAAATAAAATATACGCTTTCACGCTAAAACGGCTTAACCTATTTGAAAAAAATTGGCATCGGGATAAAAAGTAAAGCACGTCTTATACAGGTTATAGTCTGGGTAGACTATAAACTGGATAAGACATGCTATACTTTTTGTCCCGATATTCCCACGGGATCGAGATTTATCCGAATGACCCCTTTTCACGCGTTAAACGCTAAACGGATTTGGATAAAATTTGGCACTCGTATAAACCTGGGTCTAAAATACGTTTTACTTTTACTGTATTACTTTACGTTCCCGTGGGATAGTTTCCGACCTTTACGCAATCAAAGTCACGGGGAAAAGCTAGTCTGATATAAAACAAAATGCTTCTAGCGTAGAAAATAATATTATCTAGATACGGAAGCTGAATAATCGCAAGGACATTGGAATTGTAAAAAAATAACCTGTCAGTGTAAATCAAAAAACCTAATACAGAGGAGAGAGGATGGATATCCACGAAACGATTTAGAATTAAAATAGACGTCACACATCAAGGATGAGTCAAGCTACTTAACATAGTCTAGAATCACTACATAGTATAAAACAAAGTCACTTCCCTGTCTGTCTGTCCCTATATATGCTTAGATCTTTAAAACTACGCAACGGATATTGATGCGGTTTTTTTTAATAGATAGAGTGATTCAACAGGAAGGTTTATATGTATAATACATGCATAGTATAGTAGAGAAACACTGATCATTTTAGAGGTTTCTAATGTAATATTGTAAATAAACACATTTTTTTGCACTTACATTGTAAACACTGGCTGAACCCGTCGAGATAGATCAAAATAATGTACTAAAGTATTGTACACCTTAAAAAGGTCTATAAAAAAATTCCCGATGGTATATGTCTATCTCTTAGGGATAACCCACAATAACCATTTTTTATCCTATACTTTTTACGAGAAATAATGGCTCTAAAATTATCAGTGTTTCTCCATTGCACCCGTGCGAAACCGGGGCGGGTCGCTAGTTATTTATATTTATGTTTATAACCGCCACGACACGGGTCCAAAACTCGATCGCGACTATTAACTTCCATGCATAATTTTTGTAAATTATGGGGCTCGCGGCTAAATAATAACAGCCGCACAGGTCGATCGATCAGGTTAAGCTACGCTTGCCGCGTTTAGTATGTGGATGGGTGACCATCTTTACATACCGAGACCCCTCTGTGCCTCGGAACGCACGTTAAGCCGTTGGTCCCGGCTGTCATTTGGATCTTTGACAGTCGTTACGGGTAGTCAGAAGCCCAAAAGTCTGACAATCAGTCTTACCATGGGGGATACCCCATAATAATAATATGATAATAAGATAATATTACCCAGTAACTGGGTTCTGGATGTCATATAGGCAGTCGCTCCATGTAAAATACTGGAATACCAGTATTCCCATTTCCCACCTATGTTGGGCTCGCTTCCAGTCTAGCTGAATACAGCTGAATACCAGTATTTTACATGAAGCGACTGCCTATCTGACCTCCATAATCCAGTTACTTGGTAAAACGATACCCCTTGGACTGGTTGTCAGACTTTCGGGCTTATCACGACCCGTAACGACTGCCAAAGATCTACGAATGACAGCCGGGACCAACGCCTTCACTTTCCGAGGCACGGAGTGGTCTTGATATATAAAGATGGTCACCCATCCACGGCCCTACCGTGGCAAGCGTACCTCTAGCTTTACCTTCGATCCACCCGTGCGGCTGTTATTACTTAGCCACAAGCCCCTGGAAATGTATAGCTTGATTGGTTGTTGAACAGCACGGCACCCTATTACTCTCAATTTGAATCATTTTGAAGCATATTGCTAATCCATTGCTCCATATGTTCGAAAAATGTATCTGCTCAACAACGTAAATAACGCAATGAATGTTGTTGAACTGTCAAAATGAAACCCATTGCTACTGATAGTGTGTTACGCAATTACCCTGCAGGTCCAAAACTTGATCGCGATTGCGCTTGACTAAGTATAAATCTACGAATCTGCGTGGGAGTCCCACGATTTTCGATCATGACTCATTATTATTTCATTTAGTTTGTAGTTTTGATCAGCTGCGGTGGTTTCCTAGCGTGACCTCTGATAGCCGTAGATAGGTAGCAGTTTTATAAACAAAATATTTAATTCAATTTCAAGATCGGATTGCGTAGTGCCAAGTTCAGTAAGATTGTGACCTTTTGATAGGCGAGTACTGTTCGCAAAAGAGTATAGTGTGTATATTTGAGATGTTTTTCAAGTTATGGAACGATAAACTGAATGTCATTCTTGACAAAGTTCAATTTCCATTGCAACCAAAAACGTATTAAGACCTTTTTGTTACAAATGGTCACTCAAAAATCAACTCAGAATACATTTAACTAAAGTAGATAACTGATTAAGTGACGATGAAATGTAAATTATCTGAGATTATGAACGCAGTTATAGGCAACATGGAGAATGCTCAAACCTGCCCCGAAGATTTAAATCGTTAGATTCGCCCCACTGCGTCAAAATATTGCCGCGTTTTTGTTTTTTCGATTTGACACCTCTGATACTCACATTGACGCAGTGACTTGACTTGATTGTCATTGACACGCCATTATTATTGTGTAGTATTAAAAAAGTAATTGTTACGAGTTATGGGAACGAATATGTCGGCAAAAACATCATTTTTAGAATTTTCCTCCGTTTGTCTGGATGTAGGTCATACATATGTGCCGGATTGGCGCAAAAGCGGCTCAATAGATTTGGATGTAATGTGGCGCACAGATAAGAGTTTTTTTAGTTCCGGTAGTACTCGTATGTTCCCGTGAGATATTTTTCCATAATGATGAAATAACGGGCAAAGGCTAGTCTTCTATAAAACACACTACAAGAAACGTAAAATTGGCATTTCATTTCTTAAGACGTTCTTGTTCAAAGCTTAAATAAATCGTAAGTGTAAATGTCTATAAAATATGCCTATAGATATAAAAATAGTTACTAATTGCATTTTCAACGAATTGCATAGGTACAGTTATGCCCATCACATACGTAACTATATAAATCATAGCTAGGCATATTACTAAATATCTATTTTCAATACTATCTCACGCACAGCTACATATAATATATATTTCTATGACGTCACAAACCTATACTGTAATTTATATTATAGCTAGGCCGACCATTAATGATTTGAAGGCAAAATATAAATTATATCATCTTCTCCGTATGTGATAGCTTGCACAGCACATCAATATATGTATATCATAGCTACGTCTGTGATGGGCTTCGTGTTTGACAGTTGTATGGACTGCCAACTATTTTGCGATGTGTACACAATGTAGGCAGGTACTCGTACATATTAGCTCAACTGTGACTAATGAGACACATGTAGGTATCAGTCGGGACTTATATGTTGTTTATCTACTCGTATGAATGAGGGAGGACAACTTCAATCATTTGGCCTCGTGATTATAGGAAAATTTATATTTTTTCTTCTATTTTTCTTTAATCGCCATGAAATATTATGTTATAACAAAAAGTAGTCCTCCTCGATAGTATTACCAGTTAACAAGTGAGAGTGCTGGAAAAAGGTAAAAGTACTTATCTACTAATACAGCGGGGTAATTGGGTAACACGCTATCAGTAGGAATGGCTTTCATTTTGAAAGTTCAACAACATTCATTGCGTTATTTACGTTGTTGAGCAGACAAACTATGCGAACATACGAAGCATTGGATTAGCAATATCTTTCAAAATGATCCAGATTAAGACTGTTGTAACTGTTACGCAATTATTCTTTCATATCGGTATGATACGAAATTGCAAACTTATACTCCAAATAAAAAGCTTCATACCGAGACCAATGAAAATATCGCAGTCTAAATTTCGAAATGCCTGTGCGTTAAAGATGGCCAGACAATATGTGATACAATGTTTAGTGAGATTTTTCCCTGTACAAAAGTGGGATAAAATATAATGTCACACAGCACACGTATAAATGTGTCTGTAGTATATGATGCGCCTAGAAACAGTAACGTAGCGATGTGTATTATACAGGGTCAAATTAATTTAGCTAGCCAAACTCCGCAGAAGAGATGGGTACCGATATCTAAACATGATAGATCAAACAAGAAATTAATTTGATGACTTTTTTGTGGGGACATCAACCGCGGTTAGTGTTGTCACTTGTTTACTGTTTAAAAACCAGTTTTCTTTGTGTGAACTTTACAGAAGCATCGATATCTAAACACAATAAAACGAAAGAAAACGGATTTTCTCAACTCATACTTCAAATATAGAACCAACCGGTCGTTGACCACCAAAAAAAAATTTTAAAATTTTATTTATCGTGTTTAGATATCGATACCTGAACCCATCCCGTCTGCAGAGTTTCGCTAGCTATTTGACCCTGTTGATTCGGATGACTAGTTAATTGGTTGATGTTTTTTGCTTAGATAATCACATTAAGGTGTCATAATTCTACGCTCCTGAGGAGTGAGGAGATAAAACCTATTGATTACTTAATACAAAAAGAAAACGAAAGTCATGATGCGGAACAAAACCCGGGTGATGCGAACTGCAATGCGATAAAGCTATCTCCTTGATAAGAGTTATCATCTCTGCATATCGGCATGAAGGACTTGTAAGCTTAAGACAGTAGCGCCAAAATCGTAGGACAAATGGACACTCTAGAACAGCGTCCCCGGAACGATTGAAAAAATACGTATGAAACCATTAGGTACTAGCGCTTGGTTGATTTGTGTTCCGTGAGTAATTATACGCTTATAAAACGTGTCGCTATATTGTATATATGTTTTAATTTTATTGATGCGATGTTATGATATGTGATCCCGTCTAATGACCCTTGCACTACAGTTTTATAAGTACAGATGCCAGCACTTCAAGCTACCACAATCTGTCAAATTTCTTTAATAGATTTTCAACTTTATCGCTAAGGCATTAGGTTCAAAGTTCATTGCGAAAATTTGACAGTTTCGGGTGACTTGATGTGCTGGCGTCTGTACAGAGGGCCCCAAGATGCTATTTTAGTAAGAAAATAAATAACAACGTTTAATTAAATTAAAATACATTCATAAAACGAAACCTTATACGTGTGATAAATTAATGTCGCAATTAAACTGACACGCCGTATAGAAACTACGTCCTCAAAACGATTTCAGCAGGTAGAGATGGCAAGTCTGGACAGGAGTCGATGGAGGCAGATTGTCCGTTAAAAGGGGTCCAGTGACCACGATCCATAGTAATGAGGGACTGATTGAAGAAGAAGAAGTAATTATAAAATTATTAAAATCAGTTGTGCTGAATTTGGAACAATATGGTTCAAATGTGTTCCAGATTCGTACAAAATGTATACAAATTGGTCCTAAAGAGATATTAAACTTGGTCCAAATGGTTCGCGAGTACGTACTGAATGCGGTTGGGTCCTAAAGAGTAGAGAATGCCTAAGGCATTAAGTCCGCCTTTGTACCTTTTGTGCGAAACTTTAAATAAATAAACTTACTGGTAACCAATATCGCCCCAGCCCAGGCCGTTATGGTATCTCTGCATGGACCGCATACTGGCTGAACAGTCTTCCACTGTGTAACAGGCTCCTGGGATGTACGTGTGGTGGATGACCACGTAAGGCACGGGTAAGTTCAGAGGATGAGCTCCAGCGGTTGGCAGGCCAAGCCAATCGGATTTGCGGTAGAACGGGAAGGAGTGCGGACCTGAAATAAAGAAGTTGGTTAACACAGGAGTTACTTTTAAATAGTTTCGGTTTGGTTAATTTTGTTGGTTAGTAAAAAAAGAATTTTGCAAATCCGTCCATATATCATTTCCTAAAAATAGTTATGTTTTTTGGGGGTAACATTTTTCTATGTGACAACACTAGCCATAATCGTGGATTACGTACTTCTCATTAACACGTACTCCGCAAAAATAGCATCGTCTGATGAACTTTCCGACATGTCGTAATATGTAAGTTCTATGTTTAAATCCATGATAAACATTACAAAGAATATTTGAGAAATACGACGTTGACAACAGTTGATAAGAAGAAAACTTGTCCACCATCTTCGGGTAGTTATTTTTTTTAACTAATAGTTTATTATTTGACCATCGGATAAACTAACATTTCATTTCATTTCATTTATTCACTAACAATTAACAAATTGTGTCTGAATGTTTACAAAAATAATATTTGAAGCTAATAACAATATTCAATTAAAAACCAGTCATAATTATAGAACATTCATAATCAATAGATAAATATACAACAATGTCAACACAATAAAAATAAACAAATTAAACAATTGATCAAAAAACACATTTTGCCATTTAACCATTACTTACTATTTTTAACAATTGGTTGAGTTAACGATCAAAAACCGGCCCTCAGTGAATTTGAAGCTAGAAAGGTCCTTCTCACTAAGAATGTTTCTACAATAATATAAAAAAAAATCTATTGAAAAGATTTGAAAATATATTTAGACGATTTAACGCACTTGAACTTGTTTAAAAACCAATCAAACAAACGACCTCAACCTTCAAATTAAAACAACAAAAAAACTCACTATTCAACGCAAATCTCGGCGACGCGTACGCAGATAACACGCTCATCAAAACAAAAGACACTAACACTTTGAATGACGTCATTTTGAGCGAATTTAATTAATCATTAAAAAAAATACGTTGTGTTATGTATTAGCGAGCTAGGCTGGCTAACCAGTGCGCTGCGTTTGCGCACCCTGTGCTTTATATTAAGATGCGTCTCGATACGTCTCGATCCCTCGGTACTTTCCCAACGGTTCACCGATAAGAGCTTGGTCATATGAAGACTCATGTTTTTGTTGGCTATTGAAAATACACTCGACACTTTTAGGAATTAGGGACTCCAAATGTGTATTTGTCAGCACAGTGAATCGGTCTTCGGAGAAAGAGTCGGGACTTGTGGTCGAATGAGGAAAATATGAATGAAATGAAAAAAAAATTATTGCTGAATGAGCGTCCTCTTGACCTCGATCACGCCTGATGGAAAGCGATGGATGAGGTCTATAATGGAACGAGCTTACCTAGAAACTGTTCACTCTTGCTTGAATTATTTTTGATTATATTTATTCATTTAAGAGACAACATATGAAAAAGTCTTTACGCATATTATTATATTTTATATGAGTGGAACGGAATTGTGTAAAATACCAATCGACAGTATTCTAAGTTTTAAAATAATTATCACATAAAAAATTAAGTAAGATTAAAATTCATTATTATTCGTATGGGCTAGATTGATATTAATTATAAAGAAAAAAAAAACAAGTAAGAATAACACATTACTAGAAATAAACAAAGAAAATAATAAAGAATAGAAGAGAGAAATAAAAAAATAATGATGAATTGATGATGTATCTGTTGCACAACTAGCATAATAATGTACCTACAGACGCCAGCACATCAAGTTAGTACAATCTGCCAAATTTCTTTAATAGATTTTCAACTTTATCGCTAAAGCATTCGGTTCAAGATTGATTGGAAAAATTTGACTATTTCGGGTAGCTTGATGTGCTGACGTCTGTACATCATCCAAGTGTGGTGTTTATAGCACCTCTCTTTTGTACGTTCATACAGCTGTAGTAATGGAAAGTGAGGCAATGCGGAAAAGTATAATAGTTTGTTATGTTGATGGTTCATCACACTAACATTATAAAGGCGAAAGTTTGTGTGTTTGTGTGTGTGTGTGTGTGTGTGTGTGTGTGTGTGTGCGTGTTTGTATGTTTGTTACTTCCTCACGCTCAAACGGCTGGACCAATTTTGATGAAATTTGGCACACAGATATTTTATAACCAGGATTAACACATAGAATACTTTTTATTCCGATATTCCTACGGGATCGAGACCTATGCGGGTGAAACGGCGGGCGCGGGGGTGCGGGTTATTATAAATTAAACTCGCTTTTAGTGCACAAAACATTTATATTAAAGTTACATTTAATAAAGAAATCTCAATGATTTATCAAGTCGTAAAAACCGTGCCAAGCAGGACAGGGTGGCAAGTTAGCAAGTTATATTATATATATAACGACAATATAAGACTTCTATATCTTTCAGTTTTTTCAGGTGTGGTTGCAACTTAAAGTGGGTGATTATCTGATGAGTAACTTACAGTTTTGACGAAGCTTTCAAGTGTTTAGAGTTTATAGCTAAATAAGCATCTTTCTACCAACCCGCACTGGGCTCGCGTGGTAGATTACAGCCCACTCCCCCCGAAGAGAGGAGGCCTGTGTCCCAGCAGTGGGGACATTAAAGCCTGATTATGGTTTAAGCATCTGTAAAGTTCTTTGTCTTCTTTTGTGGTCGAAAAATATCATGTTTTGATGAGTCTATAAATAAGGTGCTTAGCGATTTTGATGTGAAACATCTATAGGGTTATTTTTAAAACACCAACAACCTCTTAAAAGGTCACTGTACTCATCATTATGAACAACTTTTACTATGGGACCAAACCTGAAACCGCGAAAAAAAATCAGCTGTTCCCTTCATTTTGACGACTCGTACGAACATAAATGTAGGGAACAGCTGATTTTTTTTCGTGATTTCAGGTTTGGTCCCATAGTAAAAGTTGTTCATAATGATGAGTATAATGACCTCTTAAGAGGTTGTTGGTGTTTTACAAATAACCCTGTATATCCGCACGTAAAACAGATTTCTGGCGTGGCGACGCATGCTGTGGCGACACGTCGCCACATACTTCAGTTACCATCGACTAATTGTCACAGTAATACCGTCGTCAGAGGCAACATCGAATATAACTATTACCGAAGTAACTGATTAAACGAATTAAGTTGTCACGATTTGAAATAAATTCTTAAATTTTTGTATTTAATGTAAGTAATGTTGATTTTTGTAATAATATAAGTAATGTTGGGTTAGCGGGTCATATATCACTGTACGCAGGTGTCTTTTTTATTTTGGTCACTCCATACTTAGTCTTGTTACTGAAGCTCAGCAGGACCTGCGTGTCTTAAATACGTGGCTTAAGCAAAACTTACTCACTATTAATGTCAACAAAACCGCATACATAATATTTTCTCCTAAGAACAAAAAGATTCCTGCTTTCCCTCCCCTTACGGTAGATGGCCAACAGTTATTAAGATCAAACCATGAGAAATACTTAGGCCTGATCTTAGACAGTAGATTGTCATTCAGACCACACCTTGATTACGTAAGAGGCAAATTAATCCCGTTGACTGGAGCTCTGCGAAATATCGCTAAATGTGTGCCATATAAATTACGATATACAATTTATAATACTCTCATCAAACCGCACCTAGACTATCTAATACAAGTATGGGGACAGGCCGCTATTACACATCTTCATGACCTACAAGTAACGCAAAACAAAGCAATCAAAACTCTGTTTAATTACAATTACTTAACACCTACAAAAGAACTTTACACTAAAACTAAACTATTTAACCTAAAAACATTATATACATACCACACATGCATAGTAATAAAAAAAATTCTGACTAACAAAATACACTCACAAATCACTTTCAAACGCAAAACTTACCACTACTATGCTAGGAACAGGGATAGTATAGAACTGCCTTCAGTTAGAACTTTGTACGGAAGGAGAACAATACAGTTTGAGGGAGCGCAGCTTTATAATAAGTTACCTAAAGAAATAAGAGACTCCTCATCAATGAACATTTTTAAAAATAAATTAAAGTTGTATTTGGCCAAACAACAATAATAAACGACCACCACTGCATGTACGATAGATCGAACGACAACTATGTTTATAATAATAATATTTTATTTTCGTCAAGTTTCTCATATTTAAGTGAACTATGTATGTTCTTTTTTGAGAAATAAACTTCTTTAAACCGAACTTTAAAAAACAGTAGTCCTATTTTGTAAAAATCTCACCGCGATAACTCGTGTGAAGTGAGCTTAAAGTGATGTCATTAGTGTCAATCCCTAACATCAGATGGAATAACAGCTCACTTCACCTAACTTCTCACGGTGAGATTCTAACAGAATCGACCGGCAGTAGCCTTCCTTTTTTGTTGGTAAACAGTACCTAATAAAGCCTTTAATTTTTGCTGAGAAGAGCTCAGGTTGACTATTCTTAGAGTACGTTACTCTTCCGGTCGATTTTCCCCTGCAAAAAATATTGTGTTTTAAGAAAGTTTATTGCGCTCAAAAAGAAGAACATAATAATTAAGATAAGCGACGGTTTCGCTGGGTTATAAACCAAAAAGCGACGGTTTCGCTGAGTTATAAACTAAAATTACTTAAGTAATAAAAATAGTAATATATTTATAATAGGCTTAATGTTCAACCCTGATTTTACGCTATCATTATCCAGCAGAAATATGTTCACTGCTGAACATAAGGGGAAGTCCCCTAAGCATCGCCGCAATGACCAGCCCAACACTTCCTGCATTCAGTAATTTTTCGCAACACTATATTATTATTTCGCCCCATGAGGTATTATTTAACTATGCCTCACATAGTATTTGTACCGACAATAATGCATCGCTGCATTTGTGGCCCGGTAAACCAAATTTTGTGCACCTCAAGTGTACTGGCACAAAAAGTTGAACGCACTGCTCTGGGGAAGAACATGGCAATTACAGTTGAGGCCGAGATTAATACCCATACATGACTGTACCACTTGTACGACGTAGGTACTTACCTACGCTCGGTTCTTAAAGTATCGGATGAAAATGTAAACAAACGGATCAGAAAACGTACCTGTGGATTAGTACCTAGTGCCCCTTACAAATTGAGTGATTACATAGATTTGATTATTTGATAATTATGATACGTAGGTAAACCCGAAATTGATGATGATATTTTCATTTGTCAATAATTGAGATTAATTTTTAACCTTAAAAGGTCATTTATTAAAGAGGATAAAAATATATACACTGGACTAACAAACTATTAAAATTAAAATATATTAACCTAACCAAATCTATTAAAAAACTAAAATTTGTCTTCCGCAGCGCTGTCGATTTTCAACCAAGTTTTTGTCGATTATTTTTCAATTACAAATTTAATAATTTTATTCAAACAACATTATTAAATTGCACATTGTCACATGTCTTCGATTTTGTGGTTCTAGGACATCCCGGTTTCCTTAAGATGTTTTCTTTCACCGTTTTTAGAGTAAAGGTGATGAAATAATTTACGCAAAGTGCTGTCTAATTAGCACCTCTATGGACTAGTTTTATAGAGGTACTAAATAGACATCAATACATAATACAACTGTACATGTCGATACAAAACACCTTCGATAGCTTCTTAGTGCTTAGTCAGAGATATGTACATTTTGATTTATGTAATACTTCAAGCACATAAATGTACAGAAGCGGACTTAATGCCATAGGCATTTTCTACCAGTCAACCTTTGGGTGATGCAAAGACAAACAGTAGCAGGTGCAATTATGAAAATTGAAGAATAAATATTTTAAATATAAAGATACGCATAAACTTATTAAAACAATAAATATAATATATACCTAATTACATATAAATATAAGCACAAATAAATATACCTACATAAATACATGAATATACTAAAAAGAAATAAGACAAACAATGAGAAAATATTAGCGTTGTGACGATACTGCCAGCTTCTTGCGAATGTGCTCGCGAACCTTAACTTTAAAGGATAATACCTAATTGGTTGGTTGCCATCCTGATTTCCTGGGGGAGCGCATTCCACAGAGAGATAGACTGAACGTAGAAGGAAGAGTGAATGAAGTCTGTGCGGTGAGTGGGACATTGGAGAAGACGATTGTGTGCTGAACGTAGATTTCGTAGAGTTCTATTTAATGGCGGTCATAGTTCTGTGATCTTCTATATTGGTAAAACACTAACCACCTTGCAGGACTGGATTACTAACATCGTAAACAACAACTTTTTGTTCTATGACTTTTTACAAAACATTTACAAAAACAAACTTTTAAGATATCGTTGAAATTCGTTGTTTTATCTAAACCCGCTCCCCTCCGCTGAATTTTGTACTAGACACTGCAGTTTGTTCACCTAAATAGAGCTTTCTTTTGTTTCGCGTAAAGTTCGTACTCGTAACAGAAAATCGAATATTTAAATGGGTGATGAATAATCTACGCTAATATTATAAAGAGGAAATATTTCATTGTTTGTTTGTATTGAATAGGCTCCGAAAGTAATGGACCAATTTGAAAAATTGTTGCTTCTAATGAAGCCGACATTATGCTTGATGAACATAGGCTACTTTTTACTGCGAGAAAATGCTTCATTCCTACGGGAAAACGCGTAATAGGATTTAAACGGCGGAAATTCCGAATTCTACCCAAACGAAGTTGCGGGCGGATGCTTATACAACGTGTAACGTTAAATGCGCAAAACCTCTTAAGGGGTCATTGTACTCTTCATTATGAACAACTTTTACTATGGGACCAAACCGGAAATCGCGAAAAAAAAATCAGCTGTTCCCTACATTTTGACGAGTTATGCGAACATAAATGTAGGGAACAGCTGATTTTTTTTTTCGCGATTTCAGGAACCCCTTAAGAGGTTTTGCGCATTTAACGTTACACGTTGTATAATATGTTTGTTACTTCTTCACGCAAAAACTAATAAACTGATTGCGATAAAACTTGACAGGATTTAGCTGTTACTTAAAGCTCTTACTTTTTATCTATTCTACGGAATCGAAACTTACGCGGGTGAAACCGCGAGGTGCAGCTAGTTGACAAGTAAAGCGCCTGGCTAGGTTCGGACCCACGACCTACTACACTCGTAAGATGGGGCCGTTACCACTAGGCCATCAGTGCTCTCTCTCAGTTTTATAATACCAACCTATTATCGTCCCACTGCAGGGCAAAGTCCTGTTCTCATATGGAGAAGGCACGAGTATGATCACCACGCTTGCTTAAGGACTTGGCCTGGGTTGGCAACAAGGGTTGGCGATTTCAACCAGTTAAGACCGGTTGAAATCGCCAACCTACGCCAAGTCAAGCCAAGAAGTATTGTGTTAGGTACCCAGTAACCCTGCCGGGAGGACACGGCGCGGCAGTGTGCCGCTTGGAGGAGCCGTGCCGTGCCCTCCACGCGCGCCCCTTTGTTACGTCGCGGGGGGAGTTTAACACCTCACTGCGGAAGTATCATACGTTCCCGCGACCCCCAGCGTAGGTGTGAGACGAAACACGGAGGTGGTTTTTAGTCAGTAAGAGTCTGACAGACCCCGCCGCCCGCCCCAGGGCGGCAGACATCCATGAGGATTTTCCACCACGAGAACAAAAAAAAGGTACCCTGTAACTGGGCTAAGGAGGTCAGATATGCAGACATCACCATCATCATCATTTCAGCCGAAAGACGTCCACTGCTGGACATAGGCCTCCCCCAAGCACCTCCACTTCGACCAGCTCTGTGCTTCCCGCATCTAGCGCCGATTCCTGCGGTCTTCACAAGGTCAATGTCAAGGTCATCGGTCCACCTTGTGGGAGGCCTTCGAACGCTACGTCTTCCGGTACACTCCAGAAACATTCGGCCCCATTGGCCATCTGTTCTGTGAGAAATGTGCCCTGCCAACTGCCACTTAAGTTTGGCAATTCTTCGGGCTATGTCGGTTACTTTGGTTCTCCTGCGGATCTCTATCAGGAATGAAGATGAGATGATTTATTGAAGCTGCATCAGGTTAGACTGAGAGCCAACCTTAACATGGTTGGGAAAAGGCTCGGCAGATAATGATGATAAATTATGTAATTTCGTAAAGGAAAATAATAAAAATAAACAAAATATAACAACAACAGCAATTTATGTACTAAAACAATAAGAATCACAGTATTTTGTACGCGGTGGCCCGACATTACCTAATATTTACAAGTTGGTCGGTGGTCTTCAATCATAATTTATCGGTACACCCGACCTCGTTATTGATTTACCACCCTAAGGTTGAAAGTCATTTGCACGTTATAAAGCGACAAAGTCTATTTGACTATGTTATACAGTGTGAGTCTTTATAAAGTGCACATATTAAAAAGGGTGAAAATATAAACAATTTTATCGACGGAAAAATGTCAAATTTTTTTTTTTTTAAATGGTAAAAAATGGTAAAAATGGTAAATTTTCTTTAAAAAATCATGAATAATTAATTTATGAGGTTTCTTTTTCAAAAAATTATGGCTTTATTAGCTTGGCCTATTATTAGAGATCATTATTAATTTTGTTTTGTTTTAATATGACATTTAGTTTAAAAGTAGTAACAGTTTGTTTGCATGGGGTACCCAGACGAGAGTAAAAAAAATTAAAATTTAAATTTTTTTTTTAGATTTTTTTGACATTTTTTCCGTCGATAAAACTGTTTATATTTTCACCCTTTTTAATATGTGCACTTTATAAAGACTCACACTGTAGTTAGATATTTTCGACCTTAGTGAAGGTTCAATTTACTGGGAATTAATCTCAAAAGTGGGATCATTTACGAGGTCGCTATACAGAAGTAGTCCTTGATCACAGGTAGGCCGGTTGCATCACATAACTAAATAAATTGAAATCATCATTCTATCTCTATCATCTTCAAACGATGGACAGAAATAGAACGATGTTTTAAATACGTTAAGCGTTAAACACATTAAAGCTAGGGTTCCCAAAGTGTTAAGTTAGGGTTATGAAAATAGATTGTTCTGTTTTCCAAGGAGCGTTTTTGACACCGTACAGTCAAACCTCGGTGCCATAATTTTCATGACAGCCGTCACTGCCAACGTTATATGGCGGCTCTTCTAGGAAACCATAACTTTCGTATATTGTGGTGCAAGCGGGTCTTGTTCAAAATCTTTATGAGGTTGCGAAGTGATCCCAGGTGGAGATTTCATTGAAGAGCGCTTGGCCAGGACATTCGGTCGCGGAGAGTTGGCGATGGCCGATCAACTTGTAGTCTGGACTGATGTAGCCTAGATCCACTCCAGCGACTATCAGATCCTTGAGGGACTTAATTTGAGTGTCTGGAGGAAGGTTTTCTGGAAGAAAATAAAGAGAGAGTTAAGGTTTTGGAGAGTTTAACCAACTTTACTCGGCACTCAGCCATCAATGTGGACAGAATAGTTTGATTTTGTTGAGCGTCGTATCTGTCACACATACATAGGTACGTAATTAGTGATTCAATTGCCTGTAGCATATAGTATTTTATAGCACTGTGTGACCTAAAGCCGCACTTAAGTCACGCTTTTCTGTGACTTAAGTAGTATTTTCTGTGTCTTAAGAAGTGTGACGTAACAATAAACAGTGTCTAAACACGGTCTAAACAGTGTTTAGAAGAGGCAAATCATTTGTTGTTTTAATGTTTTGTATGCCCCAAGCAAGAAACTTGCATCGTATAACTACATGTTTTAAAGCTCGATGTGTCATTTTACGCCCGACGACTTATTTCTGGGGGTTTCCTTGATAACTATTGATGACAATGTTGTTTTAACTTTATTTAAATTTCACCTTGCGTCTCTTGGTAGCCATGTGCCGATTTATTGGGGCTTTATTCTTATCTAGCTCATTTTTCTATTACATTTCATAAATTAGGCATGGAGTCCCCCTGATGGGTGAAGATAAAAATTTATCCGCGCAAAAAAAGGGTTATACCTGAAGACTAAGTGCCGTGATTAAAAACGTTTAAAATATAATCGCCTTTAAATCTAATTTAAAGTCTCATCTCAGCAACAATCAATGTCTGTTTTTTTTACAAAAATGGATAAAAATAAGAGGTATTTTTGATAGATTGAGACTGAGATTAGAATACGAATGTTCTTGAAAATACGGGAAATGCCCCTCTGAATATTGATATGGCATTTTTAGGAAAAATTGGGATTTACATAGCGTAATTTTTGTCAGTCATACCTGTTTGACAGTTTATTTTAAAGGGTCATATCAATACGCAATGGTGCCGGGGTTCAGTATAGTCAGGGAACGTAATTGTTAATCAAATTGACACATTTCACACTAACTATCAAAGATTTTGATTTGATTTGAGAACTGATTTGAATATACGGACTGTTTAAGCTGGTGTAGTACTTTTATCAGTTTTTTTTACGTTGCAAATTTGAGACGGACGAAAGAGACTTACCTACAAAGTCACCAATCATACAAATGCCGATACTCTTCACGTTATAAGACACTGCGTGTGCGCCGACGGCATCCCAACCACGGCCCTCGTATACTGAACCTTCCCCGCCTACTGCGAAACTGTAAAGAAAAGAAAACATAAGTATTTCTAACACAATGTACAGTTGCGGAAACTGAATGTTTAGTCGGTCAGTGCTCGTAAGTTTTTTTTAGTAAAAAGCTATAGTAATGATTAAACTACACAAGGTTAAATTCAGACTCCAACAGATTACGGGGTCAAAGCCCACCGCTACAGTAACATAACTCTCTACCAGCGTCTGTGTTTTAACCCGACTGCCTTCAAAGCAAGAATGAACAGGGAAGGGAACACAGGCACGCCCGTTCTATCATAGACCTCTATCGCTTTCCATCAGCCGGGTTTGAGTTGAAGAGCAGTCCCATTCAGCAATTTTTGTTTTTAAACATGGAGTTATGACTTTAGATTATTTTTTATCGTCACATATTTATACTTCCCATCACGTCTATGAAGTTTGGTCAGCTAAGCTACTTTGACCCTGGAGATTTTTTAATAACCCTGGAGAAGAATTGTTTGGTAAATGATAGAAGAAGTAGGTAGGAAGTAGGGAAAGGGAAGGGGAAGGGGAGGGGGGTTGTAGGTTTGTACAAACACTTTTACATGTCATTCATATTTTAAAAACTAGATGAGCTCGTCTTTGAGTTTTCTAAGCTATGTATACAGCGTGTAACGGAAGGGGGGTATCAACCCTGAAGGAGGTGAATGTGCTCATGAAACTCAACAACTTTCCTCAAAGAACATAGGTCGAAATATGAAAAAAAAATTTGGCCCTCCCTTACAAAACTGACTACCAGCTGATTGATTTACTAAGGGAGGGCCAAATTTTTTTTTCATATTTCGACCTATGTTCTTTGGGGAAAGTTGTTGAGTTTCATGAGCACATTCACCTCCTTCAGGGTTGATACCCCCCTTCCGTTACACGCTGTATAATAAAAAAACTACGTACTATTATTCTTCCTTAATTGTATAAAGCACTGCCTGTGAAGTACTTCTATAGTAAAATAACCATTAAAATCAAAATAACGTGATTAAAGTAAGTAAAATACTGAAGTGCCTCTTGAAACTATCATGCAATTGAACTCACGCGAACAGTGCATGCGGTGAAAAACATGGACACTATACGAGTACAATAGTAACATTTGAAGTACGTTCTATCAATTGACTTTAATTGCAACTACTAACAAGGAAGGTATCCCGACGTGTCACCTCCCATTTTTTTGTGGCTGATATATGTTATTCTCCATCAAATTTTAAGAGACACGTATTTTTTTTTTGCCAACGCGCCTTTTTTGGGGGTGAAATAGCCCCGTAAACATTACCACCTTTCGGGGCAGTTTGAGGGTTTTACATACTTCTAGTTAATATTTTTCCAAAAGACCAAATGGATATTAATATCCATCAAATTTTAAGAGACACGAATTTTTTTTTTTGCCAATGCCCCTTTTTTGGGGGTGAAATAGCCCGCTAAACATTACCACCTTTCGGGGCAGTTTGAGGGTTTTACATACTTCTAGTTAATATTGTTCCAAAAGACCAAATGGATATTATATCCATATAAAAAAAAATACGTGTCTCTTAAAATTTGATGGAGAATAACATATATCAGCCACAAAAAAATCGGAGGTGACACGTCGGGATACCTTCCTTGTAAGTTTAATAAGTACCAACATAAACTAATAACAGCACTTAAATACTATTTTTCTCACAAAAATGTAGGCACATAACCCTTAAATTGGCGAATTTATTTGCGAACAGATCGCAGTACGGGTTGGTATCCGTACTGCGATCTGTTATCTACACTAATATTATAAAGAGGAAAGATTTGATTTTTTGTTTGTATTCAATAGGCTCCGAAACTACTGGACCGATTTGAAAATTTGTTTTACCATTAGAAGCCGACATTATCCCTGATGAACACAGCCTACTTTTTACCGCGGGAAAATGCTTCATTCTTACGGGAAAACGGGTAATAGGACAACGGGTAGTATGAATTATCCTTCCGTACTTATCTTTTTCACATAACTCCTAAACGGCTGAACCGATTGGGTTGAATGGGTATTTCCATGGTTTCACAGACACGAATGTATTAAGCCTACCTAATCTATCTTTCTATACATATATAAATAAACCAATTACATTAACCACATTATTTAAGCAACATATTTTTAAACGGCGGGAATTCCGAATTCTACGCAAACGAAGTTGCGGGCGGATGCTAGTTGTAACATGCGCGGTACGGGAGACGCAGCACGGGTCTCAGTCCGACACGAAATTCATAGAAAACAAACTGTTCCGTAATCAAATTAAATTTCATTCGAAAACATCCAGCGATTTCTTACTGAACTTCAACTATATCTGACGATACCCCAGTTACAGTCTTTGGTGACTGTACGTACGTCTTTGGGTCGCGTGTTACGTCTGACATGTGTGCAGGTGCACTGTCATAGTCTTCGCCTTACTCATTATTTGGCAAGATCTGCGCTCGGTAGTAAGATATAATTAGTGCACAGGTACGCGACTCGTACTACTAGCACTGATTCGATATGCATCCTGTTTACTGCCGGTCGATTCTGTAAAAATCTCACCGTGAAATCATAAGTGAAGTGAGCTTGAAGTGAGCAGTGTCATTAGTGTTAACTTCCCGCTCTCTTCACCTAAGTTCTCACGGTGAGATTTTTACAGAATAGCACTGCTGTCTTCTGTTTATCGGCTTTCAAAGTATCGGTGATAACATATTATCAGTTGCCATCTACATTGACTGTTAAATAGGTCTTTATATTACAACTTCATTTTTTTCGGATTTTAGCTTCTTTTCGCTAAAAGCAACATATTCAGCCTATACTGGATGTTTCTTTTTACAGGCTCCCATTTTTTTCAGGGTGTTCTACTCATGGCCATGAACAACTTTCACCATGGGACTAACTCTGAAATCAAGAAATCAAAATCAGCTGTTAAATACAAAAGTTCAATACCTACTTGACCAAAATGTATGAAACAGCTGATTTTTTTTTTCGTGATCTCAGAGTTGGTTCCACAGTGAAAGTTGTTCATATACAATGGTAGAACATCCTGTAAAAATGTGGAGACGGTAAAAAAAAAACATCCTGTATTGTATTAAATCAGTCTATAATGTTCCCACTGCTGGGACACAGGACTGGGCCGTAATCCACCACGCGGGCCCAGAGCGGATTGGTAGATGTCACATGTCTTCGAATTTTTGGTTGTAGGACATGCCGGTTTCCTCACGATGTTTTCCTTCATCGTTTTGAGAGCAGTGGTGATGAAATAATTTACACAAAGTAAAGCGCCTGACTGGGTTCGAACCTAGGACCTGCAACTCGTAAGTGGCGGCCGTGACCACAAGGCCACCACTGCTCTAAAGAAACAGTTTACAGCGATAAAGATAGTTACCCTTCTTGGGCTTTGTCATCATCATCTGCCTAGGCTTTTTTTCCCAAATATGTTGGGGTTGGCTTTCAGTCTAACCGGATGCAGCTGAATACCAGTATTTTACATGGAGCGACTGCCTATCTGACCTCCACAACCCAGCTGGGTAATACGATACCCCTTGGTAAGACCGGTTGTCATACTTTCGAGCTACTGACGACTCGTAACGACTGTCAAAGATCCACGAATGATAGCCGGGAACAACGGCTTATCGTGCTTTCCGATGCACAGAGGGGTCTTGGTATGTGAAGATGGTCACCCATACACGGACCAACCTCGGCAAGCGTAGCTTAACCTGATCGATCGACCCGTGTGGCTGTTATTACTTAGCTACAAGCCCCTCAATTGGGCTTTGTCGTAATCGGATAAATGGTATCTATAGGTCTGTCCAGTCCCTAATCCACTATGATCACTCAATGATTCCATACTTCGAAACCACGTCAATTCCTTAGCTAATGCCGCCAATCTCGCGTTCAATTCGCGCGGTTTCGTTCATGTGTCATAGAGAATATGGCCCCTAATATACCACCGGATACGACTATAAGAAAACGCAGTCAGCTTGTGGCTAATCAAGTTAAAGGATTGCCAAAGTCACAAAGTTTATTTGTGTCGCGTTAACTTTAGAAACCGCCCATATTCAGTGCTACCTACTGAATATGATTCGGGATTGGGCGTGTAAATAGCCGTTGTATTTAATAGTAGTTGCATAGAGAATGCTAAACTTAGGGTGCGTTTCCACAGAAGCGGAGCTGCGCGGAGCGGAGCGGAGACGTGTAGGAATCATCCAATCACAGACGAGACGAGTGACGCGATGAGGATTTCAACCATTATGATTAGTCGATTCCTGCACGTCTCTGCTCCGCTTCGCCCAGTTCCGCTTCTGTGGAAACGCACCCTTACACAAAGCGAATACCGCACGGGAAGCGGACCACGCCATAGGCACAACAGCCGGTCGATTCTGTAAAAATCTCACCGTGCAATCATAAGAGAAGTGAGCACTTAATAGTGTTTATCCCTAGCGAATGACAGCTCACTCCACGCTCACTTCACCCAACCTTACACGGTGAGATGGTTACAGAATCGCACGGCTACTATGAAGATTACACATGGCCGTCCTCCGTAGGATTAGAATCAATTTGTTTGAACTTTAAACGCTTTGGGACTGCATTTCAACTCACTTATATCCAATATCCTGCCACCCGTTGTGGATCTGGTGCATGTCCTGCATGAGCCTCATGTTCCTCTTGCAGGCGTCTTTGGTCTCGCAGTCCGGGGGTATGTAACTATGGTGCACGATGACGTAGGGCACTGGTAGGGTCAGGTTTGTGACTCCGTTCGGGGGACGCGCGCCCCACGTTTCTCGAGCCACGAAGTTGAATGGGTAATCTGTTGAAAGGTTGATTTTTTGGTTATGTACAGTCGTTTTTTGGTTATGGAACGAAAGAAAAAAGGTTGAGGAACGAAAAGGTTATGTAATTTTAGGGGCATTTTTATGTGCGGCGTTGTGCATTTGGGCCTTAAGAGTGCGCATACTGTGCTGCAATTTCCTTTATTGCCACCGATCACGCATAAGTTTAATCAAGCCAACAGTGGCTTACAATTAGTAAGACACGAACATTATGTTCACTTCCAGTTTTTTTGGAACTTCAATCCGACTTCTGTAGTCCACTCCATTATAAAATCAATGACAAAATTACGCGTTCAACTGTTTTCACTTTGACAGCGGAAGCGAAAAGAACCCTACGTGATCGCTTCACGAGTCTACCTCTTCAAGAATTCAATAAGTGCCTCCTCAAGAATTCGCCGTAGTGAACGAATACTGTGACAAAGTTAGCGTACATTTTGTTGTTTATTCGCTTGAGTCCACCGAACAATGAATATTAAGCCATACAGCGCGAAAACGAGAATTCAGATGTGATCCGGCCGCAAATCACAGGAGCAATTATTGTAATTCTAAGAAGGTTCACAGTCTGCTGGTCGATTCTGTTAGAATCTCACCGTGAGAAACTAAGTGAAGTGAGTTGTCATTCCATCTAACGGTAGGGAATAACACTAATGACTGCTCACTTTAAGCTCACTTCACCCAAGTTATCACGGTGAGATTTTTACAGAATGGCACTACAGCCGTGCGATTCAGTAACCAACTCACCGTGAAAGCTTGGATGAAGTGAGCGTGGAGTGAGCTGTCATTCTCTAGGGATTAACAATATTAAGTGCTCACTTCACTTATGATTTCACGGTGAGATTTTTACAGAATCGACCGGCAGTTCTCAGTCTCGATCTGTCAAAAATACGTCTCATTTCCCTACATTTTTGACAAGCTTTTAAAGTTGATTATCCCCGATATGAAATGCGACTAGATTTTGATCTGTGTGGTTCTTTACTCAAAAGACCATTTCAGACACCAATCTACATGGTCTTCACATGATCTGACCAAGATTATATCTGGACTTTAAAAGAGACTGTGACCTCTGAGTTTGTTTCGGCCTTTCTTCTCAGAGTAGTCAGATAGGAAACGCTGACCTCATCTAGTTTAAAAAAATATGATTGACATGTAAAAGTGTTTGTACAAACCTACTTACTTTTACATAAATCATTTATCATTTAACGTTTTTCATTATGGGAATAGGTCTTCTATTCAAAGATTTGATCACACTTTCGGGAAAGGCACACGAGGATGGATAATTTTGACAGCTTGATTAATTTAACATTACAATCAAACAGATATACAACGTGTAAAGTTAAATGCGCAAACCTCAGACACCCCAACTGATTTATAATTCAATTGACCTATTTCATAGAGAAAATAAGTCATTATAGAAATTGTAAAGGTTTTATGTGCTGTTTTAGTTTTACTGGCCATTCTGATCGTTTCTTGCGTCTGCGACGACGCTTTACCGAGAGAGGAATCGTCACCGGGCCGCTGCGCCGCGCTGACATTGGCTTGCTTGACCTATTAATAAATAGACACGGCAACGTTTTTAATGAAGATTTTTTGAAAAATGTGACCTATAATAAAAAGTAGTTATATTGATTCTGCTCGTTATTCTGATCAAACTATTTTCAGGTTTTGCGCATTTAACGTTACACGTTGTATAGATAGGTATATCCACTAACCCGTACTGGGCCCGCGTGGTGGATTACGACCCAGTCCCTTTCACAGAGGCTGTGTCCCAGCAGAGGGAACGTTATGGGCTTATTATGCTGAATAGGTATAATAAGAGATGCCGGTTGTCATTTTAAAAGGTAGCAGTTTTACAAAGGTACAGGTGCAAACTTACCGTAAGAACTCCGAATTTTTCGGGATGATGGGAGAGCCGCGATACTGGCAAACAAGCAGGCAAAGACAATGTAGACTAAACGGGCCATGGTTTCTAGAAAAAAAAAAGAACAAAAATGAAAACAAAAGAAAATAGAAAAAATGAAAATTAAATTATAACAAAAATAAAGTATAAAGGCGGAACCATGCAAACAACACCATTCCTCGCACTACGTTAAAATGATTTGCTCTAAGTTGTATTTAAATTATCTAAAAAATAATGTACCGTGACGTAGAATTGCAGCCGGTCGCAGCTAACCTTCTTAATTCAAATTACTACTATAACCATAACAGACTAAAATAAATTAATAGTTTTTTTTTTTAGAATCAGGTTTTTCGAATTAAGACCTTTATAGTCCTCACAAGTTGTACACAGATTCGCGCACAAAACTTGATATCGGTGGGGATTCAAACAGTTCAATGAAGCGAAGATTGTAAATTCAAGTTTATATAGGCAGAAAAACTCAAGAATTCCCCGAACTAAAATGATTATTTATGACTACTAAGGACTTCTGGGGGTCTGCTATAGGTACAAACGCCAGCACATCAAGCTACTACAATCTGTCAGATTTCTTTAATAGATTTTCAACTTTAGCGCTAAAGTTTAAGGTTCAAAGTTGATTGGGAAAATCTGACAGTTTCGGGTAGCTTGATGTGCTGGCGTCTGTACCTTCCTACTATGGGCATATGGATATTATGAAATCATTGAAGCTCACGTTTAAAGCCTTTTTAATTACAATTTACTAACCGGTGGTTTAAATAAAGCTATATTACTTCTAATTATTATTTCCCGGATAGTACTGAAAAGCAAAACAAAAAACTGTCAAGCAAAGAAAAATATTGCAACCTTCTTTGTAGGAAAATGTACGCAAAACTATTTAACAAGGAGGTCGTATTTACACTATCTCTGTTTCTAGCTGCCTTCCGCGAAACCCTGATGCACAAAAAAGAAGTGAATCGGCCGTGTCTAAATACTTATGACAAGTACTTTTCTAGCCGTGGCGCGGTACATGCTATTAAAATAATGATTAAAGTATCATCACGTTGCATTCAACGTGGCCTTTATTTGATTAGATATGCTCAAGTAACGGAAGTGCCAGATGGGCCACTTGAGTTTAAGACCTCTGCGTAAAATCATAACAGTCTTAAGCCCGTTTTCACTCACACTACTAACAAATAATCTATAGTCTAGTACTTGTGGCACAATTTTACTGTTACAATATGGGGCATGAGGTGCTAACCTGTAAGAAATTGTTATACTAACCCTAGATTGTAGTTTTAAGTTTTATCAGTATAAACAATTGTTGGTTGGCCATTAAACTTAAATAAATAAATAAAAGGGTAATCCCACTGCTCGGAACAGGCGTATCCACCACGCGGGCCCAGTGTGAGTTGGTAGATGTCACATGTCTTCGAATTTTTGGTTCTAAAACATGCCGGTTCCCTCACGATGTTCTTCACCGTTTTGAGAGCAGTGGTGATGAAATAATTCACACAAAATAAAGCGTCTGTCGGGGTCAGAACCTACGATTTACAACTCGTAAATGTAACTCTCATAAGCTTCTGACGTTTCATAAGTGTCCCATGTAGGTTTATGTGAAATAAACTATTTTGATTTCGATTTTTGACCTTGACCATACTATGCAAATCAGAAAGTGCTAAGGGTACCTAAATAATTGGTATCTAATACCAATTACCTAAATCGTGCTTAGGACATTTTTTTGATTCTTTAATATCTTGAATAAACAGGCACATACATAAAGTTAAAACCGCAGAAAAGAATACCGATATCAAATAGGAAAAACTATCATTTTGACGATATTGCCATTGAAATATTGAATCAAGCACACTTATGACCACGTGCCAATTGTAATCTTAAAACGCAATCAACGGTACAAAGATAACGAATCTCTAATAATAGGAATATTCACAAAGTACCCAGCCATCTAATCTAATACTCGTAGTAGAAAATTTGTAAATTTTAAGAGGGACATGGAAAATCTACTTGGCCCATCTAAGGTAGCTAACCTATATTTTTTGACTATACTATTTTGATTTAAAAGAGTATCCATGGAGTTTCTTGTCCTTCTTCTCCATCAAAACCTACTACGCTTTGGAATGGGCAACAGGCTTCATCTTACTAACCGACCGACCCCTTAAGAATTCATAAGTGTCTGTAACTGGCTTAATTGAAATAAATGCTTTTGGGCAATCTGTGAACATAGATTTAAGGTTTTATAATAATAAATATCTAAACAAAATAAACAAATAGTTTGAAGTACAGGATGAGTCAAATGTGTGCGTAAAGAAAAGTAACCGTTTCCTATAATCACGGGTTTCGGGTATTTTTCCAATATGTAACATTACACAATGATATCAATATGTCAACGGAATTCGTTGGCTTTTAGCCGGTTTTGGCCGGCACGCAGGTATGACTAATCTGCGGATCGGGGGTATCTTCAACGGCTTGTCAGTCATGGTCTTTGACAGCCAGTCTGACAAGGAGTGTTACTAAAGGGTATCGTTTTACCCAGTAACTGAGTTGTTGGTCAGGTAGACAGTTGAATTCATGTGTCGAACTACTACCGAGCGATACCCCCCGCCCTTCGTATCCTCGCTCTCTTTCTCGAACGTTTGCTGTGTTTCAGATTCTGTCTGGAAGAGATACTAAAATAAGCACATACCAACTTCCGTGTCTCGGAAAGCATCATTCGTGGATCTTTGACAGTTGTTAGGGGTCGTCAGAACCCCGAAAGTCTAACAACCAGTCTTGACAAGGGGTATCGTATTACCCAATAACTGAGTTGTGGAGGTCAGATAGGCACTCACTCCATGTAAAATACTGGTATTCAGCTGCATCGGATTGGACTGGAAGCCGACCCCAACATAGTTAAGAAAAGGCTAGGCAGATGAATGTGTTTTATTTGAACGAATGAAACTAGTTGTCAGCAAGCAAAGAATTAATTATTACAAAAAATAGGTGAGGCTAATCAAGTGACGAAGAGTGTATGTATGACTAATGCACGGCATTTACGTACCTACCTACCTCAGATTTTAAATAATGAATTACAATTCAAGATATTTTATTTCACATAACCCTACATGGGCACTTATGGAACTGACTTGCCCGTGTCGGTAAGGCGTGCTCCATCTTTGTCCACATTTAAAATTATGATAAAAAAGCACTTCCTCTCTCCTTAAACAGCACCATTATATTTTCTTTACTCCTGTTTCATGTCTATTGTTATATACAAGGTGTAACTTAAATAACGCACAACCTCTTAAGGGGTCATTGTACTCATCATTATGAACAACTTTTACTATGGGACCAAACCTGAAATCGCGAAAAAAAAGTCATCTGTTCCCTACATTTATGTTCGCATAACTCGTCAAAATGTAGGGAACAGCTGATTATTTTTTCGCGATTTCCGGTTTGGTCTCATAGTAAAAGTTGTTCATAATGATGAGTACAATGACCCCTTAAGAGGTTGTGCGTTATTTAAGTTACACCTTGTATATTTATTTAGATTAGTATAATATACTTTATGTATGTAATTGTATCGTGTAAATGCTACACCACAGACTACCTACAGTATTTGTCTCTCCTTCCCTTTTCGATCCATCCAAAGGTTGTCTTTAAAAGATCGCTCTTAGTGATAAGACCGCCCATTGTGTCACCCTTTGTCAAATTTCTATATTTATGTACTTATATGGTGTACATAATAAAGAGTATTCTATTCTATTCTATGGAACTGCAAAAGCTACGTGCACGGTTCCAGTCAGTCATTTCCCATGGAGAAGACCAGAAACACTACGGTTAGGTTTACCACTAAATAAAAAATAAAAATTAGATTAGACAGTTAATTAAAGTACAGGTTAGTTAACGAAGGTACAAATGCAATGTATTATTTTGTGGACAAATAAACAATTTACGTTTTAAATCGATTGCAAATTCATAACCAATCTTTATTCTCATGCTTTTTTAACTTGTTTGCACATGAGTACACTTAACATACCATGGCGCCTTTAATACCAGAAGGGTTAGGCAGAGATGTACGCCAGCACATCAAGCTACTACAATGTGTCAAATTTATTTAATAGATTTTCAACTTTATCGTTATTAAAATTAGGTTTAAGGTTGATTGGGACAATTTCGGGTAGCTTGATGTGCTGGCATCTGTACGAATATAACACCCACATTTTGCCTGTTATGTTCAAATACTATGTAATAGGGGGCGAACCCATTACCATCAACTGGCCACAAATCCAGACTACAGGCAGTTACAGAGAAATTATAGATGGAAAAACGCAATAACACTTTCCCAGACCGACGAAGCCTAATAAAGCCTAACCAGCCTAATTGCGTAAGACACTATTACTCTCAATTTGAATCATTTTGAAGCATATTGCTAATCCATTGCAACATAATTATGTTCGAAAAATGTGTCTGCTCAACCACGTAAATAACGCAATGAATGTTGTTGAACTGTCAAAATGAAACCCATTGCTACTGATAGTGTGTTACGCAACGTCCCTGCTGGCCCTCATGCTCAGCAGTTACCGCTTGCGACCACTAGACCACAGTTATAAAGAACTAGCAGTGCCTCGCGGTTTCACCCGCATAAGTTACGATCCCGTGGGAATATCGGGATGAAAAGTATCCTGTGTGTTAATTCTTGTTATAAGTTATCTGTGTGCCAAATTTAATCCAAATCCGTTCAGTAGTTTTTGCGTGAAAGAGTAACAAACAGCCGTCCACCCATCCATCCCCACGAACTTTCGCGTTTATAATATTACTAGTAGCGCCCCGCGGTTTCACCGGCATAAGTCTCGATCCCGTAGGAATATCGGGATAAAAAGTATCCTATGTGTTATTCTGATGTATAAGCTATGTTACTGAAAGGTTTCATCACAATCCGCTCCGTAGTTTTTGCGTGAAAGAGTAACAAACAGCCATCCATCCATCCATCTTCACAAACTTTCGCGTTTATAATATTATATTATATTATAATTATAAATAAAGTAGGATTAAGCTGTTTTTTTTTATTTGATTGGAATAATAATTATTAGGGTTTAAGATTTTCGTGTTTTTAATTCATTTGACATAATATGCGTTTGTGGTTTTCAGTAAAAACTCCCTATTGCACTTAATTTAGTATTTACCCTGTCATAACTTGTTAATTCAAGTGTACAAACATGCGGTTAAGTAAAATAAAATTACGAAATAGGCTCTCTGCAGACTGTCTATTAGACAGACTCTTTCTTGCTCTGTGAAAATGCCACAAAAGATCACTTTAGCACAATGTAACGTTAAAGTTGTGAAAAGCCTGCCGTAAAATATCCATTTTAAAACCTTTTTAATAATACTGATCCTTAAAACCCACACTTGTTGTATATTTTAAACCAACAAAAAAAGGAGGTTATCAAGTCGACGCGTATATTTGTTTTTTTTTATTTGTTTTTTATTTACCACGCTAATTTTTATTCAGAGGAGTCCGATTACCTATTGAATAATTTGGACCATTTTGAAAACCTGTTGTAATTTTGTTGTATTTACAGTTAGTTATTTGTACAGACGCCAGCACATCAAGTTACTACAACCTGTCAAATTTCTTTAACAGATTTTCAACTTTATCGCTAAAGCATTAGGTTCAAAGTTGATTGGGAAAATTTGACAGTTTCGGGTAGCTTGATGTGCTGGCGTCTGTACATATACTTCTATGAACTGAATCAATGTAAGACAGGTTTTGAAAAGATCGTATTGGGAAAAAATATTTTAATTTTTTTACCCAAGATTAAGTTGCGATTATAGTTTTGCTCAGAATCAAACTTTAATGTAAACTTATCATCATATCAAAAATACACACATCAACACGGTCTAGGGATATTTCATACTCAATTAAATAACTCGAAAAGTACTGGCCGCATTGGAATCTTTTATACACCGATTTGTTTGTAATTTATCTCAGACTAATTCCAAATTCAAATTTTTGATAATTCTTTTGTTTCGGTGGCTTAAAAATGTCTTGATGTGTAGGAGAGGGAATTTTCCTTTGTGCGACATTTAGAAAACAATACGAATTACGTTTAGTTACAGTTTTTTTTCATTTTTAAACGAAAGATAAAGTTAAAATTGAGGTATTGTAGCCATGCAACGCCGACATTTGACGAGGGCAGAGATGTTACGAGCTGTGGGAATGCTGGAAGCTGGGTCTGTTCAGCGTAATGTTGCTGAGGCCATAGGGACCCACCAAAATGTAATTTCAAGATTGTGGACACGCTATCGTGCCACAGGTGAAGTAGCGGAGAGGCACCGGGGGCCAAGTCGCATCACTACCCCCAGACAAGACCGATTTTTGCAAATTACTGCGCGAGCTCAACCAAATGCAACGGCGACTCAATTGGTCCAAAGGCTGCGAGTGGAACACCAAGTGTTTGTGAGTGACCAAACTGTAAGAAGGCGACTGCATGAAAGCAATCTACGCTCTCGTAGACCACTCCGGGTCCCACCTTTACGGAGAGGCAATCGTGGACGACGATTAGAATGGGTTCGGAACCACGTGGACTGGGGCCGTGAGCAATGGTCCAATGTGCTGTTCACGGATGAATCCAGGTTCGGCTTCCATCCAGATTCACGAAGGACGCATGTTTGGCGAGTTCCTGGACGATGGAGCCGTCTCCAGAACCCTCAGGAAGTTCACCCATACCAAGGAGGAACAATTATGGTTTGGGCAGGAATTCGTCTTGGAGGACGGACGGATCTCGTTTGGGTGCGGGGCAATATGACGGCAGAACGATACGTCCAACAGGTGCTGGGGCCCGTAATCTTGCCCCACAGAACACAAATGGGGCAAGATTTCCTGCTCATGCACGACAATGCCCGGGCACACACGGCGAGAACGGTAGCAGCTTGGTTACATACAGACAATGTTAGGGCCTTAGACTGGCCTGCTCAATCGCCAGATCTAAATCCCATTGAGCATGCGTGGGATATGCTGCAAAGAAGAGCTCTGAAGGAAGTTCCTGAAAATCTTTCCACAGAAGATCAACTTTTTGCGCACCTCAGAAGGACATGGGACAATATTCCGCAGCAAGACATTGACAACCTTGTTCTGAGCATGCCGAATCGTTGCCGATGTGTTATGAACATCATGGGAGCTTTCTCAGACTACTAACTTCAAGTTTATAAACACAAATTAAATGATTTTTTTATTTTTTTCTGTTTTTACTCACAAATTAAAAGTTAATTCATATACGGTTTTCGTCTATGCTTCATTTTTTTTCCATAAAATCCTGAAATGTTAATGTAAGTACCTTAACCATTATTAAAAAATGGTAGAATATTAAATAACGTATCTTTTAAATATATACATGTCCTATAAATAATTAACACATTGATAGTAATTCGCTTTTTTAAAAATATCCCTAGACCGTGTTGATGTGTGTATATACAAAATAGTATACCTACCTAAAAAAAGTTTTTGAACAGTTTCTTCAAACAAACAAACACACGCAGACTTACCTTATTGAAATAATATAAATTCAAAATAAAAACAATCACAAAATTGGCTTTAATAAAATACTAAACGACTGTGAAGTATCAATGGAAATCTGTAGTATTTATATGAATAGCAGTACCAACACATATATTTTATATGTTAATGTGTTGTTGATAATCGGAGTCATACAAGATAACTACCTAATTCGGTGATATTGAATCTTATCAGCTGTGATTTGTCACATAGTAATATTTGTTGTTTATTATTAAATTAGACTTGGACTTAGTTCGGGTATTAACCTTTGTGAAGGTATTAGCCTATTAGGTTTTTCTAGGTTATGATATAGAGCCATTCATAAATGTAGATATTAGGTACTTTTTTGTAGGATTTAGGTACTTTTTAGGGTTCCGTACCCAAAGGGTAAAAAGGAACCCTATTACTCCCGCTCCGCTGTCCGTCCGTCCGTCTGTCACCAGGCTGTATCTCATGAACCGTAATAGTTAGACAGTTGAAATTTTCAAAGATGATGTATTTCTGTTGCCGCTATAACAGCAAATACTAAAAAACAGAATAAAATAAATATTTAAGGGGGCTCCCATACAACAGACATGATTTTTTTGCCGTTTTTATATATAATGGTACGGAACCCTTCGTGCGCGAATCCGCCGACTCGCGCTTGGCCGGTTTTTTTAGCCTACATCACAAACGCCATTACGCACGCCATTCATTTCGATTCTCGGCAGCGCTCATCCAGCACACATTAACACAAAACACACACGTAACACATCAATCTCAATCTGAATAATTTTGAAGGATATTGCTAATCCATTGCTTCATATGCTCTAAAAATTTGTCTACTCATCAACGTAAGTAACGCAATGAATGTTGTTCAACTGTCAAAATGAAACCCATTGCTACTGATAGTGTGTTACGCAACTACCTCCCCCACCTGCTCCTACCAGCCACCCTGCGAAGATCGTCGCTCCATCTAGCCTGAGGGCATCCTGCCTTACGTTTGCCGATTCGCTGTCTCCACTCAAGAACACGTCTACCCCAACGGTCATCGGTTCTACGGCTAATATGGCCCGCCCATTGCCACTACAGCTTGCTTATTCTGTGTCGCCAACTTTTTTGTCAGGCCTGTTGGTCTAGTGGCCAGTGGCCCAAGGTCGTGGGTTCGATTCCCACCCAGGACAAATGTTTGAGTGATGAGTACGATCATTTATTCTTTTTCTGGGTTTAATTTATCTATAATATGTATGTATTTAGAAATATATATAAAATATGTATGTTTATCAGTTGTCTAGTACTCATAGCACAAGCTATGCTTAGTTTGGGACTAGATAGCGTTGTGTGAAAGTTGTGGAATATTATTATTATTAACTTTGGTTCTCTGCCGGATCATCAACAAGCTTCCACAGTGATTCATACAACACTGACGACCTACACACGGCGAATAAACCGCACCGTAGAAAAAATGTGTCCATCAATAAACGACCATAATGCACGACGAATAAGCCGTAGTTTTTCATGGTAAGAAAAACGTGTGCGTAAAAAGGGCCTTACTACACGGAGACAAAAATCTTAGATAAATTACTGTGCTGTCTCATAATCCGAGTGCGTTTGAGTGGTAATGGAAAAATTATCATGCTAGCACGGTAAAAATTTCTATGTTGCACAGTAAAATTTATTGGACTAATAGTGAATTTTTCCCAATCTTCCTTAGAAAATTTTCTGTAGATGTCACTTGCAATCACTTTATAGTGACGAGCACGGTAATTTTTCTAAGAATTTTCTCTCCGTGTAGGTACTTTGTGGTGTTCAAAGTGTACTTTACCCTAGTCAACACCCCTACATGCATCAGAACCTACTGATAACCCACTTCTCAGAATATCACATGTTATTGTAATAGTCAATGTAAACAATGGTTTGTTAGGGGACTCACAGCAGTGTCATGACCTGACACTCGGATATCTACGCCTGACACTAATATGGTTCATTGAATAAGGGACTTATTTGTGACAAATAATATTGTTCAATGAAATAGGTGATGATTTATGTCGTTCCATTCAATTTATAGGTGAATTACATGAATTTTACCTACAACCTACATAAAACGTGCCTGCAGGGTGCAGGATGTGTTTCTTGTGGTTAGACCCCCTAAAAAAGGGCCGATGACCTGGGGCTTAATTGATAATTGACTTATTTCACGGCAAGTGCATAGCAAAAATCTTGGAAAAAAAATCGTCTAAAATTGACAGATTTTCGACGATTTTCTGGTCATGATCTCTAAAGGGAAGACCGACGACTTGGCCCTCTGAAAATAAGATGTAAGTATTGTCAAAAAAACAATATTATAGTCATATTTTCACGACAGAGGCCATGATAAAGTAGAAATCTTGAATAAAGACTCTCCTAAAATTGACATCGGATCTTTGCCCCTGGTGAAAATCGCGGGAACCTGCAGTATGCAGGCAGCAGGACCGGTTGCTGTGGCGAAGCTTGGGTGTGGCCTATGTTCAGCAGAGGACGTCTTTCGGCTAAATAATTATTATAGTTCTGTAAGTACAGACGCCAGCACATCAAGCTACCCGAAACTGTCAAATTTTCCCAATCAACTTTGAACCTTATGTTTTAGGCGATAAAGTTGAAAATCTATTAAAGAAATTGGACAGATTGTAGTAGCTTGATGTGCTGGCATCTGCACATACTTTTTACGGTTGCGAATGATATTTGGTTCAACATACAGCCTGACACTCACTTGCAAATTGCAAAAAACGTAAGAAAATTTCAATTTCGCGGGCTCCGTTTCGCTGCCCCTTATTATTGATGACCGTCTCAAAAATTTTACAGGGTATTCTACCCATGAATATGAACAACATTCACTATGGGACCAACTCTGATCTCACACTAATAATCAGCTGTTTAATACAAAAGTTCACTTCACCAAAATGTATGAAACAGCAGATTTTTTTTTTCGTGATCTCAGAGTTGGTCCCATAGTGAAAGTTGTTCAATTAATGGGTAGAACAGCCTGTAAAATTCGAGACGGTAAAAAAATCATGCAGTATATAATACATAAGTATAAGTGCATTATGTATTTAGTAGTAGCCTGAAAGAGTAGCCGAGAGCGATAACCATAGAATCCATAGACAAGTTTAGAAATGATTAAAAGATTGGCTACTATAATTACGTCAATTTACGTCAGGCGCTGATTAATTTGACAGGACTAAACTAATATATCAATTCAATTCAATTCAATTCAATTTATTTATTTCAGATAATAAAAATCCATAATATTACAAAACCAATATAGAACATAAAAAAGAATAAAATTTAAAAATACAATAATTTAAAAATATTATTATTATTTATTATTTATTATTTTTTATATTTTTTTATTTATTATTATTTTATTTTTTTTTAATTTTATTATTATTTATTTTCTGTCCTTTTCTTGATGAAATATAAAGAAAAAGATATGAACTTAAATTTAGTTTAGTTTGTGAACAACAAAATCGGCACCATTATCTACAAAAAGAAAAGATAAGTCGATTCAAAATCGTTAAACAATAAATTCTGCGTTGTCTGTTGACATCTTTGTGAACTTAATTTTATCGATGACGTCGTCGTGATAAAACTTTCTTCAAAAAAGTACCCATTATCTTTGTAGGTAGTTAAGATGCCAGTCTTGGTTTGGAAAGTCCTTATAATGACAGAAAATAAGAAAGTAAAGGTTAATAAGGCCCCATTCGAAAATCAGTTTAATTTATAAGAGTATACGAAAATATAAAAATTACGTCCATTTCATTCAAACGAATGCCTTGTTTTTCGAACTATTTTAATTAATTATGTAAATTTTAAAATATTTAACACAACTAACTGTATACACTAGGTACTTACTAAATTAAAATGACTAACTAACTATACAAACAAATACAAAAACAAAACACTTAGGCGTCGAACGAGTACCTTCGTGAGAATCGCTGTCATCAGAAAACGTGCCCAAAACTGACTGGCAGCATTGCCACGTTGAATGGCAATACTAATTCTTTGGCCAAAGAACGACCCAGCTGTGTTCATTTGAAGTGTCGACCAGTTAACCCTTATAGGGGATGTATTTTTAAAAACCATACTGAGTATTCACTTTCAAAAGTCACTTGCTGTAACCATCTCACCGTGAAAGCTTGCGTGAAGTGAGCGTGGAGTGAGCTGTCATTCGCTAGGGATTAACACTATTAAGTGCTCACTTCACTTATGATTTCACGGTGAGATTTTTACAGAATCGACCGGCTGGTATTTATGTTTTGCACCAGGAACTTAACTTTTGTGCAAAATTTTGTTTCCTACCTACCGGTTTATTCTGTGCGCTGTCTGTCAGTGAGTAAATATAAAGTTATTATAAGATCCGACTTGTGTTAGTTTTTTTTTCCATGAACGATGTCATCTTGGAGTCATTTCGACGCCTCCTTCCCGGTCCACCGACGCCCTTGTAAAATACATAATAATAATTTCACACTTGACCTAACATCTGGGAGCGGCGCTTACGCAACCAGGGCGCGTCGTCCGGAAGGCAGGCGCCGCCATTGTCAGGAACACACTCTTGCGAACTAATTTATGCTCATATTCAAATATAGAGCAATAAATTATAAACAATTTGGCTGTTTTTTTTTTATTTATTGACTTTGATACATTGTTTTAGGTTTGATTCATTTTGTGCTGGGTTCGGGGACAGTTGTATGAGTTTTTTTTTTTTTTTAGTTAGCCTGATACTTACATGGGAGTCAGTGGTGGTTTCGATTTTAGTAACTTGTTGATAATCCGATTGGTGTGGAGGTGGACAGGCGTTGATACCGCGGTGATGAGGTGGTTGCGGGGGACTTATGGGTGCAGTTTCTGGTTGCCCTGGGCTTCAACAAAACTGAGTCTAGAACTCTAAATAAATAGGCATGCTTTTATTTATTTATTTATTCCTTTATTTCAGGCAACTATAGGGCTCATAGAAAAAAACAATACAAACATAAGAATACTTATAAACTAATACATACAAAATCATCACAAATACAATACTATAATAATATAACTTAAAAATACTATAAATACCTACATATGTACAACATAACAAACTTATACTACTGCACACGAAGTGTCGGCGTCGTGTTTCGCTAACTGGTGTCATGTAGCCGGCCACGAAACCGGCGATACACAGCACCCTTTGGCCAGAACTCTTCCTTGAGGAACTTCTCGGGATGATGTGTCGGAACACGCACCACGAACGACTTGTTCGCGCTGTGACGTGGCTCCAACTTCTGGACCCTCAAAGTCCAATTGGTCTTCACATGCAGGTACTCCATGATCTCCTCAACCATCGTGGAGTGGTGCAGTCTGGACACGTACAGCAGCGTCGTCGGGATTGCTGGACGCAGCAGCATGATGGGTCCTGCCTGTGCGGTGCCGCACTGGTTCCGACAAGGAGGCTTCCTCTTCTTCTTCTGCACCTTGATGAAACAATCCTTGTCGCTCGTGTCCTTCCCTGGACCCTGCCTTACCAAAACCTTCTTGGTTTTATAACCTAAAATATTATTTTAACTTTGTGTGCAGTATATTACTAAGTAAGTACAGTCGTAGTCTTCCCCGAAAAGGGGCCCCTCCCAGAAAGATACATACACTGTCAGGATGCTGTCGGGTCGTTTCTGGAACTTTTACGTAGCTTAGGAGAGCTGCATATTACTACCTTCCTACTTTATTTGTTATTTTTTTGTCTCTTAAAAAATCACAGGACATACGAATGCATTAGAATTATTCTGATATAATTTGTAATTAGATAATCAGTTTGATATTAAAATGATGAAAAGTTGTAAATGAAAACGAAATCAAAAAACCAAAATCAAAAGTCATTTATTCCAATTAGGCTGCAGCAGTTTTCGAACGTCAAATTAGTTTGGCCCTTTGTACGGCCTTTTACGGTACGGTGTGGTATAAAAGCCGCGCCATAGAATAAACGTGACCATCGACAAGCTTCCATAGTGATCCATACCGTAAGTTGGGGTGACTTTGCACCTAATTTAATCATGTAACTCGTAAATGTTAAATAAAAAGTTTTGTACATCTATATAGATTCAAGGACTCTTATTAATTGAAAGATTAGATATTTTAGACTGCTTTTATTAACTAATCAACAGTGGCACATATTCAGGTACATCAATTTTTTTTAAATGAAATTTGGCGCAAAGTATTCCCTTTGTAGGGGATATTTTGCGCCACTTTATAAAATCAGACTTAACTCTTATACAATTAATACTGGGGCAATTATACCCCACATAGTTTATGGCGCAAACCTTCACTGCATATCATTAAGCTCTTTTACATTATAAAAACGTGCTCTTGTGATACTGGCAAAAATTGACAGGCAGGCCAGTTACTTCTTTTGATTGCGTTCAGAAATAAATAAAACCATAAACGCAATTTTTTTATTTTTTATTATGCTTTGAAAGTTTTTCGGATTTGGAGCAAAGTATTCCTGGCAGGCGCAAAATCACCCCAAGTTACGGTACAATACTAAAAACTTATGGTAAGGCAGAAGACCTTAAAAAATTATCCGACCCTTCAACCTTATACCTTCAACTTTTGGAACTCCTAGTAAAAAGTTATTAAGACTGGTTTCCTTATTACACAGGACGGCAGGCAGTTCTGCAGACTTGACCCTGACATACTTACTGGAATCCCAAATTCCGCGCAGTTGACAAAGTGGCAACATACAACAGGGTTACGGTGTATGGTTCAGCTTCCTTCGACAGTGTGCGAGAGACATTAGGAACTAGAAAACTAAGGTAAAATAAAACAACTGTTTAATTTTCCATGTTTATAAAATTCCATATGTATTGTTCCACTAGTGACGGGTCACTAGTAGAACAATACATACGAAATTTCGTTTTCCCTTGCTTTGCACGGATGCAATCTACGAAAGTTGGGACATGTCAAATAAATATATTAATATTTTATACAAACAGCCCTCCGGAATAAATTAACTAGTTTTACACAGACAGACAAAAAAGCGACTTTGTTTCACAATTTATATCAGTATAAATATATTACCATTGTTTTACACTTAATGAATCCATATTGTTTCTCGATTTCCACTCCATAATGACCCCTCAGACTGCCAAGAAAATTTAGAGCCCACCAACGATAAAAAAAAAACATCATTAGGCCACCGTGCCATTAAAAAAAAGAACATCGGCTTCTGGCCACCGACACTATGTCAAAAAAAGAACGACTTGAAAAAGTATGGACGATTGATTTTCCCGCTGATCAATGGAGTGAATCAAAATCCGCGTGCACCTCACATCTAAGATAGTGTGTACGTTAACTAAAACTCATGGTACACGTCGCTTCGTCGCACCTATTTATAAGTTCCAGAGGAATTGTTCAGAGATGAAATTCCGATGCTAGTCGCGGGCTATACGCGCTCCCGGTTTCGCGTCCCCGAAATATCCGAGGCACACTGTATTAATTAAAAAAATATGATCAGTTGATTCGAGTGTTCGGTGTTCGAATTGTAAAGTGCGTATATTTGTGAATAGACTAACATTACACATACACACGGAGTTTATTTTATAATGTAAGATTAAATTATGGTTTTGGTGAAAGTAATATTAATCTATTCTATTTGAAGAACAGATAGAAATAGGGATTTGCGTAGATAACTAGAATAGAAGTGATAAAACTCTGTAGGATTGTTAGGGCTCGCTGTTTGGAAAATTTTAAGTGAATTCGAGCTTTTAAGTTTTCTTTTCGAAGTTTCCAAACTTAAGTATGTCGTAATGGGAAGCTGTTTTAATGCGTCAAAATAGCTAAAAGTGTTAAAAAAAAAAGTAAAAGTTTGTCAATCGAAAGTTTAAATCTCCTTAAACGTTCGTCATGAACTTTTTCGCTAGCCTTCTCACACAGCTTTATCACAAATTAATTATCTCGATTTTCTTTTGATTGTAAAGTCATTACTTCATTGAAGGAATATTACTTATGACGTCAATACAGGGAAATCACATTCACTGACAATCAAGTCTGATAAGAGTTGTCGTAATGTTTGATCGATTCGGACTCATTCATGTAGTGAAATTGTTTATTCTGTACATAGAATATCGGAATCACTTTTACATATCATATTAAATAAAATAAATTGCACGTGCAGTACTGTAAGTACATGTGATGGACGTGAAATTTCTTAAATAATGAACAAAATAAAGAATAAGAGAGATTTAATGTGAGAGACGAGAGAGATCTTTCTTCTCTCTCATGTAACGACAAGTGCCAAAAAGTGACGGGTCCTTGAAATGTCACTCTCGATTTTCGTCCAATTATCGAATCGACTAAGAAGTTTCTCTTAAAAAAAGCTCATCCTTATGAGCTAGATGGAGACGATATTTCCTTCTGACTGACCTCGGAAAAGTAATGGCGTAACAAACTCAGGTTACAGTCTCTTTCAAAGCCCAGACATAATCTTGGTCAGATCAACCAGTAATGTAATAAACAAAAGATTTGTTCTAAAACAATTGAATAACAGACAACGATATATATATATATATATATATATATACGTCCTTATTCGATAAGAAGGATTACTTAGATAGGTTGTTTTCTTTTTTTATCGTTTCTATCCGTGTTTCTATCTATGCTTAGTGCCTACATAGGCACTGAATCTAGGATACTCACTAATCTTTTTAACCATTGATGGGATTCCCCTTTGTTGTTCATATGTATAAGGCATAGCGCATGTTTTATAGTTTCGCTAACGATAAATTGACATTTATTTTTTTATATCATCTTCCAGATGACCAATGGTGACGTAAAGTAGAGATGGAAGAAAGTGCAAAATTCCTAAATATTTGTGTAAAATTTGCATGAATTGATATCATCACGTGCAGCATACGTTAATAGGACACACTCGGCTACTGTTATCGAAACATGTGACATTTAAATTTAAAATAAGTCGAAAACTAGTTAAAATATTTCATAAAGTGCGTTCGTAAATACGTAAACTAAACAAGAAGTCACCTCGTTTCGTGAATGTGACTCTAATTTATCACTGCTAAAAGGTTACGAGTGTATGCCAAGACACCCACTAAATGTATAAATTTCAAATATCACGTTGAAATAAAAATGGTATAGCTTAACGGGATTATGCGTAGAATATATTTAAATTAAATGTAAAGAAATTAACAATTGACCGTTACATTTTGAATAGCAGGGTAGTTGCGTAACACACTATCAGTAGCAATGGGTTTCATTTTGACAGTTCAACAACATTCATTGCGTTATTTACATTGTTTAGCAGACACGTTTTTCGAAGATATGGAGCAATGGCTTAACAATACGAGTATGCTTCAAAATGATTCAAATTGAGAGTAATAGTGTGTTACGCAATTAGGGTACAGAAGTATTCAGTTACGTTGCTTAACTTTAAAGTTCCTTTCAAAACGTGTGCTGCCGGTCGATTCTGTAAAAATCTCACCGTGAAATCATAAGTGAAGTGAGCACTTAATAGTGTTAATCCCTAGCGAATGACAGCTCACTCCACGCTCACTTCACCCACGCTTTCACGGTGAGATGGTTACAGAATCGCACGGCTGATCATGCTTTGAGTTTGAGTAAAAGCCCGAAAAACCCAACTATCCAAATTGAAGTCAAAATCAATAAATCAACTCAGCCTATCGCAGTCCACTGCTGGACATAGGCCTCTCCCAGACTGCGCCACAACACCCGGTCCTCCGCCTTCCGCATCCAGTCTACCCCAGTCACCTTCTTTAGGTCGTCCGTCCATCTAGCTGGGGGGCGTCCCACACTACGCTTGCCGATAAGCGGTCTCCACTCCGACTCGTCTGCTCCACCGGCCATCGGTCCTTCGACAGACATGGCCAGCCCACTGCCACTTCAGTTTGCTTACTCTGCAAGCTATGTCGGTAACTCCGGTTCTTTTCCGAAAAATTTATTTCCTGATTTTATCCTTCAAAGAGACTCCTAGCATAACTGGCTCCATAGCGCACTGAGCGACCTTGAATTTGTGGACCAGCCCGACCGTCATTGTACACGTTGCAGCAGTTTGAATTAAATACTTAATTTTATTCAACCACTAGCTGTGCCCCGCGGTTTCACCCGCACAAGTCTCGATCCCGTAGGAATATCGGGATAAAAAGTATTCTGTGTGTTAGTCCTGGTTATAAACTATCTGTGTGCCAAATTTCATCAAAATTGGTCCAGCCGTTTGAGCGTGAAGAAGTAACAAACATACACACACACACTCACAAACTTTCGCCTTTATAATATTAGTGTGATTTACAGTCACTTGTATCATGTCACGAAGTTGGTCAGTTAGTTAGAAAGATGAAGCTAATAATTTCTCATTCGAAAACGTACTTAGATCTCTATTAAGAAGAACGGGCAAGTAACTCCAAGGACTCTCTTTTAAATCAAGATAAGTATTACAAAATCCTGGGTACATTGTTCTTGTTGCTTCTACATGTGAGAGCAATGTAAAAAAATAAAATGAACAAACAATTTTATTCAAAATATTATAAGATTAAAAATAAGCCTTGGCAGTTAAGAGATGACCAGTCTGAAACGACGGCCATCACCGTTGATCGAATCCTAGGTACAGACGCCAGCACATCAAGCTACCCGAAACTGTCAGATTTTCCCAGTCAACTTTGAACCTTATGCTTTAGCGATAAAGTTGAAAATCTATTAAAGAAATCTGACAGATTGTAGTAGCTTGATGTGCTGGCGTCTGTACATTACCTACATAATTATTACGATAATCTTGAGCAAGTCAAGCTTTTATATTGTAACATATTTGCCGGTCAATTCTGGAAAAATCTCACCGTGATAACTAAGGTGAAGTGAGCTTAGAGTGAGCTGTGAGTCATGCTGATGCTAGGGATTGACACTATTGACGACTCACTCCACGCTCACTTCACCCAAGTTTTCACGGTGAGATGGTTACAGAATCGCACGGCTTTTGTTTTGGTGTGTACTTATGTTCAGGGTAGGCCTAGTAGTCTGTAGATTTGTTGACCATTTTCTATTTTGTTACGTACCTGCTACTTGTTGACAGGCCTACACTGTCCTCACATACCTATTAACACTGTTATTTGGAAATATTACAAATAACAGTGTTGGTGTGAAGCGCTGGCAGAGGCCAGCGTCTGTGTTCCCTTCCACATTTAACCCGTCTGCCTTCAAAGCAAGAGTGAACAGGCATCTTCTGGGCACGCTTGTTCCATAACAGACCTCATTCATCGCTTTCCATCAAGCGTGAAGTCAACAGACCCATTCAGCGATAAAAAACAGCCAAGTATTTTTGAAAGAGTAACCGTGGAGTTTCTTGCCGGCTCTTCTCCATACACGAAGAGAAAATTCTTAGAAAAATGACTGTGCTCATCTCTGTAAAGTGAGTGCAAGTGACATCTACAGAAAATTTCCTGAGTGAGATTGGGAAAAATTCACTATTAGTCCAATAAATTTTATTATGCTGCATAGGAATTTTTACCTTGCTAGCATGGTAATTTTTCCATTATCACTCACATGCACTCAGATTATGAAACAGCACAGTAATTTTTCTAAGATTTTTTCTCCGTGTAGGAAACGACAAATTGGAACGGTGCACCTCTAACATTTTTAAAGTGCCCATTTAGGTTTATGTGGAATAAAATATTTTGATTTTGAAAATGCACACTTTTTCTAAACTATTCCAGAAAATATCACAAAATACATAGTGTTATTAAATAAGTACCTAAGTTAGTATTGAAGACACAGACAGCATGGCAAGCAGTCAACCAACAAACCAATATAATATTAGAATAGTATAGATATTAAATATAGATAAATGTAGAAAATGAATACGAGCGTTCTGCACAGCTGTGGTTTTGAAATCCGTAGCGTTGAAAGTTGAATACAATTTATCTTGTTCTGTTGACACTTCCTGAAATTCAAAATAAACATCCATTGATGATACAATACACACTTATTGAAAAACAACAATTTCAGAATATTCCACATTCATGTACAGACGCCAGCACATCAAGCTACTACAATCTATCAGATTTCTTTAATAGATTTTCAACTTTATCACTAAAGCATAAGGTTCAAAGTTGGTTGGGAAAATCTGACAGTTTCGGGTACCTTGATGTGCTGGCGTCTGTACAACCAACTAGCATGGTCAGCCTCTAATAATGTTCCCACTGCTGGGACACAGGCATCCTCTTTGTGTTGAGCTGCACGATTTTTGACAAATGCGTGCACTGACTGGACAGGTCCGCTCAATCTGCGTGGTTCTTTACTCAAAAGACCATTTGCCTTCACATGATCTAACCAAGATCATGTCTGGACTTTAAAAGAGACTGTGGCCTCTGAGTTTGTTTCGGCCTTTCTTCTCAGAGTAGTCAGATAGGAAACGCCGACCTCATCTAGTTTTAAAAAAATATGATTGACAAACCTACTTACAGAAAATAAATCATTTATCATTTGTCATTTTATCATTTGTGGGAGGGAATGATCAATCCATCACGCGGGCCCAGGGTGGGTTGGTTTAATAAATGTCACATGTCTTCGAATTATTGGTTCTAGAAGATGCCGGTTTCCTCACGATGTTTTCCATCACCGTTTTAAGAGCTGTGATGATGAAATAATTTACACAAAATAAAGCGCCTGTCTGGGTTCGAACCTACGACCTACTCTTCAGTCACGGTCGGTACCACTTGGCCACCACTGCTCCCAAACAAATCCACAAATGTACAAAAATCAAATCTTTTCTCTCTATAAATTATAGTTTACAGATGTGATTTAAAGTTGTTCATTAAGAAAGCGGAACCCTCGTAAATTTCAATACCAAATACTAGATATCACTCAACTAGCTTCTGTTTAGCTAACCCTCTAAACAAATACCCGAAATAGAGCTCATTGACTCAACAGTCGTGGCATTCATATAAACCAACGTATAAAATAATAACAGAAACAATAATAATGTATGTACATGGATTTAATATTAACAAGTGTTCCGATAAGGGCCTGTTTAGACGAACCACTTTTGAATGCAGAGGCACGAAGAGGCACGATGGAAAGAAAGAAAAATAGGTTTGTCACAAAAACACGTACATTTAAAAATATATTTTGACAATTCAACACTATTCATTGTGTTATTTAATATGTTGATGAGCAGACAATATATGAAGCAATGGATTAGCAATAACCTTCAAAATGACTCGACTCGAAATTAGGGTGCTGTGTTGTTTTTGAATGAATATGCAATATCTTTTATTTTACTTCTTTATTGGTTCACAAACCTGGTGCTCAAACCTCAATAAATAGTTCTGTACATTTTAAATGTTTGAAATAATATCCCCTTGGTAGCGGGAACAGAGGGCAAGTACACAAGACAAGTGAAAATCGCTTTCAAAGCATTTTATATTTCTACAACGACTTTCAACAAGATTCACATACACTTTTAATCCAATACATTATTGACTTTTCCATCATCGTTATTTACTTTCTTTTAGACCTTCTTTGCTCAAGCTTGAAAGAAACCTTCTAACAATATTAGCCATTCGGTTTTTTTTTGCAGCATCTATAATGTAATAATATCCACCAGAAATCATGGTCATAACGATAGCTAGGGGAGTGGCTGTCCAAGGTGCACCCCAGATAGCGTTACTCGTGGAGGTGCAAGATTTTATTGATCCAAATTAATCAAATTAAAATTATCTGATAATTTTGCATGCTATCATGTACACGGGACACTTCTATCAACTAGGATCATCTATCTCAAGTTTTGAAGTGCTGCAATTGGTGACTGAAATAGATGAATGTGTAGATGCACTCCTTCGCATACCACAGTTTGGTCACAGCCTGTTACATAGGAATATTTACTTGGTTTTGAGAGTGACATTGCCCTGTGATTGCGGACGAAGGATGACGACACCTGAGTGAGAACCATTCACGTGAACAGCACTGGCGAACAATGTTCAAAGTCAAGTGTTTGTCTAATAAAATCTGTAAAAATCAATGTCACTGTAAATAATTTTCTGCTGTTTTTTACCTAAGTCTGCCACGAAGAAGCGTAGCTGTATTTATTCCCGTTTGAAGGGTACCTAAGTATTTGTAGGCAGATAAAACATTTTAGCTTTGGCTCTGGAATGATAACATATTTATTTATTTGGGACAAAAACAGTTTTGCGTTACAACATTAATAGTTAGCTAATGTATAATAGTAAACAAACGCACAACCCACACTATTGTCCACGGAATCATATCGATTTTAAAAGAAATAAGGAAACGGACGTATACAGAAGGGAACATATCTGCAATAGCTCTGGTATTGCAGGTCCATAAGCGGCGGTCAAAAAGCGTATATCTGTCCTGGTCCAAACGCGAATCCTCAAATACTTCGGACATGTCTCGAAGCGACTGACCAAATTAAATCCGCAGTGGGCGACCCCTTGGATGAGTGTACAAAAATTATCAGAAATCGGAGTAGGTGGCGAGAAATGTTGAGGCAAATCACATTAGCCCCTAGACAAGAAACTACATGAGGATCACGACCTCTCCGACAAGAGTGCTACGAAGAAGAAGAAGAAGAAGCGGCGGTGAACACTTATCATCAGGTGGCATACAAGCCGTTTGCCATCCAAAAATAAGTTTAAAAAACTTTATCATCATCTGCCTAGCCTTTTCCGAACTATGTTGGCTTCCAGTCTAACCGGATGCATTATTGAAAGCGACTGCATATCTGACATCCACAACCCACTTACTGGATAATGCGATACCCATCGGTAAGACTTGTTGTCAGAATTATGGGCTTCTGACGACCCGTACCGACTGTCAATGATCTGCGCATGACAGTCGGGACCAACGACTTAACGTGCTTTTCCAGGCATGGCAATACGAGGCAATTACGGAACTCAAGAAAATCATAATTTTAATGTTGTTCGTAAAAAGAAAGAAAAAAAAAAGTTTTATTTAGTGTTGTACTCTGGTGGAGTTCTGAAGTGGTTCGTCTACACCGGCCCTAAGTCTACTAGAGCTCATGACGGGCGCGTTAAAAATATCTAGTCTTGTTGAATGAATGGAGGCAATGTTTGACTCGTTTTAGCAGCTGCAAACGTGTGTTATAGCTCTCAACAGTAGGTATAGTTATTATTCGATTTATTTTATGAAACAATAGATGATTAGGGTGTATGCAGCTCTGGGAAGCAACTGAGTCGGTATTTGAGCACGGGACCGGTTGAAAACGATTTCATTTTAAATGATTTTTACCAACTTCAAAAAAGTAGGAGGTTCTATGTTCGTCTATATGTATTGTTTATGTATGTTCATTGATATTTTCATCAATTGTGGGCCGATTTTGAATTTTTTTATTCATTTGGTAGGGGAAGCTCGCGCGGCGGTCCAGGTCCGGCTAAAAAGTAAAAAAAAAAACTTTTAAACATTTAAATTCACATTCAGAGATGTTTAAAAATGTAGTAGGCGTAAACATACCTACCATACCATGTACCATGCAAGATCACCATGTTATCCCGTCAATACGTAGGTAAACAAAAAACTAATCATGGTAAAACAAAAATATTTTAAATAATTTTATTTAACTTTAGACATAATATCTTGACTAAATAATAACAGCCGCACAGGTCGATCGACCACGTTAAGCTACGCTTGCTTGCTGCGGTTGGTCTGTGGATGGGTGCCCATATTTACATACCGAGAGCCCTCCGTGCCTCGGAAAGCACGTTAAGCCGTTGGTCCCGGCTGTCATTCGTAGATCTTTGATAGTCGTTACGGGTAGAGTCAGAAGCCCGAAAGTCTGACAGGCAGTCTTACCAAGGGGTATCGTATTACCCAGTAACTGGGTTGTGGAGGTCAAACAGCAGTCGCTCCATGTAAAATACTGGTATTCAGCTGCATCCGGTTAGACTGGAAGCCGACCCCAACATAGTTGGGAAAAGGCTAGGCAGATGATGATGAGACATAATATCTTAGTCAATTGCCAGTTAGGTTAGGAGTAGGTTGGGACAGAAAGATACAGTTTCCCCAATTAATACATACTTATAACTAGCTTTTGTCCGCGACTTCAGTTGGGGCCTATGTTATGTCAGTTTACAGCCTTCCTCAAGAACCGGGCTATCAAGTGCAAATCCGACTTGAAGTTCCACAGACTAGCGCGTTCAAACAAACAAAGAAACAAACTCTTTAGCCTTATTATAACACTAATATTATAAAGGCGAAAGTTTGTGAGTGTGTGTGTGTGTGTGTGGTGAGGAGACTTTTTATCCCGATATTGCCACGGGATCGACAGTTAAACCACAGACAAACGCGATGCGACCCTAGTAGAACAATTTCTATGAAAACTTCGTGGAATTTGTTCTACCAGAATCGTGTCGCACCGTCGCGTCGCGCTTATCTGCGGAAGCCCTTATACGGGTGAAACCGCGGGGTTCAGCTAGTACTGTTATAAGTATCTCCCTATAGATAAATAATTCAGTGTATAATAGTGAATTCTTGCATGCCTTTAATTAAGCATTCTAAATGAGTTCTCTGGCAGGCGATCAAAGCATCTAATCACCCTTCTATTTATAAATAATATCCCTAATCATGCTTCTTGTTCCTATAATTATTATATTGCTGAGTATAGATATTTCCATAGAGATGTTTATAGACCTCATATTCACTCACTTGGCAAGTACCTAGTGATCGTTTATGGAAAGTGACTTCTAAGATGACATAACTCTAAATACAGCTATGATTTGTAAAGCGCAATACACACTGAGCCCGCCGGGCCGCCGACCTATGTCGGCAACTTTTTGTCGTCGGGCTAGTTGACCGCTTCACTTATTGCAAGTCGGAAAATTTTGTCGGCCGCCGGGTTGTGTCGGCGGGCTGTGTCGGCGGCCCGGCGGGCTCAGTGTGTATTGCGCTTAAGACGAATGGTCTGTGATAAGGATGGCAAATCTTTTTGGTGAAACATGAAAAGAAAAAATGTTGGTTACGCCAAGTTGTACAACCAGAATGTACAATACCTTCCTAACTATTTGGGCAAATTTAGGCAAAATTAAAGTAAAATAACACACTTAAAATAATTGCTATAAAATTTATGATGATGAAAACTACGTCCACCACTCTTGGTGAGCAGTGGTGGCCGAGTGGCAAGGGCCCCGACTTACGGGTTGTAGGTCGTGGGTTCGAGTCCAGGCAGGCTTTATTTGCGTAAACAATTTCATTACCACTGCTCTCGAAACGGTGAAGGAAAACATCGTATCGTATCGCTATCTGGTGAATGAGAGACCGCATACCGTACCCGTACCGTACGCGTGAAAAATGGTATTATACCTAACTGATATATGGTGAATACAATGACCCCTTAAGATATTTCGTGTATGAATAGATAGACCTTTTATATATGCAAGGATTTAACCAAATAAGGCGGAAATAAAACATTTCATATATTCAAATGATTTACAAAACAAAATTATAAATATCAACCAATCGTTGGAGAAAATTTATTACCACGTATACATATATTAGAACCACATATTATATTATACTGGATGCTTTTATACAGGCTCCAAATTACTTAAATTTTACACGGTGTTCTACTCATGAATATGAACAACTTTCTCTATGGGACCAACTCTGAGATCACGAAAAAAATCAGCTGTTCCCTTTATTTTGGCGAGTTATGCGAACATAAATGTAGAGAACAGCTGATTTCTTTTTCATGATTTCAGAGTTGGTCCCATAGTGAAAGTTGTTCATATTCATGAGTAGAACACCCTGTAAAAATTTGGAGCCTATTAAAAAAAGCATCCAGTATTGATCATACCTACCAAAAATTTATTATAGCAGTTAGAATATGGAAACATGGTCTTTGTAAACTTTCGTATAAAAACACACAACTACACACTCACAATACGCGAACAAATATTAGTGTACCTACCTATCTAATCTAAAAACCATCCCTTTCAGCTCACAATGCCAATCGGGAACGTCAGTAAAGACAGCGGGCCTCGCAGGGAGTCCTTCAGGCCTCCCTGGGTGAAGGACAAGGATGTCGAGGCGCCGCCTCCTTGGATGCAGAGGAAACTCAAGCCAGTGGAGAGCACAACTAAGACGATGTCTGTGGAAGCTGAGCCAACCGCTGCGGTCACGACTGCGAAACCGTTGAAGCGTGAGTTATTTGGTTTAATTAGTTCTTTGTTTATGTTTTACACTGTTGCACTCATATCATCAGCCGTGCGATTCTGTAACCATCTCACCGTGAAAACTTGGGTGAAGTGAGCGTGGAGTGAGTCGTCAGTAGTGTCAATCCCTAGCATCAGTATGACTCACAGCTCACTCTAAGCTCACTTCATCTTAGTTATCAGGGTGAGATTTTTCCAGAATCGACCGGCTGCTCTTGTGTCATCACGTGCTACCTAAATAGGAGCTCCTCGTGTAAGATCAAAATCAGTCATTTATTCAATTTCGGCTGAGATTCAGTACTTTTTGAACGCCAAAATTACGACAGTCCCTCACAACGCCCGTCCTTCACCACTTCCTAGTGCTTTAGCCGGGAAGCAGAACCCACCAGCAGCACAGCGGTCTGCTAAGTTAGAAGAACTAGATTCTATACACTATTGCATTGTGCAAAGTAATTAACATTACAAAACAGTAACATAATTCTTTACATAGTATGTACCTATACTTAACCTTTTGAACGCCAACGTCGGCTTTACTCGACAATGAGGGACATCTGCCTATCGATTCTGGAAAAAACTCACCGTGATAACTAAGGTGACGTGAGCTTAGAGTGACCTGTGAGTCTTGCTGATGCTAGGGCTTGACACTATTGACGACTCACCTAGTTGCGCGGTAAACTGCTTCCGCAAAGCACGATTTTGATGGCACCAATCGACAGGGTCAATCATAAGGATCAAATGTCCCTAGCAAACATTAAAGGAGAATCATACTTATAATTTTGCGTGACGTCAGAGTGATGCGTAGTTCGCATGTGGCGATGTAGATGCCGCCACAGTAGCAAATAATAGCATGAAAACTTCAAATTGATACAGAACAATGCCGTAGGTAACTATTTCAAATGTAAGGGCATTGATTTAATTATAATTATACCTGAAAATCTGTTCACATTTTCCTACATAGGGCTTCCTTTATTATGTAACTAGCATCCGCCCGCAACTTCGTTTGCGTAGAATTCGGAATTCCCGCCGTTTAAGTCCTATTACCCATTTTCCCGTAGGGATGAATCATTTTCCCGCGGTAAAAAGTAGCCTGTGTTCATCGGGGTAATGTCGGCATCTAATGGTAAAACAATTTTTCAAATCGGTCCAGTAGTTTTGGAGCCTATTCAATACAAACAAACAATCAAATATTTCCTCTTTATAATATTAGTGTAGATGAAAATTGTTTAAAGAAATATAATATGGTAGAGCATCTAAGTAACATTTAGAGTTAAAGTATCTATGAGATGTTGTAGAAAAACTGGAAAATTGTTGCAAAGTTGGAAAGAATTTAATTAAAGGATATCTCCTTCTTCGTAGCATGTCGATGGCGATCTAATTGGACTCGACTCGGCCTAGAATTCGGCTACGTGTGTGGTGCCACCACTAGCGTAATGTAATGTGTGGACGACAGGACACGCAAGACATGATATTAAATATACCATCGTTTGTGATACAGCACTGCATTTGCATTGCAAGGCGGAGTCGGACCTGAACCGGTTTTTCTAGTTTCGGTCAACCTGGGTCCGGGGTCTGTTTAAAGACTTCCAGATTAGTCAAGGCAACTCGTATCCAGGTGGGAGATCCTCAGCAGGTAGAACACATGATACGAGTAAAGAACCATTGTCTCGCCACAGTTTCAGTCTGTCTTTTGATAGTTCGCCAGTGAGCGGCACGATACCCTTAAAAATCTGTTTCGGCTTTTCAGACTTTGTGGCACAAGGATGTTGTCGTGCAAAGGGTGTCAGGATATCTGACAAACATATTCGTACGTACGTTTTAAATTTTGTTCCGCTGTAATTCTTAGGATATAATTCAATTATATGTTTAAGTTTCTCATCATCGATTTATGAGACGTGAAGTTCTTGTTCATGCCAAGTCTAACTACAAAACGAGCGTAACGTACATACTTAAAGCCAATTGCAAATGAGGCATAATAATATATTCTTATGTTTACATATCTAGAGCGTGTCTCATTTAGATTTATGCAATTTTGGAGTTTTATAACGTTTTAGTATAGCTAACTTGCAGTTGACCTATTTTCTGAGCGGAAATGGGAAACCATTAATTTTACCTAATTCATGTCTGTGTCAGACCTTTCTATAACCTCCAAACTTCGTAGATATCGTATTTATACTCCAGTTCCTTCCATGGATGACGTTTCGGAGTGAAAAATACAACAACATACTCTGAAGACTACGTAATGTTCTCAACCCACGCCGTGATGAAGTTATTATCAGTAATAATAGCATACATCCCGTGACTCTGTCATATTTTTCATGAAAGCTACGGTTTCTTGATTTATTGCGTGTTGTAAGGTCGCGGCATAGATTTTATGGAAATACGAAGTAGTCTTCTATATTAGAAGGTTTAGCTTCCGCACATAGTCCTTCAAGTTGACCACTATGCCTGGGTCATGGCAGCCGTCGGTTGTTATTCTAACCAGCCCACCTTCCTCCAAAAATTGATTACGTCTCCTGGCCTGTTGAGAACATTTTCGTAAGATCTGGGTGTCCTGAAGGTTTCTGACCTAATTTGGGTGACGCCTGTGCACTCAAAGAGCACATGCGCAACGGTTTCCTCAGCAAGCCCTGCATAGGGAACTGTCCGTGATGCCTATTCTGTGTAAGTGTTTGTTTAGCGAGCAGTGTCCCGTGATGGCTCCCGTCACCAGGTGGCCAGCTGGTTAAACGCCTGGTTAGCTAAGTATTCTTAATTATATCCATCATCATACAGCCGAAAAAAGTCCACTGTTGGACTTTGGCCGGCCATTGTCCAACATTGAACTTCTTTACACTTTGAGGGAGGCCTCAAGCATCGCCACAACAAACGGTCCCAGACTTCGATCCTGCCTCCGGCGGATAACACACACCTTTACCAGGTTTTTCCACGTTTTCCCCTGCTTATCCTCTTGTTACAATTTAAGCTATATATCTATAAATATTATTAATATTATAATAAAGTTGAGGAGTTTGTTGAGAGTTGTTTGTTTGAACGCGCTAATCTCCGACACTACCAGTCGGATTTGAAAAAAAACTTTCGCATTTGATAGTCCAATTTATTCTTGAGAAAGGCTATATATAGGCTCTTTAATATCAGCCAGGACCCTTAAGAGCCGGCTAAAAAGAAAAAACGCTTAGCGAAATAAAAGTAATAGCGCGGGCAGGAGATGCGTTGCAGCGCGGTGGGTCGGGGAGCAAGAAATTTCATGCAGATGAAAAACGTGGTCGCAGGCAGAAGCTAGTCTAAAATAAATAGGGTAGATTTCCTATGCATCCTTAAGAAATTATTATAGGTATGTTTTCCGTTCGATCGTCGTGAAGTACAAAGCGTTAGTTGAGTCATCCTCTTTACAAATGTATTTAAAAAGTTTACGTTACAAATTTGAAACATAAACAAAATTCCGAAAACTGCTTCGGAAAAAAATATTCATATATTTTTATGAAAAGCTCTTATTTTCCTAGTGGAGCTGTGGCCTACGTCGTAGTCGTGTGTAGGCAAAGTTCCAAACAGATTGGACGCGATTTGTGGACACAGTCCTAGTAGCAGAACAGATGGAGACTATAAGAGCTTGTTTAGATGGAGTGTCGCGCGAAAACTGTGTGTTTCGTGTATTAGGTGGGTTGATAGAGACAATAAATATTAGGTTAGTCCTGTCAAATTAAGATACTCCATAGACAAGTTTAGACGTGATTAAAAAATTGGCTAGGTACTAAAAATACGTCAATTTACGTTTGGCGCTGACAATTTGGCAGGACTAAACTAATATTTATCTTCTGTCCTTTTCTTAATAAAATAGAAATAAAAAGATGCACTGAACCTAAATTTTGTTTAGTTTGTAAACGAGAGGATCGGCGCCACTGACGTATAAGACCTTAAAGGTGACCGTCCACTGCTCGGTAGGATATGCAGGGAGAGAGTCTTTTAGATACGCGTTTGTTATTCATTTGTTTATATAACATTCCGTCATTTTGTCGAAATGGCAAGACAAGTAATAATCCAGTGGCTATCGGATACCCTGGATACTACCCGCAAGACTAGCTCTCTCTCAACTTGGATGGCGCTTTCAATTCAGCATAAGGTTTTCAATTCAGCCTATCGCATTCCACTGCTGCACATAGGCTACCCACAAGCTGTGCAATAATACCACCTTCTGCCTGCACACAGTATGATGGGTTGTTTCCCAAGTACGCTACGATCGGCGATTCGCCGGGGGTATTAATGTTGAAAGTGTTTGTATATTTCCCTGTCATTTTATCAGTCCCAAGCTGATAGTTTTGTGGTGATGAAGCGTTGTTCGGTGTTGTTAGCCACGCCAAGCCATAGCCAAGTATCGGAACTGGATAATAATATGACGATACTTGGGGTAGGCCTATGTCCAGCAGTAGAGTTCCACGCGCGCCCCTCTTAGACGTCACGGGGGAGTTTAACACCTCACTCCCCCGCCCCTGACACGAGGAGGCCCGCAAGTGCGGGCCAGCACCAGCCGGGGGTTGCGGAAGTATCGTTCGTTCCCGCGACCCCCGGCGTAGGTGAGAGAGGGAACACCGGTGTGGTTTTTATTCAGTAAGAGTCTGACAGACCCCGCCACCCGCCCCAGGGCGGCGGATATCCATTAGAATTTTCCATCCGAGAACAAAAAACAAAAAAAAAGCCAGCAATCAATGTCGTTTGGCCAAAGTGATGAGATGATAAGATCCCAAATCAGCAGAATTATATTTAACGAGCATCACTTGAGGAGCGTCTATCGAATTTACCATATTTTTCACAAATTAAAAAAAAGCTTGTAAGTTTTTTAATGTTACAAAAGTGGAAAATTATAGCATGTCAATTTGCAGTTAAAGTGACATCGATTGATGTGTGAAACTTGACGGAGGGTAGATACTTAATTTAGGGAGATACTTGGCGGACAAGTATGGATATATCGGTTTTTGACGCGATCATTTGGATATATCGGTTTTTGACGAAACCAAAATGGATATGTCGGTATTGAACTGAATTGAATTTGAACCGACCATTGTTGAATTGTGTAAAACTTAATAAGAATTATCGGTTTTTAATCCAACAACAAGAACATGTTGAATTTAAAAATGTATATGTCGGGTTTGATTTGACCACAGTATTTTGATATTTTTTTTAAGATGGATGTAACTGTTTTTTAATTGATTTCTTTCCTGAAGGGTGTATAATTAAACATTTTGTAACAGAAAAAAATTAAAAAAAGAAATGTCTTAATTAAGACATATCGGTTTTTGTTCCGACGCTCCTCTTAGCACATATATTGTCGCAAATCGTCATACGTCGTCCATCTGAACATCGCCTTAGCTTTGCACTCGGATATAATAGAGACGTATTACAACCGTCACAACCTACAAATCGCATTCAGGGTCGAGACTTTGAACGTTCGACTTCTTGCCCAGACAAACATTGTACGACGTCCCGAATGTCACTTGTTTTTGTGACTTTTGTTTCTTCTGAAGATTATACAGCCGGTCTATTCTGTAAATATTTTACTGTGAAAACTTAGGTAAAGTGAGCCTGAAGTGAGCTGTCACTTCTCCGGATGCTAGGGATTGACACTATTGACAGCTGACTTCTAGCTCACTTCATCTAAGTTTTGACAGTGATATTTTTACAGAATACATCGGCAGGATCGCAGCAAAGTACTAAAAGAAAAGAGTCGATAGAACTATGTATAATATCTATGTTTTTTGAGCTATATTTACTCACAAAAAACCTTCATTTGACTAAACAAGCACAAAAATCAGCTCATAAATCAGTATTTTTTTTTTATGTTTTTCCCGAATCTTATATAAAAAAGTAATAAGTTTAGTAAATTATATAAAATAAATACAACATTTTCATGTCGGCACGTCTGCAAAACATGGAAAATATCTTCCGTTATTTTCTGTCAGAATATGTATTTGGCGCCTTATGTCGCGTCACATCCTGTGTGAGTATGTGTGGGTGTGGTAGCGTCTGCAAACAAAATATATGGGTTAGAAGATTTGTATTTATTTCGTTTCATTCTGCTGGATGTAAGCAGCTGATCCTGTTTATTCTAGTACTTGCAAGGTGTAAGAGGTAGGCTTATTAATATTGGATAGAAATACATTCCTATTTAACCTGGATAATAAAACTGCTGATTTTGTCTGAAAACTCTTCAACATGTTTACTTTTCAAAACTTGATCTTAGTCATGCGACTTTATGTCATCTTTAAAATTTGTTTTTTCTTTATACAAAGTACAGACGCCAGAACATCAAGCTACCCGAAACTGCCGAATTTTCCCAATCAACTTTGAACCTTATGCTTCAGCGATAAAGTTGAATATATCACTACATAGTATAAAACAAAGTCGCTTCCCTGTCTGTCTGTCCCTATATATGCTTAGATCTTTAAAACTACGCAACTGATTTTGATGCAGTTTTTTTTAATAGATAGAGTGATTCAAGAGGAAGGTTTATATGTATAATAAATGCATAATATAGTAGAGAAACACTGATAATTTTAGAGGTTTCTAATGTGATGTCGTAAATAAACACATTTTTTTGCGCTTACATTGTAAACGCTGGCTGAACCCGTCGAGATAGATCAAAATAATGTACTACAGTATTGTACACCTTAAAAAGGTCTACAAAATAGTCCGCAATGGTATATGTCTATCTCTTAGGGATAACCCACAATAACCATTTTTTATCCTATACTTTTTACGAGAAATAATGGCTCTAAAATTATCAGTTTCTCCATTGCACCCGTGCGAAGCCGGGGCGGGTCGCTAGTATTAAATAAATTTGACAGATTGAAGTAGCTTGATGTACCTAAGTACCGGTACCTAAATGGTAGATTAAACGAATCGAAATGAAGGTAGCAGCAGTCAGTAAGGCATCAAACGAACATAAAATATAGTTATAGTTACCTGTCAGCAGTCATCTATAATCATCTGCACGCTTGTGCAAAAATAGGTCATCGAGTTCGACACCAAAACCTCAATAATATCAAAAATGTGTGCATATTATTAATATATCATGAACATCATGCATTGCACGTGTCCTAAAATTAAAGCTAGAGAATGACGCTCTCCGTGTGCACTTGAACTTCCCGACAGGAAGCTCCGGTGAGCATCATCAACCACACGAAAAAGCTCCAAACTTTTAAAAATAATCTCTCATTTCCGCCGCAACGTTTTTACTGACGCTACACAAGAAAGCAATATTTCACAGTGCATAATATTTGTGACTGTTTATTTGGGTAGTCTACATATGTGTAAGTATATGATGACGTCAGCCACCTGACCGAAACTTTGGCAGGAGACACAGGTTCTGAATAATTGACTCTCCGAAACCGTTCACAAGTTTGTTAGTCTGGAGTTCGGAACCGAATGACGTGATCGTTCGAGGAGAACCACGCGCTTCCCAACAGTGTAATTCCGAATTTCGCCCGAATATTACTAGTGTATGACTAGTGAAAAGTGTGCTTAAAAAGTGATCTTTAATTTCTCCAGTTTCTATAGTGGCCAGTGCTGTTAAAGTGGTAAATCATAATCTGCATTTAACTTCTCGTATGCATATTTTTCACATGTTTACATGACCGTGCAATAAAGTTCGTGTCATTGAAAATAAAACGTTTCAGTATTGGACAGAGCTATAAAATCGGGTATTACGTTTTAATGTGTCCGAATATTTTCTGCCAAGCTTCGAGTTAAAGAAACGTGACTAGACAACGTCATATAAACAATAGATTTTCTTTCGGAATAGAGCTTTTGTGCGATCTGCTTTTTGTTAATGAAAATAGAATACAATCTAAACAGTTCTAGATGCATTTTGTGATGATGATGAAACTGAAAAGCTTTTCAAAGGAAAAGAGGAAAGCTATGGGTTTTTTCTAAAGACTAAAGTAATAGTATTTAAAAACAAAATGATTAATCACAAAATTTTAAATAAAAATGGAAATGAAAAAGCTTGCGCGGTCGTTTGTCGTGACGTGTTCGTCGACGATGTTTAGGAGATATTTCGAGCGCACGCGCCGCCATCCGCGGTATTTTTAGAGACGAGACTTTTTACAAAATAAACGGAGATGTTGGGGTGAGCGGCTGATTTATAAGAATACTACGTTTATAAGAGCGTTATTATAAGCCATTTGAGAGTACTAATTTTGAAATGACGCGACGGGAAATGCGTCAACAGTGCACCATACATAAGGCTAAAAAGCTCTGAACTGGTGATGATATTACAATTTTGTTAGATTTCTTTAAAAAATCTTGGCAGCAAATATTGACTACAATGTTGGTACCTCTAACAAAGACGAATCCGCAAGTTTGTAGATAAATGTTACAATAAACAATCAGCACGATCTTGGTTACCTACTTGGCGCCAACACAACGTTGGCAGCTGTGATAAACGATAAAATAGGTGATATATCCTGTGGATTTGAGAGTATTTAGTTAAATGTTATGCCTACGATAAATTTTCCGTATTCGCTTGGCCATCTAATAGGGGAATTTGACATGTAATCGCGCTAAAATAGCGAAGGCCGGCCATCTTGGCAAACGCCGTGTTTATTTACGTCCGCGAATGCCACCAAACTGCAGCGCGTCGGGGCCGAAACACGTGCTACAATCAATTTCACTGTTCTTACTTCATGTTTTAGTTTTTCGGCCTATTTTGTTTTCAGTCATAGTACTTCTTATCCTAGGTGTTTATTTATGACTATCATATCCTGATGACTAATGAAACCAATCACTTATCTATTATAGATAACTGCTGTTAGATAATCTATGTACCATGGGAATGAAAAATATCTATTTATTCTTAATTATTATGATTTAGAAAGCTTTTTGCGTGTAAATTTTGGATTAGTCCTGTGCAAGAGGACATCTCTAAAGATATTTGTAATTTTAAAAGCATAAATAAAACATAAGCAGAAGAAACTACTTATTAAACTTTAATATTTATTGAAGAATACACAATCATGCCTGTAATTATTAAAATTCCAGCCGTACTGAAGAAGCAGTCGACCATCAAAGACAAAGCAGAAAACGGAGTGTCAGCGCCTGTAGAAGAAAAACTAGTCAAGCCTTCAGTAGCAAAGCAGGCCGATCAAGCCACAAAGTCAGCAGAAGAAAAACCAAGATTCACCAAATCATCCCTAAAAAGTGCCTTAAAATCTGAGGATAAAGGCAATGACAAAGTAGACAAACCTCCACTTAGGAGTGTCAGGACTATCGACGATAAAGCCAAAGAGAAATCTGTGACTATAGTAGACAAGAGACCAGAGAAAAATGGTCCCACTAAAGCAAATAACACGGTAAATGACAAATCTGATAATAAGAATACAGTTGCAAGTAAAGATACTAAGCCCGCGACGAAAATACTTAACGATAAACCTGCGTCTAAGACTGCAACCGAGAAACCGGCTCCCAAAGCTCCTGAAAAGATAGTAATAAAGCCTATTGAAAAGGTTGAAACTAAACCAACATCGTCGAAAGCAGAAGCAAAGCCTTCAGCTGCTAAAGCTGAACCCAAAACTACTGCAACTGAGAAAGCAGTAGAAAAATCAGAAAGCACAGAAATGGCTACGAAACCACCTCCGTCAAAGGTACAGTTTATAATACAGATTCTAATAAATCTCACTAACTTTCCTCTAGTTAAATTATTCTAAGTGTTGAATTAAACCTCCTATTTCCTATATAATTTCTTATAACTCTTAACGTGGTCTTATTTCCAGCTCCCACCGCGCAAACCACCGATCCAAAAGCAACCGTCAAAGGATGACGTGCCTGTTAAGAAATGGCGGGACCCCCTGCATGAGCGTGTCAAGGAGAACATTGACAAGACCCTGAACGAAGTGCCTAAGGGTCATACGCTGACTAAAAATGAGAGCTTGAGAAGTGAGTACTATTGCACTGCCGTTTTATTCTAACTCAATCTTGTAGTCAGTAGGACTAAAGCTACTGCAGTGCTATTCTGTAAAAATCTCGCCGTGAGAACTTAGGTGAAATGAGCGGGAAGTGAGCTGTCATTAGGGAATAACACTATTGACACTGCTCACTTCAAGCTCACTTCACTTATGATTTCACGGTTAGATTTTTACAGAATCGACCGGCTGTGGCCGTAAAATTTACAACTTTTCAATCATCTTCTTCTTAATCCATCAACTCTTGTAACGTTTCAATCATTCTTAGAATCTTGGAATCATTGATAGCACTGCGAGGAAATTAGACACATACGATATTTGAATAGATGGTCAGATAAATGTAAATACCAAAAATAAACTATCGAAAGATAACTCTTAATTAAGGCTAGCAAACAACCTTATCGGTCAGCCGTAGACTACACGACGTAATTTAAATTCCGGATTTCAGCCCGTTTTAAATAAAATAAATAAATGTTTTATTCAGTATTAAAATTGGTAAAATTATTACATGAAGTCTTAGAAATCTTGCCTCAGTGACGATATAATTACCAGAGACTTCCTCCTCTCTATTAAAAATAGATGATAAGTGACTAGTTCGTGAGTCAATCAAATCAAGAATAGAATATACAAAGAGCTTTCTATTTGCTTAGTTGTGACATCAACATTGACACAGTGGCACTTTCTTGCGTATTATTAGAGTTGGATCGCGTTCGATCGCATACGCGGTGACATCAATCTATATCGATTTTTGGCACTACGCAATGTCTGATACTAATGAGATTATTGTTTTCAGATATAATTTTAATAGTCTTAAGGATTATTTTATTACGTTTCTTTTTTTTTTCATTAAAAAAACAACACAGATCACTGATTATAAGTATTATTAGATAGTGCTCTGCATTACCATTCATACTCTCTTTGGATATTTTTATCCAATTATTAATTGTCTGACATAACTTGCTTTTAGATAGGTAGATAATCCTTACAAGACCGCTGCTTTTACGGTCTTTCTGTAGTTCTTTCTTTATCCAAAAAGTATCAATCTTATGTGACTAGGAGTTTTTAACCGACTTCAAAATGGAGGTGTTTCTCAATTCGACTGTATTTTTTTTAGCTTTAAATACCTGTCACAGACAATCTTGTAGCATCCTAAACATAAAAAGTTAATTCACTATTACCCGTTAAGAATAGGTACCATAATCTTAGCCTGAAATAAAATCTAGAGTAGAATGTTTCCAAGCCCAAGCCTCGTCATATGGTTCAATAGACTATTTCTGTTTTATTTTCTTCAGTTTCTACACCTTTTAAAGGTTTCTGTAAGCTTTTATTTTTCAAATCTCTGTCATTCTCACTATCTCGACGTTATTAAAGCCTTTTGAAGTAATCACTTCCATTTCAGAGTAGCATTCCTTTAATTTGCCCTACAGTATGTTCTTTTTCATCTTCCTCATCGTCTATATAATTAGGTATACAGTCTTTAACGATCCCATCTCAATCTCCTCTTTTATTAATACCGACATTAATTATGTCTCTTTCAAGTGTTGCCTCTAACAACATCGTTACCTTTGATCTCTTGTGCGCTAGACTAGTTTGTGGTGTAATTGCGACCCAAAATAGTACCGCACAGTTCCGCATGCGTCGCCTGCGCAGATCAGGTGTAAATGCACCCATACCTCAGTTAACATGCACGCTTACTGCAACACAAGTCTATTCCGAACTATCCTGACAAATTGTGAGCTGTGTTGAGGAAAATTGTGATATTTGTGAGGCGATTCTGCCAAGTGTTTTTTAATTAAGTGATTAGTGATTTTATTGATTATAATGGCTGACTCAGGAGACGATCCGCAAGGTATTTACTGATTCGTTGCACTTGACAGTTTGATGCTTATTTAGATTTTGAATTACGCGCACTGCTTAGCATCATTGCGTATACTCAAATAGTTTAATTTGATGATTGTTTTGACTTGTTGGTTTTAAAGGGTTCAATCACTGTTAATGTATTATCGATAAATTGTTTAATTACGAGAAAATTTAATTAAGCTCGTCAGAGATCGCATCTGTTTGGTTCACAATGTTACAAAAAATAAAACCTTTACCTCTAGGTATACGCGACTGTTCCACAACTAATATTGCACAGTGAAATAATTATTTAATATTATGTTATTGGCGATTTATGATTCAACTAGCTACGCCTCGTGGTTTCACCCGCATAAGTGTCGATCCCGTAGGAATATCGGGATAAAAAGTATCCTGTGTGTTAATCCTGGTTATAAAATATCTGTGTGCCAAATGTCATCCAAATCCGTTCAGCCGTTTGAGTGTGAAGAAGTAACAAACATATAAACACACACACTCACAAACTTTCGCCTTTATAATATTAGTATGATTAATCAACCAGCCTAGTGCAGTCTGCTGGCTACTTGTTTTCTCCCAAATTGGATGATGATGGCCTCAAACTATTTTATTAACATTGTACAAAAAGAATTGGTATACAAATAATTGTTAACCACTTTATTAGGGTTTAAGAGCGAGATACGTGGGTGGATCAAATATAAACCGGACTTAAGTAAAAAAAAATACGCACGTATTATTATACTCGTAAAAAAAAGGAATATATTTTATTTTTCTACATAATCTCCCCTTCTATTAACACATTTTTCCCAGCGCAGGGGACGTCAGTATAGAAGAATGTAGTCGGTCGTGCCTTTAGCCAATTGCACACAAATGATTCCACTATCTGGTCAGTGTGAAAACGGCGTCCTCCACTTGAATTTTTTTTTGTGGCATTCCTACACTTGAGTTCTTGTAAGCGTATTCTTATCGAACTGTAGAGTCAAAAGATGCAAAATTTCGGAAGGTTTTATGCCCGCCCTCCCGTGTTAAAAAAATGATGATAAGTCGTTGCTCAACAGACTTATATACCTCCTGCTCATGATGCTACTGGCGCGCAATAAACTAAAGTGAGCCGGAGCAGTATACCCCCCTCCCCTAGATGATCCCCCCTAACACATACAACAGCACCAAGCGCGTCACTTCACTCAGCGACCAGTAATAAAAAAAGTCCTGTTTATATTTGATTTATCTAATACTAACAAATCTACATGATAGGCACAAAATTGGTAAAACGATGATTTATAAGCAAATCATTATACGATAGAAAGTGAAGAGAAGCATATGGCGCCCAGTGAACAGCATTAAGCTAATGATGATTGCAGCAGTGCTATTCTCTAAAAATCTCACCGTGAGAACTTAGGTGAAGTGAGCGGGAAGTGAGCTGCCATTAGGGATTAACATTATTGACACTGCTCACTTCGAGCTCACTTCACTTATGATTTGACGGTGAGATTTTTACAGAATCGACCGGCAGATTCTTATATATCTTCTAAACTCAGGTTTGCTGAAGCCCACACCACCGCCACCGCCGCCGCCTTTACCACCAAAGATGCCCCCTCCCCCTGAGTTCAAGAAGGCCCCGGTAGACCCTGCTAAGCTGAAGAGGCTGGAGGCGCTTCGTAGCAGGCCAAGGAGGAGACCAGACTGGACTGACATGATGAAGGAGGTGGAAGAAGGAAAGAAGCTGAAACATGTTGTTTGTAATGACAGGTAGGTGACGTTTTTACCCGACTGCGGGAGGCCCAAAAGGAGAGTCATGTGCTGTTTTTGTTGGATGACCTACCTGGTAATCTCAAAGGTGATAATATTAGGTACTGTATTCGCTATTGGTACAAAACAGCGATTTGCTAATGCTATCTATCTATAGCTACAATATTTAAGATTCGAGATTCATGAATATTTCCCACAGTTCATGCGTTTTTGATTTGAAGGTTTATATTTTAAGATTTAAACAACAACAAATAAGTGTTTTATTTATTTTAGCGCCAAAAATTATAATACAAAAATTATGGAATTTCAGATCAAGCCCAATCATTACAACATCAGCGGTAGTAAAGAACAAGGGTCAGTTCATCTTCGAGTCAGAAAAGCCGAACTCCCACAACGCGTTGCTAAAGGAGATCAACAAGGGAATCAGGCTGAAGAAGACGAAGACTAATGATAGGAGTAAACCGAATCTGGAAGGTTTGAGGAAGTTTAGGAGACAGATGACGATCGAGGAGCAGGTGCAGAAGAGCATGTCGCAGGCGAACTTAGCGTCATCGCCCTCGGGAGTTGGACTCAACTCGGCAGATGCTAGTAGTTCACACGTATGTATAACAGCTGCACACTTTTTTTTCGCTTATACTTATTAATAAGAGAAAGTCATCCTTTAATTTAGGAAGAAAACGGAATTAATTTACCAACAGTTTTTTTTTTTTTTATTCAAGCAGACACAGATCGCAAGACTATTATAACATTTGAATATAAATGGAATAACTTAAATGGTAATAACTAAAAAGTCAGACGACACAGCTTCCCGCCAAAGACAGTCATTTTACCCAATCGTCATCTGACTACATAAAGAACCACCTCTCATCTCTATATCTTTATATTGAAATATGAACAATGAAACACAACAAATAAATGATCCCTAACTAAAATGATTTGCTGAAATGTTTCAGATACCTGGTATGATACCGCCAGAAGAAGAGGAAATCGATGAAATGGATGACATTGACAAGGTCAGGGATGATCTGCAATCTACCAAGCAGTTACTGGCTATCGAACTAAGGTACAATAATGTAATCAAATTAAACAATATTGAACTTTAGGACTGCAGTTAATCAAGAAAATAATAGGAGTAGTCCGTACAGGATAGCCCATACCTCAGTTAACTAATTGAGGTCATTGAATAAAACCTTAAAAGGCTAAGACAATCTGAATGCCAATCCTACAAACACAAACTCTAGTAACACATTCTATCACAGTCCCAAGGTTTTTGAAATGTTAATAATAAATAATAAACCATTTCTTCTGTTCTTCGTGTTTGATTTTTTTCCGCACAATGGAAATTGTTCAATTGTCAAAATTAATGGCATTAAGATTGTACTGTGTTACGCAATTACCCCGCTGGATTACTCAATATTAAGCCCGTAAGTCCCATCATCTACTGACAAAAATGGTAAGATTTGCTACCGTGGTGGCTGCCGCAGACGCACTGCCTAGTACCCTTAATTAAGAGAAGTCCAGTTTTAGACAAGAAGATATTAACTAAGGAGAAGCTAATCGGACTGTTATCACAATCCGCATTGGGGCTTATAGCCGATTAATTACAGATAATTCAGTTTGTCTACGTAGATAAGGTTAAATGGTCATGATTCGACTTAGGTAATGATACCTACTTATGCAACAGCAATCAAAGTATCAAGAAAGATGATTGCAAATTTTATGAATCAGAACTTAATAATAATATATTTTACTGAAATTAGTGAAGCAATAAGGACAATTTTCATCACATAATAACAAAGTTAAAAAAGAAACACCAAATGCATAAGGTACAATACCTACTCCAGAGATATGAAAACTCGGAATTTTGATCACGGTTAGGTATATAGGTAATACGGGCTGGTGTACGCAACTCCACGTCAATGCGCGTACGGATCACGGTTACAATATGTCGTTTCCTTTGGAAAAAACCTTAAAAAATCAATACTCATTGTTTTTTAAAACAAATAATTCCATTTTTCATCAGACACAATAATAACGAAGAAATATTAGATCAATGTAATAATATTCCCTCTAACACAATTCCCAGAAACAAAGAAGCTCAAGAGAGAGAAAACAAACGACTTCTGACAAGGATAGCAAACTTAGAAGCCGAGTTAGCAAGAGAGAGGGCTTTCATCAAGCAAGAACAGCACAAGACTGTCATATCCGTCACTGACGCTTACGACGAAAGACTAGTGAACAGTCTTAAAAGCGAGGTAGAGAAGACTAAGCAGAATGCCGATCATTTGGAGAAACAGTACCTAGATGCTGCAGAAGATAGGGACACAGCGCTCACCGAGCTGGAAGAAGTAAAGAGAAGGAATGCAGAGTTAGAGAAGAAATTGGAACAGGCTATGTCGGTAAGTAATGATAGCTTAAATTAATTAGCAAGTCTTAAATTGATCAAAGAGTACTAAAACTTGCTGGTTTGCGTGCATGATCAAAATATAGAACTGCATTTTATTTAAAAAAATATGGTCTTGATTGGCGCTATAACATAATTATAAAAGCTTTGCTTGATAACTGCTTCACTAACAATTTGCAGGACGAAGAAGAAGAAGAGTCTCAGGAACCTTTGTCATTTTACCAAAAGCGTCAACTCGATTTCGCTAAGGAATGCAGGTTGTTGAATATTGAAGTGAACTCACCCGAAGCCGACAAGCTGAGGAAACAGAAGATTGATGCTAACATTGAGCTTGCTAGAGCTAATGAAGCTAAAGCTAAAACTAACGACGCTAGAGCTAATGACGTTAAAACTAATGACGCTAAAATGAATGACGCTTCTAATACTAACGCACCTGCTGATGAGGTATGTCTTTATCATTTAATCACAATCACAAATAAACATTTACTAATAGCACACACACCTTTTCGTAAACATAATCAGTGATTTGGAAGACTCGCTCTGAGCAAGTTTGTTTGGATGGCTACAACCCTTCTTCCCACAGATATAGGTCATCCAACCTTAAAATGCTAAGACAATCTGAATGCCAATTCTACAAATACAAACCCTAGCAACACCTTCTATCCCAATCCCAAGGTTTTTGAAATTTGAATAGTAAATATTAAACCATGTCTTCTGTTCTTCATGTTTGCTTTTTTTTCCGGCTCTAACCTTATTGGGCACATTATTAGTTTCTTCAGATAGTAATCATTCCATGTAAAATACTGGTATTCAGTTGCATCTGGTTAGACTGGAAGCCGAACCCAAAATAGTTGGAAAAAAAGCTAGGCACATGATGATGTGTGTTTCTTTATTTTATTTATTAGGGAAAACCAACAGTGACACATTACATTTTGTAGCAAAAAATACAAAAAGATACGGTCTAATGTGTAACCAACGACATTTTCCACGGAATACACATAAAAAATAATATTATGGTGGCTTTATGGTGCTTACTTATTTGATCTCTCTCTGATAACATAAAAATTTAGCAAACGTTCATGATGCTGATTATCTATACATTTTATATTTTCCTTCATTTTCACCAACTTTCCATGTCATCATACCAATGCTTTTATCGTTCCTCCACCTTATAATAAAAATACTGCCGGTCGATTCTGTTAGAATCTCACGGTGAGAAGTTAAGTGAAGTGAGCTGTCATTCCATCTGATGCAAGGGATTAACACTAATGACTGCTCACTTTAAGCTCACTTCATCCAAGTTATCACGATGAGATTTTTTCAGAATAGCACTACTGTTGTCTAAAATAGCACTTATCCACTCTAGCATTCCAATCAACTACATTCTAATTACACGCATTGTTCCGTACCGTATTTTTATCCGTGACTCAGACAACATTTTGTGACTCAGATAACACTATATGTAAACATTGCAGGGTATTATGCCAACCAGCATGGGTTCGCGGCGCTCGAGCCACGCCATCAAGCAACTCTCCGTCACCAAGGATGATAGCTTTGAAGAGGAGGAGGACTCTGATGACGAAGAGGTATTAAAATGTTTATTATAAAGTTTTTTTCATGTGATAGAATATAGATAAAATTGTCATTATTGCACACCGAAGAAAGGAAAAATATATATACTGAAGTAAATTCATAAAATTGGTAAGGAAGAGGCATTGAAATGAGCGGTCTGTTAGCTGTTAGCGATCTTGGCCAGACAAACTAAGGATGAACAAAATATAAACATTAAGAGAGTCGAAAGACGCGCCTGGCTTTAAATGTGGAGTGAAATGTGTGCGTGTGTGGCAATATTTAGATATTCTGTAGCAATAATTGTAATATTTCAAACGGGTCGCCCTTTGGAAAACACTACATTGGCATCGATTCCCTTGTTCACAAACTAAACTAAATTTAAGTTCAGTATATCTTTTTCTTTCTATTTCATTAAGAAAAGGACAGAAGATAAATATTAGTTTAGTCCTGTCAAATTCAGATACTTCATAGAAAGTTTAGGCGTGATTAAAAATATGGCTACTAAAAATACGTCAATTTACGTCAGGCGCTGACTAATTTACAACAAACAAGGCAACACAACACAAGTTCTTGAATATTTTATACAAAACTCTCTTTCTAATCTTTCAGGAGGAAAGCGAAGAGAAGAAGCAGAAGCGAATGGAGAAGGAGGTGCGCAACACGAGAAACAAGATCCGTTACCTGAAAGAAAAGCAAGACCAAATGAAACGGGAACGTATGGGCTTCAAGATGTCGCTGAAGAACCAACAGGCAGCACTCAAGTTAGTTTTATTACTACCTATCTTCAATTACAATCAGATCTATATAATTGTTATATTTAAGTCTCATGTAGTAGCGACCCTCTTGCCATAAGCCGGGCACAAATCCACATAGAATCCGGGCATAGAATGAATGCTACCTACTATAAAATATCTCAACAATCCTTCAAGCAGTCAGTAATTCGTTGCATGTGAATTAGCTAATGACAACAATCAACCATTTATATTATCAACACCTTATGGTATAAACAATTCTTCGGAAATGCGTCGGTCACTGTCGGTGGGTACTTTAAGCTGAAAAAATGCTTTATCTGCGTGTTTAATTACTTCAATCATGATTATCTACGAATCATCAATCATGTTATAACAAATGATAGATAAGTAGATACTGCTAATTGGTTGTTTTGATTTTTTGTTCTTTGATTTTCACAACAATATATAGAATATATAATAGACACTCTTAGCTACTGTGGTAGCTATTTCTACTTTACTTCTTTCCATCGATACCTCCACTGCTGGGTCATCCTCAAGCATTCCAATAAGCGTAACACATATTTCGAAAATTCTACACAATTCATTGTGCTATTTACGTTGTTGAGCAGACGAGTATTTGCAAAAATATAAGCAATGTTTCAGGAATTTCTTTCGATATCTTTCATATTTTTTGAACGGTTGATTGAATGTGTGTTACGCAAATAGGGTGCTGGTGAAGGAAGTGGGAATCTACTGGATACGAAAGCGCAGGCTGATATATTTATATTTAATAAAAAGACATTATCTAGATTAAAAGAAACTCACATATTGTTCCTACAGGCAGAAACTACAGAAAGCCACGCGATATCCATAGTAGGCACTCATAGGCCAATAGATAAATGATTTCTAATATTATAAAATTCAGGGAGGCGAAGAGAAAATACAAGGAGCTAAAACGCGAGGTCGACAAGATGGCAGCCATGATGAAGGAATGCGGATCAGATGAAGAGGACGACGAGGAAGAAGAGGAATCGGAGGAGGAAAAGAAATCAGAGTCAGAAGAAGAAGAATCTGAGACTGAAACAGAACAGGATACGGAGAGTGAGACAGAAAGTGAAAGTGAACCTGAGGTGAGTAAACGCATAAAACACTACCTAACTACCAGCCGGTGACTGTGCTACTGCAGGGGAAATGGCTCTTCTTATAGGTACCCACAGAGATAAAAACGAACATAGATCACCAACCTACGCAAATGGAGCTAATGTCCAGTGGTGTGAGAATGACCAATGCAATGTGTGGTAGCAGAATGTACATAAAAGATACACACTCATTGTCTGCACATTAATGCATGTTCTGGCAATGCAGACTTACGAAAACAAAAAATGGTCACTCATCCGACATTGTCTTTTTGAATTATTAGTTGAAGACAAAACATTTAAGTATTTCGATAAGACAATAATTTATATGGTACTTTGAATGGACAAAAATTCTGTCTGTTAGTAAAAAAAAAAAAATAGCTAAAATACTATTGTTTGTTATTTTATAACCCACATTTTTGTAAAGGTCGATGTGTGCATCCAGTTTTAAAAAAGTTGGGCTTTGAAGAGCGTCGTGGCAGACTTTCTAAAGCTCTTCCACAGAAACGGCCCCAAAACCAATCCCTGTGGAACACCGCACGACATCTCTCAGCAACTCCATCCTTCCCGACCCGGGTACATTCCATTAATGCGGTGGAGGTAAACAGACACCCTATGGTATAAAAGTGCCTTCCTAAAGGCCCTGGAGTTGTCAGACAAGGTTTTAAACGCATTGCCATATTAATACCTTCTTACTGTAGGTACCGTTCACCTCAAAACATCTATATTAACAATTTCGCTCTACTTTTTAGGACGCTCCTCTCCTTAACAAGAAAGAAAACCTCACAAAGAGGATGAAGCGACACGAGACCAGAGTTAACGCGCTGAAGAAGGGCAACGCCCTCCTCATGGCAAACGTAGACCGTTTGAAAGACGATGTATTGAAGCAGAGAGAGGAGTCGGTCGCCTTGCAGAAAGAGCTTGACTCTCTTATTGAAGATCTTGAGTAATTGAATGCTTTTAATACTTCACACGCTACTCTTCTAACAATAAGTATTAGTAACGAGGCTATGAATCTTCTTCTTTTTTTGGACAGTAGGAAAGTAATTAAGTTCTGTGGGTCCAGAAATAAATAACATTAATTTTTACAGTAGGTACCGGTCAGGTCAGTCACTTACACTTACGCAAGACTCAAAAGCGGTTTTCTCCTAAAGTATTGATAAAAAATGTATGGCGTTATGAACATAGTATTTTCGAAACCTTATCTAAAATGCAAAATTAAGGTCTTTCCTCAAAGGAATCATAATTTCACAAGACAATAGCTGCAAAATGTTGTGTAAGTGTAAGGTATTCAGGTATGTTCGTGACTGTACGGGCAAAACCCTACATGACTATAAAGATAAGAAATTATGGTCAGTAGTCATAAAGTTTTCTGAGACCACATTCTTATCCATTGGTTTACTAAATCTGTAAATTGTGTTGTAGGATTTAATGCTTTAGCTTTTATAGCATCTTTGAGGGCTGATAAACCAACGCCGATTTTGTAAAATTTGGAATTACTATTGTTTACTTCTGAGGGACAGAATTAAGTTTCTGGTTTTCTAAGATGGCCCTTTCCGTGGACTGTCGAAATTCCCATCTGTCGACAAAACACGATTCGTATTTGACTTCATTAGTTGATAATAAAATAATCAACAAATTGTCTCTGGTCAAAGTTATTTATCTCCAATCATTGTTATGCTAATTTGTAATTGATTTGATGAGATTGTCAGATTTAATGTGTCCGGTTCCTGAGATAGGTAATCAATCAATGATAGTGTCTGATATTGTTGATTAACCTGAAAAACAGTTGCTTTTTTTATCACTTTCGAATCTTATACCTATCTTGATCTTATACGATGAGTAAATTATTTTAATAGGTACAGGAAAACTGTCAACCTTACCTACCTACATAAGTAAGTACTACTTACAACAAAGCCCCAATTCTGTATGGTAATTATTATTCCCCGCGAATTCTTACCACGTGCAAACCACGTCAATATCGTGTCTTGTAGAAACCCCTGTAACGGAAAGGAATCATGCATGACATCAAGACAAGACAACATGTATTTTGACAGTTCAAACCACGCCAGCTTCGCGCGGTTTTGTTCATTGTGTCATAGAGAAAACGTTATGGTGGGTCCACACGATACAGACTTTCATACAGACTTCTGTGCGACTTTTCTAACGCACCGATACTTGTCTGTACTGATTTGTTGCACAGACATAATTCTATAGAAGTCCGTATGAAGTCTGTATCGTGTGGACCCAGCATAAATATCAGATGTCGTGATTAACTTACTAAGAATTGATGTGGTTTCGGAGTAAGAAATCATTAAGTGATCATAGTGAATTAGGGCCCAGTTACAACTACTTAGATAGTTCAATGAATATAACTTTCATAATTATTATTTATGTAGATAGTGGAAGTTAAATATCATATTGATGATTCCTTATCATTATTATTTTAATAAGGCTTTTTTTAATAATTTAATATTATCTGTAAAGTAATGACTGCTGATGTTTTTCTGCCAAAATATTTGTAATCTATCAAAAATTTTAACCTTTGCTCCTAAATACCTTCTTCCTCTATATTTAATATTTTTTATTTATAATTAATTTAAATTGTCATTTACCACCACAGGGTCAAATTGAATTAGCTAGCGAAACTCCTCAGGCGTGATGAGGACGATATCTAGATACGATAAAATAAAATATTTGATGTTATTTTTGGGGGGTCACCGACCGCAGTTAGTGTTGTTACTTGAATTATGAGTTGAGAAAATCACTTTTCTTTTATTTTATCGTATTTAGATATCGATACGTTATTAGGTGACTACGCTGATTGCAGCCAATGACCCTACAAAAATATCATCAAATTATCTTTTTAGTTTTATCATAAACTAGCGACCCGCCCCGGCTTCGCACGGGTGCAATGCTGATCACTACATAGTATAAAACAAAGTCGCTTCCCGCTGTCTGTCTGTCTCGCAACTTAAAACTACGCAACGGATTTTGATATGTTTTTTTTTAATAGATAGAGTGATTCAAGAGGAAGGTTTATATGTATAATACAGGCATAATATAGTAGAGGAACACTGATCATTTTAGAGCCATTATTTCTCGTAAAACGTATAGGATAAAAAATGGTTATTGTGGGTTATCGCTAAGAGATAGACATATACCATTGCGGACTTTTTTGTACATCTTTTTAAGGTATACAATACTGTAGTACATTATTTTGATCTATCTCGACGGGTTCAGCCAGCGTTTACAATGTAAACACAAAAAAATGTGTTTATTTACGACATCACATTAGAAACCTCTAAAATTATCAGTGTTTCTCTACTATATTATGCATGTATTATACATATAAACCTTCCTCTTGAATCATTCTATCTATTAAAAAAAACCGCATCAAAATCCGTTGCGTAGTTTTAAAGATTTAAGCATATATAGGGACAGACAGACAGGGAAGCGACTTTGTTTTATACTATGTAGTGATTTACATATCAATACCCATTACGTCTGCGGAGTTTCGTTTACTTATTTAATGTGACCCTGTAAAAACATGAAGATACTACCTATCTACTTATTTTACACTCATTTTTGCTATCATGTGATTTGTACATAATATTTTTAAGTTAATTATTATTTATAACGTATACTATTGTATTACCAAAAAACACAATAAATTTTTACACAATAATCAATATTTTGTTGTTTTATTATTTTTAATGAACCTTATCGTTTCTGTTTTGCCGATTTGTATTAATGATAATTTAATTACCTTATTATCATCTCCTCTATTTTAAAAACGTTCACAGTCTGACCTCAATCTCAATCTGTCAAAAATACCTCCAATTTCCCTACATTCGGACAACTTTTTGACATTTGTTGGTCGCCGAGTGGAGACTGCGACTAGATTTTGAGTGTTTTAAAAATTACGAGAATTGGCCTTCAGGGCCCTAATTCACTATGACCACTTAAAGATTCCTTATTTGGAAACCACGTCAATTCCTTAGCTAATCCCGCAAATCTCGCGTTCATTTCGCGCGGTTTCGTGCATTGTGTCATAGAAAATAAGGTCCCAGATCTCCAGTTAACTCGTGCGACTATCTCATCAAGAGGTTCGTTATCCAACCAGCTTTGTGAAGCGACTGCAGAACGAAAACAACCTGGAGTAGCCTCAAAATCGAAACACACCCAGCTATTTGCATGTTCGAATTTTGTTTTGTTAAAAAAAAAAAAAAAAAAAAATTCCACGGATTCCACATCAAATCCAAATACTCTGAATACTTTTATTGAATTCCACATGTAGGTATCCTTAGGTGGTAAACTTATAACTATATCATATGGACACTGTCGGACACAGCAAAATAAGTGAGTTAAGAGAGAGGAAGCATTTTTTAATTATACAGTGTGTCCGGACATGGACTAGCGATATTCTAAATACTTAAATATAAGCTATTTTAAAGTACTATTACACTATAGGCTTGGGTCCAATACACTTCCCCGCTATGTGGCAGCCATTTTGTTTTTTTTGTTGAAATATGCTCTATGCGAGTACAAAAAAAATCATATATCTCAAAGTTTTAGTCATACTGAGATAAAAATAGGCTTATTCGGAAGGCAATAATATTGTCTACCGTCTGCATTACAAAGCAATGTGTTCACAATTCCATAACTTTTGAAAAAAAATGTGAAAGTCGAAAAAAAAATCAAAAAATTATGCAATTCAACCAATAATGGTTAATTACTACAAAAACAACCCCGAGAACTTTTTTATTTTTTATACTAGATCGACAGTTTTTGAGCTACGCTACAATGCAACATAAAATTCACAACTGTATGTTTAATACTTTAAGAGTTATTGTTGTTTGAACATAGCGTATGCGCAAGCACAAAACGTCTTTGTTAACCGCCAGAGTGTCATTTATGGCATTCACTGTATTCCATCTGAGAGCAGGCGAGAAATACTGTTCGTTACTACCGTGAGTAAGCGAGATAGAACGTATTAGTCCACTACCTGAAACAAAATCAGTTTTAAGGACAAATTATTAGTTGGGTTAGTTTAGTTGTCCCTCGCCCTGCGTTGTGATCGCTATCGCTACTTTCACTTACCGTCCGTGCTGTTTACGTGCTGCGTTAGTGTTTTGTATTTAAAAGTGTGATAAAGTATGGCACAGCGTCAATATTCATCGCAACATATTGCTGACATACACTTTGTGTATGGCTTTTGCAATGGAAGTGCAAATTTGGCTGTACAAGAATATCGACGAAGGTACCCTAACAGGCCTACACCGAGTCGCCAAACTTTTATCGACGTGCATTCAAGATTAGCGGAAAGAGGTATTCAAAGAGCTGTTAATGAACGCAATCGCTTGGTATCGCCCGAAGATGAAGAAGAAGTGCTTAGACTAATAACCAATGATCCTAGACTAAGCGTTAGACGGATTTCAGTGCAACTTCGAATGTCTAAGTGGCATGTATGGAGAATTTTGAAAAGAGAAGGGTTACACCCTTATCATTTTCGACGGGTTCAAGACGTGATCGAACCAGATTTTGCTGCGAGATCTGTGTTTTGTTCGTGGATAAATAGAAATTTGAGACAGAACCGTAATTTTTTACAAAGAATACTGTGGACTGATGAAGCCAAATTTACAAGAGCTGGGATTACAAACCACAGAAACGACCATCTCTGGTGCTCCGCAAATCCAAGGGCGGTGCGCCCAAGCTCATTTCAACATGAATTCTCAGTAAATGTGTGGGCCGGCATAATCAACGATAGGCTGATAGGGCCATTGGAATTGCCACCTACATTAAACGGCGCTAGATTTTTAGAATTCTTACAGACACAGTTTGCGGACAGCCTCATGGACCTACCTCTATCATACCGTCGGCGTATGTGGTTCCAGCTCGATGGTGCACCCGCGCATTTTTCTCGAGCAGTGAGAGAATATTTAAATAATAATCTACAGCCGTGGATCGGTCGTGGTGGTGTAGTAGCGTGGCCGCCTCGCTCACCCGATTTGACACCCTTGGATTATTTTTTGTGGGGTCATATGAAACAAAAAGTATACGCTACAGTTCCAAATACCAGGGAAGAACTCGCCGTAGTGTGTCTACAAGCTGGAGGTGGCCACTTTGAGCAACTGCTTTAGATATTTTAATCTTCATTTAATATTGGAAAAAACATTAAATAAAATTCAATATGAATGTTATGTTTTTTTAATGATTTCCTGTTTAGGGTTCCGACAAAGGCCTTTTGTGCTTGCGCATACGCTATGTTCATACAACAATAACTCTTAAAGTATTAGACATACAGTTGTGAATTTTATGTTGTATTGTAGCTTAGCTCAAAAACTGTCGATCTAGTATAAAAAATAAAAAAGCTCTCGGGGTTGTTTTTGTAGTAATTAACAATTATTGGTTGAATTGCATAATTTTTTGTTTTTTTTTTCGACTTTCACATTTTTTTTCAAAAGTTATGGAATTGTGAACATATTGCTTTGTAGTGCAGACGGTAGACAATATTATTGCCTTTCGAATAAGCCTATTTTTATCTCAGTATGACTAAAACTTTGAGATATATGATTTTTTTTGTACTCGCATAGAGCATACTTCAACAAAAAAAACAAAATGGCTGCCACATAGCGGGGAAGTATATTGGACCTAAGCCTATAGTGTAATTGTACTTTAAAATAGCTTATATTTAAGTATTTAGAATATCGCTAGTCCATGTCCGGACACACTGTATAACATTACTTAGCAAACTACTATATTATAATAATGATGTAGGTATTTCCTGAGATAAACTAATAAGTAGCTTTATTATTTTCTGAGGAATAAGAATCGATTTCTCTATGTTCACCTGCCAACCCAGCTGACTGAGCGTTTGAATAACAACGTTGACGTGTTTTAAGTTCGTTTGAAGAACAAATGTCAGTCTATTCTGTGCTATTAAGAAATAATCGTCGAGAACGATGCAAATACTTTGGGCGCTGTCGCCAGGCTACACGGCAAACAGCAAAGTAATTGCGTAACACACCATCAGTAGCAATGGGTTTAATTTTGACAGTTCATCAACATTCATTGCGTTATTTACGTTGTTGAGCAGACATATTTTTGTAGCATATGGAGCAATGGATTAGCAATATGCTTCAAAATTATTCAAATTGAGAGGAATAGTGTGTTACGCAATTTGGGTGCAGGTCATTGTTTAACTGATTTCGATACAATAGACGGAGAAAACCACGGTGAGCGGGTGCTATATTACCGTGGTTGTAAGCTGTCTGAGATGTATTTTGAGTATCCAATCCCTCTCCTGAATGAGATCGGGAACTCGATTTACCGAAACCTAACGTTTGCTCATTTCGGGTAATTATTATTTAATCTTTTTAAATTGAAAATGGGACGTTAGATTCCGTCACTTTTGGGAATCAGAAAGAAATTTGATATGAATCTCGGAGTCACGGGCATATTCTAAAATTATCTCTTTCATAAAATTTTAAATGAGTGTCCATCTCCGGCGCTAGTAGAGTAAGACTGGAAATTAAACCGGAAGCTATGTTGCGACCAGACTATAGAGAGGGTCTTTTTTTTTCTGAAAACCGTTAATAGCCGAGCCAATATCCAGTTTTATCATCGTTATTTTACCACTGGCAACATTGAGAACCATTGTCATTCCACTAGTGTTGCCAAATTTGACAAGTTTCCACTAAGCCTGGTGGTTTGCACAATACTTCTGACGAATACATTTTGTTTTTATTGGCTGCTGGTTTTGTCTACTAATGGTTAGTTTACTTCAGTTAGTGGAAAACAATAAAATCAAGTCAATCAACCACTCAAACTTAATTGATTTGTTAAAATTATAAAGTTAAGGGAGGAATACTGCAGTGACAATAATGTAGTGCATTATCGCTGTATGTCAGCGATAATGCATTTAATCTTTCTGGTCGGGGAGAGGCAGTGCGCTCGTAGATTGTGTCGGTCTTAGTCGCGTATATTTTCCTGTGTTTATTGTAAAAGGTTCATGTAATAAAGACACAAATTGTTACCTCTTAGAAATAAAGATTATGTTATGTTCCATTATATTAGGTGCCATTATCATGTTATTATAATATTTTCTGAAGTCAAAGTTTGAGTGGTTGATTGACTTGATTAAATTGTTTTGATTGTACTTGTTTGTTTGAGGGGGGAGGAGACAAAAATAATATCTCCGTTACTGGGACGTTTATGAGAAGATTAGTTGGATTGGGATTGGGATACATTCATCTCTGTAACACTACAGACAACATTCGAGAATTGCGATGGTGGATTCGGGGAAAAAGGAAATGAAGGACCTGAAATCTGGTCGGGAGGATCAGGATCGGGGTGTTTATTTATAACCATCTTAGCTAAAACGAAGTAAAAATACGACTCTTACAATACAAGCATGTTAACGAACACAACGACAACACACTTAAGTATCAATAGCAGGTCACAAAAATGTCAACAATCACTAAAAAAAAACAACACATTCTAATCACACGTGCTAACCAAGAACACCGAGGCGAGAATCAGCTGATAATAATCATCATGTCTTGTTAACTGCAGGGAATCGAAATGACAACCGTATGAACAACATGTATTTTAACAGTTCAAACCACGCCATTGTGTCCTAAAGAATACATAATAGCACAGACTACAAAATTATAAAATACGGTACGTAATAGCAAATGTCGTGATTGACTAAGGAATTGACGTGTTTTCGAAGTAAGGAATCGTTAAGAAGTCATAGTGAATTAGGGCCCAGCTGGTTTGAAGAACTACCGTAAATGGACTCTGAAAAAAAAAGTTGGCAACACTGCACTCAACCCGAAGTTGTCAAACTGTTGTCAACAAAATAAATATTCGAATGCATAACGGTTGTACCGCGAAGTGTACGATTTTGTGTTATTACTGGTTTATCCTTTGTGGAATATAATCACAAAGCGTCTCATATTTGATTAAAATCTATTTTGTTGCAATAGTTCTCAAAAAGTCAGTATTCGTTGCTAAAATGCCTCCAGCGGAGAACGCCGAAGTGCCGCAGCCAGCGACCGCGGTTAAACCAAACCCTCGGAACAATCCAACAATGTTCAAAATATTTCAAAACGTACAATACAATGTGGTTCAACACAAGAAATATGTGAAGGAAATGATTAAATTATATAAAAAGGTAGGTCTGCCAACTATGTTGAATTGAATATTGAGATATTATGCTGTTTACCTTTAGATCTTTTTAATGAACAATGTTACGAACAATAACTCAGTTTGATTCAAAGAAATTATCAAAACGTTGGCTTAGCATTAGTTCCAGTTGGAATAACTAGACTAGTATACTTTTACTACGTATAGTAAGTGCCAAGCAGTAGGTACTTTTTACCTGTAAAAGGAAAATATGTAAATAGCAAAGTTCAACTAAAGCACATGTAAAAAACACTATAGCCCAATTCAAACTTTAAGACGAATCGGAATTTGGGACGAGCTTCTGTGCAGTAACAAATTCACCCTTCAGCAAGGGTGAGGTACTACACTGTGAGTAGTGCATTTCAGAGCTATAAAGTTTGAATCGGTCCGTACATACCATACTGATAGTTTTCATAAGAGTTATTTTGAGACATCGTTTGGATAAGCATGCACTACTGAGGCTTGGATGGCGAGAGCACGGGGGTCAAGTATACTCTTGTGGATTGTAGTTTAATCAAAAAGATGACAACAAATACATATTAATATTATAAAGAGAGTTGTTTGTATTGAATAGGCTCTGAAACTACTGGACCGATTTGAAAAATTGTTTTACCATTAGAAGCTGACATTACCCCTGATGAACATAGACTACTTTTTACTGCGGGAAAATGCTTCATTTGTATGGGAAAACGGGTAATAAGATTTAAACGGCAGGAATTCCAAATTCTACACAAACGAAGTTGCGAGCGGATGCTAGTCTCCAATATTCTTTTCCTTTCACAGCTTGACGAGGACAGCTTCCGTGAGAGCTTCAAGAATGCCCTACATTACTTGTTCACGTTTGGAGACACCAGTGCTAATGTGGACCGTGTGGTACAGTTTGTGGCAACATTCTGCACCTCTCTGGATGACGAAGAAGAGTTCTTGCTGTTCATATTTGATATTATTTTTGATGTGAGTAACTCTTAATAATTAATTCAGGTGACAGACTTATAGCAATACCTTAGGTAGGTAGGTAATACGGGCTGGTGTCCGCAACTCCACGTCAATGCGCGTATTTTGCGTACGGGTGGGAAAATCGATCATTCGATCCACCCCAGCTCCTCAAGGAAGGCCAGCAACGCCTTGATGTTACTGACCGTCTCACGTAGGGTACCTGGGTTACCGAAGTATTTTGCCCTGTAAGTGGCGACCACCGGGCAGCTTAGAAGCACATGTGCCGCTGTCTCGTCATCCTCCATGCAGGCCCTGCACAGCGGACTGTCTGTTACTCCTATGACAAAGAGGTGTTTATTAAATGACCCGTGGCCAGTTAAAGCTGCAGTCACCGTACGCAGCTTTTGTCTAGTTAGACGGAGAACCTGTTTCGTGAGGCGGCCATCCATTTTGGGAAGTGCTTCCCTAGCCTGCCTGCACTCGCCTTGTTCCGTCCAAAGTTTGTCATGTTGATCTCTGGTGCGTTTCCTTACCAGAGTGCGTAGATACCTGAAGGGGAGTGGCACGATGGGCTCAGGTCCCACTGGTGCCATGCTCGACCCCCTTCTGGCAAGCTCGTCGGCTGCATCGTTGCCTAGCGAACCGCTGTGTCCTTTTATCCATTGAATGGTTATTTTATTGAAGTTACCCACCTGGTTGAGGCGCTGGTGGCACTCGTATATTAGCCCAGAGTCGACTGTATTACTATTCAGCGCTTGCAGTACAGCCATGCTGTCTGAGAGTATGCGAATTGAGTGATCCTTCACTTCCCTGGCCATGATGGCTGAAGCGGCCAGAGAGATGCCCATGCATTCGGCCTGGAACACTGTGTTGTGGACGCCCAATGGTGTGGCTATGTGTATGTTGAAGTCCTCCGAGAAGATTCCAGCACCTGTACCACTACCTGTTTTGGATCCGTCTGTGAAGATTCGTAGCTCTGCAGGGCGCAGCCCCTCGCAGCGGCGATCCTCGTGAAGTTGGATCTTGTATTTTTTATCAAAGATAAATTGTTTGGGTACCCGGTCATTGGTGGCCTTCGTGATGGGGAACTCCTTGTGGAGTCCCTCAAGCAGCGCAGCGTGTGGTGTATAACTCTTACCCCAGAGGTTTAGTGTGTTGAGACGTACTGCCGCCAACGTCGCTTCCTGTTGTATGAACAGGTGGAGCGGTGGAAGTCCCAGGATGGCTTCAACCGCCGCAGTCGGAGTAGTCCTCATGCAGCCCGTAGTCGCCATGCAGGCCAGTCTATGTACGCGTTGGAGTTTGCTGGAGGCTGTAACCAGCTTGGTGCGGGGCCACCAGACCACAGCCCCGTAGGTGATCATGGGCCGGATCACTGCAGTGTACAGCCAAAGTGTAATTTTAGGGGATAGGCCCCACTTCTTACCTATCATTTTCCTGCACTGCCAAAAGGTTATGCAAGCCCTGTTAAGTTTATTGTCCAGATGACTACTCCAGTTCAACTTACTGTCTAGTGTGACCCCGAGGTATTTATATATATAGCAATACCTTATAAACTAACATACTTATAAAAAAAAAACACAAAGAACCACGTTTTGGCCATGCTTCCTTCTAACATCTGTACACAACTCCTGCTGGCCAAAAATCTAAGCTAAGGAAGACAGCCTTCTGTATCGGGTGAACCTGGAGGATGTAGGACTTTATATTTATAGTTCTGGTTGACTCCAAACATGGCAGCTATGTTCTATGTTAGAGGGTTAGGATACCTCACATAGTCCTTCAGGTGCACTCTTGTGCGTGAGCTATGGCGACCGTCGGTGGATATTCCAACCAGCCCACCTCCCCTCAGAAGTTGATTACATCTCTTGGTCTGTTACAGCTTTAGCAACTTCTTGTAATGTAAGAATACAGAAACTACTATCATCTTTTGTGATAAGCAACTATTTTGTGGACAATTTTTATATAATAACACTACCTTCTGCCCCTGACTTCATTTGAGTGAAGTTTCTAGTTTTACATAAATTTTATCCTATGGCACTCAGGAATAGGGTAGCTTCCCATTAGTGAAAGAATTTTGGAATCGGATCAGTAGCTCTGAAGATTCTCCCTACATATAAACAACATGTCCCAGAATTAATGCACAACCTCTCAAGGGGTCATTGTATGCATCATTATGAACAATTTTTACTATGGGACCAAACCTGAAATTGCAAAAAAAGAAATCAGCTATTCCCTACATTTATGTTCACATAACTCGTCAAAATTTAGGGAACACAGCTGATTTTTTTTCGCGATTTCTGTTTTGGTCCAATAGTAAAAGTTGTTCATAATGATGAGTACAATGACCCCTTATGAGGTTGTGCGTTATTTAAGTCACAACTTGTATAGTATAGACAACAATTTTCTTTCATTGCCAATTAAATTCTACACATATAAAGGTCTTTTACAGCTCCCTTTCAATATTATATTCATTTACAGTGTCAGTGTGTATCCGGTCAGTCAGTGAGGTACCGAGCCAGTCAGCTGCTGGCGGCTGTACTGTCTGCTCTCGGAGATGACGCCTCATTAGATGATGATCTTTGTGACAAGTTGCTGGCATCACAGGTAAGATATACTTCCACTTTGTGTTACAGCCCAATTCAATCTTTATGGTGGCTCAGAACATAAGGCGTGTCACTGCACAGCAACAAATTCATGTGACAGAGTGGTTGACGGGTGGGGTACAGCCTTTGATCAACAACAGTACTAGATTAACCCATTGAATGCCGACTACGTAATATTACATAGATGGTGTTAAGAGAAGAGGCCAACTACGTGTTAGTACGTAGATGTTATCTGTTGATTATAAGGCGATCTATGCTAATTGGCCTCCCGGGACGGTTATTTTTATACTCTTTGGCATCTCACGTAGTTGACCATATGTAGGGTGGCCACCGATTATGATTTGATATTTTACCTCGGCATTAAATGGGTTAAGGATTAGGAACAGAAACACATTACTCAAGTGGCTGCAATTGCATATAACTTAATTATAAACAATAATTTTCAAGCATACATTTTATTATTGTTTGCAATATATTTACTACTTTGATTCAAAAGTAATTTTAAAATAAGAACAAACATATTTATGGAAAATTAAAACATGATTTCTAAGCAATGAGGTTGAAAAAGCTATGTTGCAAAATAAGACCACAACATTATTTGTGGTCTTATATTTCCGGCCGTTTTTGATCCGCTCATCGGAAATCTCGGCTTAAACATACATACATGACTGGTATAATGTGGATGTAGGTAATATTAATAAACTACTGCCTACTCTGAATACTGGCATATTATGTTTTACAAAATATTACAATAAACTATCTTTCCATCACTAGATGCAAAGATTACAAGACACGCGTGGAGCGGTGCGTTGTCGCGCCGCCCTCGCTCTGCAACGACTGCAGAACCCAATGGAACAAGACGACAAAGTCACTCGAGCTTACCGCTTTCACATGAGCTGTGACCCTAGTTCATCAGTTAGGAGGTAAGAACAAAATACCTTGACTTGTAGATTCATAGAAACTTTGTGCTGCCTACTTTAAGATTTTGATCTTCCGAGTCTTTTAAATAAAGTCGACTATCAAACTCCTCAGACCTGCATCAAATGTTGACTTATATTATAAGTGCTTCTCAAGTTTATGTATGTTCTTTTCATATGATAGCACGAACTTTTTGATATAAAGAAACGAAATTCTTAGACTTATCACACAATTAATACCATGCTGGCCAAACTAATGAAAAATGTGTTGTATACAAGTTGTAACATAAATAACGCACAACCTCTTAAGGGGTCATTGTACTCATCATTATGAACAACTTTTACTATGGGACCAAACCGGAAATAGCGAAAAAAAAGTCAGCTGTTCCCTACATTTATGTTCGCATAACTCGTCAAAATGTAGGGAACAGCTGATTTTTTTTTCGCGATTTTCGGTTTTGTCCCATAGTAAAAGTTGTTTATAATGATGAGTACAATGACCCCTTAAGAGGTTGTGCGTTATTTAAGTTACACCTTGTATATTCTGGTCATTTGCAATTCAACATTTTTTTTTGTTTTTTTTTTTTTTTGTTTTTCGGGGAAACCTTCAAAAGGCACCCAACCTCGGAGGAGGGAGGTCGGGGAGTGTGGGATTTTTACCTCACTAAACCCACCCCGGTGATCAACATCAGCACTTAGGGGTTGTCCCAGTGCCTCTTAAAATACCAATTCCAGAACCCCCTCTGTGCAACGCCCATAAGGCACATCCCTGGGTTGCAGTTCAACCGGTCTAAATTCTTTGAACTCTAAATAAACGTCCTTTAAGTTTTTCAGTTAAGGTTACGCTCTTTAAGGCATACTGTCAGAGCATATACACTGGGAATATGTAGGTAACCTGCGTATCTAATATAATAATATCTTCAGGATGATGTTGGGGCTGCCTCGTTTCTGTAGTGCGTCAGGTATGTTCGCGCTATATAACACTGATGGCTTTCATGCCGTCATTCGCAAAAAAACGGCATCCCTGATCTGCAGAATGCGTGGCAGTCGCAATAAACTCCTGATGACTGTAGCGGACGGGATCTCATCCTCACTGTAGAGGTCCTTAGACCGCAGAATCATTTAATTATTAATTTTGAGTTTTAATTTTTCACCTATGGATTGTATACAACGTGTAACGTTAAATGCGCAAAAGCTGAAAATAGTTTGATCAGAATAACGAACAGAATTAATTGAACTACTTTTTAATATAGGTCACATTTTTAAAAAAATCTTCATTAAAACGTTGCCGTGTCTATTGATTAATAGGTCAAGCAAGCCAATGTCAGCGCGGCGCAGTGGCCCGGTGACGACTCCTCCCTCGATAAAGCGTCGTCGCAGATGCAAGAAACGATCAGAATGGCCAGTAAAACTAAAACAGCACATAAAACCTTTACAATTTTTTTACTGACTTATTTTCTCAATTGACCCATTTCAGAGACAAAATAACTCATTAAAGTTATTTTGTCTCTGAAATGGGTCAATTGAATTAAACATCAGTTGTGGGTGTCTGAGGTTTTGCGCATTTAACGTTACACGTTGTATATCCGAAATAAAGTTTTTTTTTTATTGGAGAACCCAAATAAATTATAATATGTTATAAAATGACGGTAATTTGCAGAGCCATAGTGATGTCAATAGCTAAGTGCAGCCGCAATGTGCCCTTCGTGTTGGAGCGACTGTGTGACGTGGACGAGGCAGTGCGTCGCGCCGCCTTCCTCTACATCGCCGCCATCAATGTTACCCAGCTCAGGGTTAGGCAGAGAGTGCTCACGCTCAAGGTAAACTGACCCTTATTCACACCGTGATAGTTTTTGTCATGGAACCACCTGATTTTTCTTTCCTGTGGGCACATTTAAAAGGAGGAATATGATACTATAAACAAGACTGACAATAAATACTAAAAGTTCGTACAGCATATCCCAGAGATTGGACCTGCACTGCCAAACTGGTGAATGGAACCTTTCGGTTTAAAGAACTTTATTTCCCATTAAGACAATCGTCACTTACATGAGAACAATAAATCTTATTACTAGTTATATTATATCAGTGCGGGTAGAAGAAAACAAAATTGGAAGCGAGTTCACTGCATTCCTAAGCTAAGGCGGTGGCACAAGTTATAAGATGTTGCTGTTTTAGACACAAATAAACACAATACAATTAATATATTGTTTCGTCGTTGTAAATAAAAGTTAATAATTTAGTTTTAAATATGTTCAGTGAAGTCGCTTCTTTTACATCCTTTGGTAGTTTATTATAGAGTTGTGCTCCCCCATAGGTTAAGTTATTTTTGCCGTAGTTAGTTCTTATTCTAGACAATACCAGGTGACAGGCTCGACGAGATGAGTATTTGCTTCTCTCACCTTCTGTTGTGAATGTAATGCGTGAATGAATTAGTTTGTGAATAATTTTATAGATAAGTATGCATGTGTTATATATATAAAGTTGTTTGATGTTTAATAGTTTGGTTTCTTTGTAAATGGTTTTTGACGGTGTTAAGAAGTCATAGTTGTGTAATATTTTGATTATTTTATTTTGTAGAATTTGGATTGGCTTTAGACTAGTTTTAGATGAGTTACCCCATATTTCGATGAGATATAATAAATGAGGCTTAACAAGGGAGTTGTATATCAATAAACGAGCTTTTTTTGGAATACATCTAACAATTTTATGCAGTGAGCCCACCAAAGATGAAAGTTTGTTTTTAATGTGTTGAAGGTGTGCCTTCCATGTCAAATTGCTATCAAGAGTTAGTCCGAGGTATTTTTCTTGATTAGTCCTTTTTAGTACTTCTCCGTTAATGCTTAGATTTGGGTAGTTAGGGAGCTTTTTGTTTTTTGCACAAAATATTATGTATGAGGTTTTGGAGGCGTTAATAGTTAAGAGATTACATTGGTACCAATTCTGTAGTATACTTAAATCATCTTGGGCATTTTTTGTGATATCATTTATGTTGTCTCCAAAATAAAATAGGCATGTATCGTCCGCATAAAGGGCAAGGTGACCTTGTAAACCCGCTTGGTGTATGTTGTTTACATACACTAGGAATAATAAGGGACCCAAAATTGAACCTTGTGGTACGCCACATGTTAAGGGTTTAGACGTGCTTTGGTAAGCTCCGATTTTTACAACCTGATGTCGATCACTTAAAAACGAATTTAGCATTTTATATACGGTTCCAGTTATACTTTGAATAATGGTGTACGGTGCAACCGCACATTCTGCAATTCAGCAGTTTACGCCACATTCATTTCAACTCATAATAATTAGTTGAGTTCGCGTTGAGCTATCAAGTCAGCCAGGCGTTCTCGTTACAGCCAACAAGGGCCGCGTCACTCACATTTCCACACCATCAGTTCATTAAGCTCATTTTACTTTAATTACCTTTGGGACAATACAGTAGTGTTTCAGTACTTACTTTCTTTTATTCCATTCACCTATCATCTAAAAGTAATGTCTGGTCTAGCAAGGGGTCATACATTCTTTTTGGTCCTTCGACTGTGAACATCGGACGCTACATAGTCCATTTCGCGCGCGTGGACAGTGTAGCGGACACGTATCCAGTGACTCAAGTGTGTGTTGTGTCGAGTGACTATAAAACTTTGGGACTAACAAGTGACCCAGGGTCAACAAGGATCCGTAAACTATCAGGTGCTAAGTGTGGGGATTATAGACTTAGAGACTAACAAGTGTCTCAGTGATCAACAAGGATCCGTAAACTATCAGGAGTTCAGTGCAGGAATTTTAGACTTTGGGACAACCAGGTGTCTCAGGGAACGTATCATCATCAAGATCTGAGGCTAGCAGGTGTCTCAGGGATCACCAAGGATCCGTAAGCAGTTAACAAGAACATTCAAGTAAGATCTTTCCATTTATTTCTTACTTCAATTAAGTCCTCGTCATGGAGGCCATACATGCAAATCAGGACGAACTTTACACAGCCATCCTAAAGTTGGCTACAAATATCAAAAAGGACTCAGCAGATCGTAAGACTGTTGACTATTTCAGGCGACGTTTAGAAAACCTAAATCAGTATTGGTCCGATTACCAGTACAATCACGACCGTCTTCTTACGGAAGAAAGCAAGTCTCATCCGTATTTTACTGACCGTGCATACGAAAAAACAAAAGAGCTATACATTTCGAACAAGGCATTCATCAATCAACAATATCAAGTTTTGTTGATAAAGATGAAAGAAGCTCAACAGGGAGGTTCTACACAGGAGGAACAAGGTCCTGCATGGTCTGAGCAAGCAGATCCAGTGGGACGTCAATCGCCGCCCGTCGGGGTATGCTCCAGAGGTTCATCTAGCAAGCTTGATGAACTGTTGAAGAAACAAGCAAGTAACTTCAGGGCGCTGCAGCGCACTGTCACAGGGATAAATTTGGATTTAATGTCTGAAAAGTGGGAGTTGAAAGATGCTTTACGTACTCTACAGTCTCGATGGTCTATCATAGATTCCTTACATTGGGAATTAGACAGCGAATTGGAGGGTACGAATCAAGAATATGAGGTATCCTATACAAAACAAGAAACTATTTACAATAAATTAAAAAATGCAATCAATAAAAAACTAGGGTCCGTGGAATCTTCGCGCAAGCAAAACGAAAATTCCAAACCATCAACAAGCAAGCAAAATAAATTATCATCGTCAAATTTCAAGAATAAATATTCAGCGAGTAAGACTTCGGTGAATAATATCGAATTAACATGTCCGTTGTGTAAAGAGTCACACGGAATATACTATTGCAATAAGTTTTTAAATATGACACCAAGTTCAAAGCGACAAGCTATAACACGATTGCAGCTGTGCAAAAATTGTCTTTATTCGCATGGGGATAAAGAATGTACGTCAGAAAAACGCTGTCGCGAATGTCGCGGCAAACATAATACACTTTTACATGAAGCGTTTAACAATAAGTCTTCATGTAACACAATTATGGAGAATGACACTCCAGCAGTTCTTGCAACTAGAACGCAAAATCAAGAATCACCAGAAAAACACGTTTCGCAACAAGGCAACAACGTGATCGAAACATTATTAGCAACTGCAATGATCAAAGTTCAAGCAAGTGACGGATCATACCACAAAATGCGTGCGCTAATAGATCAAGGCTCTCAAGCCTCCCTTATCTCAGCCAGAGCGACACAACAGCTAGCTTTGTCAAGAAAGTATTGCAGGGCCGTTATCTGCGGGATAGGAGAGAAGGAGAGCAGTAGCAAGGGTGTCACGAACATAACATGTTGTTCGCATTTTAATGACTTTAAATTTAAAACAGATGTGGTAATCATGGACACGCTGATTAATCAATTACCAAGATATACATTTACCAAGCCAACATGGGCACACCTGGCCGGCATGCAACTAGCCGATCCAGAATACAATGTCAGTCGTCCTATCGACATCCTATTGGGAGCCGATGTGTATTCCCACATCATCTTAGAAGGCCACATCAGGGTGGTCACATTAAAAACAAAGAATGGGCTTATCAAGAGGCCTATTCTCAAGCTGTCTATTCTCCCTGTGAATGATAGAATCGACAAACAAGAGTTGCGTTCTAAAGAAGAGAAAGATGGCAAGTCATATCAAAACAAAAAAGTAAACTACAGCTTCTCATCGCTGGTAATGTTACTTTTGTCTTTCATGAGCATTTTGACCACAGCTCACTGTTCATACAATATTACACAATTGAAAGACAATCAAGGTCTTTATTTTGACAAAATTGCAAACATGCAATTAATCAGAGATGAATGGAAGATAGTCACGTACTATGACATGAACTCATTTTGGCAAGGTACAGAAGCATGCAGCAAATACCTTAGCTACTTGGATCAGTTATGCAACAAGTTTAAAGAAACGTCACATTGTGACGTCATACAAGTTCAATTGCAGCAAGAATTCTCAGAACTCGAGTATTATAACCACCTGTTGCTGAGTCAGCATTTCAGCACGCGTCGCGCACACGTACTGCGCCGCCGCAAGCGAGGCTTTATCAACGGTATAGGGTATCTTGCAAACAGCTTATTCGGTGTACTTGATGAGAGATTCGCCGAACAATATAAACAAGATATTCATTCAATACATGACAATGAAAATCATTTGCTCTCGCTCTTGAAACAACAAACAACGGTCATTGAAGCAGAATACAACGTTTTGAAAAGGAACGGGCAAGCAATTAATAAGCAACACAAAATGCTTAATACACTATCAATCAAGTTAGATAAGATGGAAAACGTTTTATTGAACGAATCAGAGAGAAATCGAGCCATGAACGATTTCAGTACGGGAGCAATCGCAACGAGCAATGTTTTAAGACAACTAAAAACAATCCAAACAAGTTTATTAGATACCATAACAGATGTTTATCACGGGAGACTCAATTTTCATTTATTGTCACCAGAACAACTGAAGGACACTCTAAATACAATATCGAGTCATCTTTCAAAGGATCTTACGTTACCGATCAATAACTTGCAAATAAACTTCAGAAACATTTATCATTTATTGACAGTCAAAGCAAGAATGACTGAAGAATTTTTAATCTTCGAATTGAAATTGCCTCTGGTGTCTAGAGATACATTTTCAATTATGAAAATTATTCCAATACCACAACTTGTAGGTAACTCAAGCATGGCTACTTTAACTCCGATTGCTGAACATGTTGCAATCAATTTGAAGAAGGACTCTTATTTACCTATGTCTATAAACGACGTCCAGATATGTCTACGTGACAATGTCGATAATTATCTGTGTCAGATAGAGAAGCCGATTTATCATCTCAAGAATGATGAAAAATTATGTGAAGTAGAACCTGATTCCAGCAAATGCAAGATCAGCATTACCACTTGTTCGAATCAATGGACAGCTCTTAGCAAAATAAACAATTATGCATTCTTTTGCTGTAGTCAATGTCAAATAAGAGTTCTATGCGACAATAATGTGTCGCCGGGGCAGTTAGTAAAAGCAGGCATATTGGGAGTTGAACACGACTGTCTAATTAAAACCGAAAGTTTTACGGTTTACTCACGCAATGAAGGTTTTAGCACTTTAGACATAAAACCATCTTTCAAGCTGCCAGAGATAGAACCAATCAATCATATCATAGACGTTGGCATCCCAACCCCACTAATACAAAACTATACACTTCTCTCGAGCAACCAGGAGCTTGACGAAATCAAGAAGCAACTCCGCATTCTTAAGGCAAGTGAAAATTTGCCAAATCAACTTTCTTATCACGATATTCATCATTACACATCATTTTATGTGGTGATCGGAGTTGTGTTGGTAGTTGGAGCAGGCTTTATGGTACGACGGCTGCGCAACAGGCGAACCGCATCTCTCGAGGTGGCAAGGGCCGCACAACACGTGACTCCAGCACGGGCAGAGGCTGGGGCCTCTATATCATCGTCCACAGTTCAATATAGTGTTAGTGCGCGTAATCAGTGTGAGATTCCGTGTGTATCAGATTACAGTGAAATTCCAAAGGTGCATAAGTTAGACAAGTGTACAGTGCCTATGTCTCGTAAAACGGAGTTCAAGTAGAGACTCTAAACATAGAATAAGGACCAATTGGAATCACCTTGTCAATCATGTAGTATAAGGACCAATTGGCATCACCTTGTTACTCATCTTTCATGTTCATCTTATATTCATCTTCCCGCTCGGGAGCATGTACGGTGCAACCGCACATTCTGCAATTCAGCAGTTTACGCCACATTCATTTCAACTCATAATAATTAGTTGAGTTCGCGTTGAGCTATCAAGTCAGCCAGGCGTTCTCGTTACAGCCAACAAGGGCCGCGTCACTCACATTTCCACACCATCAGTTCATTAAGCTCATTTTACTTTAATTACCTTTGGGACAATACAGTAGTGTTTCAGTACTTACTTTCTTTTATTCCATTCACCTATCATCTAAAAGTAATGTCTGGTCTAGCAAGGGGTCATACAAATGGCATGAACTAATATAGTTGAGTCATACGAAATGGGCGCGATTTCTGGTTGCTTTTATTTTGGTCAAACGGACGAACCAGTTATAGACAAGATCGGCCACTATGTGGGACCTAGAAAACGTCCGGCGACATCGACGCAGACCCAGGAGAAGATGGCGGAACGAGCTCGCCTAAAAACAGGATTGGTCCACACGACAGAAAGGAGCGGAAAGGAGAAAGGGAGGCCTTGCCCTGCGGGACAATATAGGCTAAAAATAATAATAAAGTTAGTTTCGAAAACCAAAGTTAATTTTCGTAGAAAAATAAATCTTATACTGGATTCCCTATTACTGATTTCGTATATGAATCAAGTTTTGTTCATCTTTACATAGAACTCTTGCTGTTGCAGCCGCCTTTCTGATTCTGTGTAATATTTTAATAGTTCTGTAGAGGTATGAGGATCAGGATGTAAACTTCCCTGATGTCGGGAAGTACGTAACAAAATCAAAATCAAAAGTCATTTATTCAAACTAGGCTGAGAATCAGCACTTTTCAAACGCCCACGTCAGTATGATGCGTAGTTCGCATGTGGCGATGTAGATGCCGCCACAGTTCCATCATAACAATCTACCTTCCAGGTGGGTCTAACCGAGCGTAGTCTCCGCGTCCGCCGCGTGGTCGAAGAGATCCTGATCCCTGGTTGGCTGAGCACGTTCCAGGGTAACATTGTGGACCTGCTGAAGGCCATAAGATTGGATAACGCGCAAGATGCTAAGGACTCGCAGTACGTTGCCGGGAAACTGTTGGAGTCGCTATTTAAGTGAGTATATTTATGTGATTAAAGAAAAAAACGAGTCTTGGTATTTTCTGCTCAAAATTTTAATGGAGTGGTCTCCATTAGAGTTCTAGCATAATCAGCCCATAAAGTTCCCACTGCTGGGGCAAAGACCTCCTCTCAGAAAGGGAATGGTCCGTAATCCACCACGGGGGCTCTGCGGGTTGGTAGATGTCACATGTCTTCGAATTTTTGGTTCTACGACCTGCCGGTTTCCTCACGATGTTTTCCTTCACCGCTTTTGAGAGCAGTGGTGATGAAATAACTGACATTAAGTAAGTGCTTAAGGGTGATCGATCCCACGACTTTCAACTCGTATGTTGGGGCCTTTACCACCGGGCCACCACTGCTCTCTGATTATACGTTTATTATCAAATAAATATTTAAAAAATAACCATATATTATGCAGATTTAATTTTATGATAGTAAAGCCTTTTTTTTTTGGGTGGGAAATTATCAAATAACTTCTCCCGCTCTGGGCGGAGCGGGAGGGTGTGTCAGACTTTTACTGACCAAAACCATGTTCCTTCAGTTGCCTGTGCCAAGGGCATGATGGTAGAGCCTTTGCCACATAAAATCTACAGCAAATTTTACTCTGAAACTGAGTTTTGGTAGATAGGAATGTACACGGTGAGTGAGCCCACTGCCTAAAAAGAGATGAGAATAAAACAAATAACATAATATTGTATAATTAGTTTTACAATATACAACGTGTAACGTTAAATGCGCAAAACCTGAAAATAGTTTGATCAGAATAACGGTTAGAATTAATTGAACCACTTTTTAATATAGGTCACATTTTTCAAAAAATCTTCATTAAAAATGTTGCCGTGTCTATTTATTAATAGGTCAAGCAAGCCAATGTCAGTGCGGCGCAGCGGCCCGGTGACGACTCCTCACTCGGTAAAGCGTCGTCGCAGACGCAAGAAACGATCAGAATGGCCATTAAAACTAAAACTGCACATAAAACCTTTACATTTTTTTTTAATGACTTATTTTCTCTCTGAAATAGGTCAATTGAATTAAAAATCAGTTGGGGTGTCTGAGGTTTTGCGCATTTAACGTTACATGTTGTATTTAATCTTGATATGATTAATCAACCGCACGGGTCGATCGATCAGGTTAAGCTATGCTTGCCGCGGTTGGTCCTTGGATGGGTGACCATGTTCACATACCAAGACCTCTCCGTGCCTCGGGAAAGCACGTTAAGCCGTTGGTCCCGGCTGTCATTCGTGGATCTTTGACAATCGTTACGTGTCGTCAGTAGCCCGAAAGTCTAATAACCAGTCTTACCAAAGGGTATCGCATTACCCAGTAACTGGGTTGTAGAGGTCAGATATGCAGTCTCTCCATGTAAAATACTGGTAAGTATTCAGCTGCAAGTATTCAGGTTAGACCGGAAGCCGACCCCAACATAGTTGGTAAAAGGCTAGGCAGATAATGAGTAGTATAATAGTCCATCATTCTTATTTCTTCCTAAATATTCGGAATAAGTGTCCAGTCAAATCTGTCGTGGCCAAACCATAAAAAGAATTCTTCAAAAACTTTTCACAATAATTTTACTCTCTGTAATTGTTTTTTTTTTTTTAAAGTTCCTACTAGAATATGTATTATACGCGTTTTTTTTTTTAAACTTCAACTGTTTTAAACTATAATTATTATGATCTTTCTCTGACAGACGCCTACCAATATCCGAGCTACTGGAATGGCTGCCTACCGACAAGTCCCTTCGCCTCATACCAGCTGAGAAGCTGAACAAGGAGACCGCGTGGTACTGGCGCCATCTAGCGGAGCATCTACAGAAGATCGACGATGATGAGACATTGGAGACTATTCTACCGGACTTGGTTGTGCTCACTGGATATATTAGAGCGTGAGTTATATTTGTGTTATAACAAAATAAAATGTCGGTCGTAAATGTGTCATATCGAGCTTATGAAAACGTTTGGCTTTGTAAGGCGACTTCTGTCGCTCATATGGTGTGCTCATGAAGTGTGACGAATCTCTTTTTAAAGTTTCATGCCTCATATTTACTTCCCGGTTGACAGTCAGCTTTAATTCCAACTTATTTGACTGGTTAATCTTTTAACTACGGTAGTTTCAGCATGGGCGATTGGGTCCATATTGGCTCACCTAAAGTTCTTTACACGAAATTGTTCTTCCTAATGATTTGTAATCCGAATGATCACTCTTCCTAAAATTTTTCATCCTAAAGTTTTCATTCATACTATTTGTAGTGCTACCGGCGATGTTCATAACACTCATGTTTCCGAAAATTGTAATTAATAATATCATTAATGTAAATATATTTAAACTCCTACTGTTTTTTATCATAACGCTTTTATCCCTAAAAATAAGGTTTGTTTTTAAACTATTTCTTGTGATTATTATTACAAAACAACTGCTTAGAATGATTAAAGGTCGTTTCACTGATTTTTGTCTTAAATAAATGAAATTCATAAAACACGACTCATTTACGGTTATGTTAATGGCTTGGGAGTTTATACCGCAGTTTTAACCGTACCTAACAATAATTGGACCGTGTTATGCAGAAGGCAGCCATGTCGGGAAAAGTACAAACAGAGTTATGAGCATTTTTCTGTCGATGCTTGCACTTCGGTTGTATATTAATTTTCTGATTATTTTATATTTGAGACATATTGGTATAAGTATTGTAATTTTTTGTATCATATCCAGAATTTCGAAACGTAGCTATTAATATTAATAATTGCGATTTTAGACGTGGCTGTTTTATACAAAATGTCATATTTTGTAGAAATCACAATAAAGCATAAACCAGCCATTTAAGTTGGCTGTGTTTTAAAATGTGATCTGTAACTATTTAAAAAATAAAAAACAGACAAGAAAGTATTATGTGTAGCAGCTATTGACTAAAAGGTTTACTACGTTCACTAAAATAATCCGACTGTTGTATAATGTATTCATACAGTTTTTTACTTTACCTAGTGAAAGTAAAAAACGGTATACTTCCTTTCGGTCTTATAAAAAATCAAATAAATAAAATTATTTTGATTTGAGTAAAAACTTGGCAATAGGATTAGAAGAAATTATTAAAAAAATATATTAAGACGTCACAAAGTATTATCAGTAAAATACAAATTTTCGCACTTATTCATCATCCAAATTAAAATCTAACTCAGCATTAAATCCATCAACGTCATAATCTTCAATAATTTCAGGTGTACATCTCAAATTGTCATAAAAGTGTTGAGCATCTTCTGGTATTTCATGTATTATTAATATTATATCAAGTAGCTTGGGCTCTGCTATAGGTTTTCCATTTGGCCATAATTTAGTTAACTGACTCTTAAAAACACCTTCTCTTTCTGGATTGTCAGAGCCGTGACGACGTCTATAAGATATTTTACGAGTAATATCCAATCAGTCGTAATCTTCTTGGTCAAAGTCATTAATATGATATTGATTTGGCTATGTTATTTTTAATTCTCTTGTTATTAGCCAATTAACTTTGTCATTATTTGTTGTTTTCTGCGACACTATGAACTTTTCTAGAGTCGCAGTTGAATAGAAAACATCAACTTCTATTTGGCAAATTATCAGAGGTTCTTGCTTTTTGCATATAGCCATAATTTGAACGTATTCGTTAGGCGTATATACGCCTGACGACTAAAAAAATCTGTAGAGAAACAGAATCTCTACAGATTTTTTCAGTATTCTGAAAATTTACATTATTGTGACTTAAGCCTGTTTGCATGTTACCTCCTCATATATCCTTTGATTGTCGCCCGCAACTTCGTTTGCGTAGAATTCGGAATTACCGCCGTTTAAATCCTATTACCCGTTTTCCCGTAGGAATAAAGCATTTTCCCGCGGTAAAAAGTAGCCTATGTTCATCAGGGATAATGTCGGCTTCTAATGGTAAAACAAATTTTCAAATCGGTCCAGTAGTTTCGGAGCCTATTCAATACAAACAAACAATCAAATCTTTCCTCTTTATAATATTAGTGTAGATTATATTTGTCTGAAGCTGGGGTAGAGGTAGTGTCTTTTGCATATCAGACATTCGTTGTCTTCTTGATTTTTAGCTAAGTTTATAATATATATTTTTATTTGAGATCTTGCTCTTTCGGCCTGGTGAAGATGAATGCTGTGTGTTTCTATAATGGAGTTAACATCCCCACCGCTTCTACTTGTATTTCTTAGTTCTATGCGAAATTTATAGCAGACATTGCACGTATCTTTGCTTAGTATTTTAGGTTTGATGTTAAAGTTATCGGAAAAAAATCGCTTGAAAAAACTGTAACTCACGGCGTTTCTGGTCATTTTGGCTTTATATTCATCATAAACTACCTACATACAAAGTCAATCCAGGCTTAAAAAAACTTTGCCGATGTTTTTGACCTGCTATAAAGAGACGTATATAGTTGGAGTGAATTAATAAACTCATTTATTACTTCTTTACGCACATCAGGTACCCTATTTTCTCCTCCCCTTTTTTAAACCTCATTGTTCTAGCAACGGTATCCGCGAATTTATTTTGTCCATGGCTGTTGAGATTCTAGTTGAGCATATATTCAGAATTTTGCAGAACATACCTCGGCAAACATCATGCTTCTATTTTATATTTTCGCAAAAACTGTTTTCTTTTTATGGCTTTATCGCTTCTCACCTACTTGACCTAAACGCCCAGAAAAGTTGTGTGCAAATTATATGAACCAAGACTCCAAAACTATTCATAAAAAATGTTTGCGTGTTTGCAAAGGTACAGCCGTTTTGCACAGATTTTTGCATTTGCAGGTAAAATCTATGAAGTGTCTTGATTGTTTACATCTTCAACGCCCTGGATGGAGTTGAAAAAAGCCAACTGCCATTAACAACAAATAAATAATTTACAGTAAACAGCCATCTCAGAGTGGCTGCCTTTTACGTAACTCGAACACCGATACCTCCTAATATTTTGAAATTTGTAAAAAACAGCCATATAGTTTGGCTGACTTCTGCAAAATAGGTATTTTAATTTTTGTCAAAATTGGCTGCATTTTACATGAAGATGACTGTTTTTTACAATAAACATCTGTAGACATGGCTGCATTTGACAGCTCATATCTCCGTGATAAATAGAGATATCGACATGGCTGTCTTTGCAAAAAATCTGGTATGTCGTAATTTGTATGGCTGTGTTTATAACTCATTTTTGGAAAAAGTGCCATATGGCTGCTTTCTGCATAACTAGGTCCAATTATAGGACCGATTCGGTTCTGGCACTGCGCCGGCCGCTGCCGCGGCACGCTCGCTCCGCTCGCTCGGCTCGTGCGTTGTGGGCACAGTTCTAACCTAACCTAAATCAATAATTATGAATAGGATCGATTCGTTTACGCAAAATTAATGTATATAATACTGATTATTATGAATAAAAAGAAATCAAAACAAAAAAGATATGACTTTGAATAATATTGGATGTTGAAAAAATATAGGAAAACAAATAAGAGTATAATAGATGTTTATTGCTACTAACATTATGAAGTTGAATGCTTCGGAATTATGAACATTAGAGACGGAGTAGTTAGGAATTGTGATTGTTAGGATGAAAAATGTTAGGAAGATCATTTTCGGATTTCCAATTATCGGAGTTGGAAATTTAGGTGAACTTTGGCGCACCCTGGGCGATTTTGTAAAACATATTTTTTTGGAAAATGAACGAATTGCAATGAACCATCCATAATTAATACTTTCAAATGATTTTTACTATAAACCTGCACACATTCTTGCTTGTATTCATAATTGGCAACAATTTTAACATAACTGTTCTGTCAACAGCATCGTGGAGTCCCCCTGTCCATCAGAAACAGAAGACCCAGTAGGCTTCAGTACCCGTCAATATGTATTGCACGAGTTGGGCACTATGCTACAAGTGTACGACGCTACAGACCCCGCCGGGAGAAGCGCGTTACAAGCGCTTATTACTGATGTTCTTACTGGTAAGCCACCGTTACTCTATTTATTTATACAACGTGTAACGTTAAATGCGCAAAACCTCAGACATCCCAACTGATTTTTAATTCATTTGACCTATTTCAGAGAGAAAATAAGTCATTAAAAAAATTGTAAAGGTTTTATGTGCTGTTTTAGTTTTACTGGCCATTCTGATCGTTTCTTGCGTCTGCGACGACGCTTTATCGAGGGAGGAGTCGTCACCGGGCCGCTGCGCCGCGCTGACATTGGCTTGCTTGACCTATTAATAAATATACACGGCAACGTTTTTAATGAAGATTTTTTTGAAAAATGTGACCTATATTAAAAAGTGGTTCAATTAATTCTGCTCGTTATTCTGATCAAACTATTTTCAGGATTTGCGCATTTAACGTTACACGTTGTATATACTTTATTGAACACCATAAAAATACATAGCAAAAAAAAAATGATCAAACTCTAAAAATATACTCTGTGTTAGTTATCAAACGAAATATGTACGGCCTATCTATTCATACACAAAATCTCAGGGGTTATTGTATTCATCATTACGAACAACTAAACAACTTTTACTATGGGACCAAACCTGAAATCGCGAAAAAAAAATCAGCAGCTCTCTATATTTTGACGAGTTATGCGAACATAAATGTAGGGATCTGCTGACTTTTTTTTATACGAAAAAAGCATGCTCACAGAAATAACGGCTGTTGGGGTTGAAAAGATCTCCAGCGGGAATGCAGCACAACTTAGGTAGGTCCAGTGGTCTCGAACGTCGTAGCAAAATCGGTAGGTATTTGACAAAAAAATACAATATTCAATCAAATTCGTTTATTTATTAAAAAAAAACTTACAGACTAATTTAACCATCATGCTTAAGTATGATTGTTATAAATTATGTGAGTCCATATCGGTAGAAATACCGAAAAATCGGTAGGTTCGAGACCACTGAGTAGGTCCACAAGGTTGACCAAGATCATCGGTAATGATCGCGAGACTTCGCCGAAAGTGGGAAGCACATCACTGGTCGTCTTGGCGATCCATGGAGAGGTCTAGTCCATAAGTGGATGTCTGGCAGCTGTTATGATAATGAAAAAAAGCCATTCTCAAGACTCCTTTCTTGTACAGACGCCAGCACATCAAGCTACTACAATCTGTCAGATTTCTTTAATAGATTTTCAACTTTATCGCTAAAGCATAAGGTTCAAAGTTGATTGGGAAAATCTCAGTTTCGGGTAGCTTGATGTGCTGGCGTCTGTACAATAAGCGCCGTTGCCGTTGCTGCCTCAAGCTGCCCGTGTAAGGCCGGCCTTACTCTCTCACGCAAAAACTGCTGAACGTATTTGGATGAATTTGGCACACAGATAGTAACCAAGATTAACCCATAGGATTTTTTGTGAAACTGCGAGGCGCTGCTAGTATAACATAAAAATCTATGCAAAATGTAAACACTTTGTTGATTTTCCTTCACCAGGTGACTACGGCCCTCTAAACGCCGACGTGATCCGTGCCTTCGTGTCGGCACTCGAGCTGGTTGTCCCTGAGGTGTCGGGTCGTATGGAGGTAATCAATGGCGTCATCCAGTCCCTGCGCGACCCCCCCGAGCCCGACCAGCCGCCGCCGCCGCCGCCGCCGACGCAAGTTGATTGTACTGAAGCTAAGTTACAGGTACCCTTACAATGTTTGTAAATATGTGAGCACCACATACCTATCACATAATTAATTGCTTCTATTATTGCTTCATTTTTTTTAAATCTATTGTTGACAAGTTGTAACTTAAAGCACGCACAACCTCATAAGGGTTCATTGTACTCATCATTATGAACAACTTTTACTATGGGACCAAAACAGAAATTGCGAAAAAAAAATCAGCTGTTCTCAACATTTTGAAAAGTTATGCGAACATAAATGTAGGGAACAGCTGATTTTTTTTCGCGGTTTCATTAGAGGTTGTGCTTTATTTAAGTTTCACCTTCTAGTTATGTTATTCTAGGTGCATCATCTCCACATCAACATAATCTTTTCCGTCGAAAGATGTCCACTGCTGGACATAGGACTTCCCCAAGAACCGCCACTTCCATCTTCACATATTATCATCATCTGCCTAGCCTTTTCCCAACTATGTTGGGGTCGGCTTCCAGTCTAACCGGAAACAGCTGAATACGAGTATTTTACATGGAGCGACTGCCTATCTGACCTCCACAACCCAGTTTTTTTTTTTTTTATATATTTCAGTTGGTCTTACGAGCTAACAGATTTAACAGTTACTGGGTAATACGAGACCCTTGGTAAGATTGGTTGTCAGACTTTCGGGCTACTGACGACCCGTAACGACTGTCAAAGATCACCAACGGCTTTACGTACTTTCCGAGGCACGGAGAGGTCTTTGTATGTGAAGATGGTCACCCATCCACGGACCAACCGCGGCAAGCGTAGCTTTACCTGATCGACCGACCCACAAGCTCCTCCCCACCATCTTCACATATAATGATATAAATTAATTAATGTATGTACTTATACAAAATATTGTAAAGCATTTCAAAAGAGTAATCGCGGAGTTTCTTGCCATTTTTTTCTCCATACAAAACTACCTTTTGGAAGCGGTGACTAGAATCAATTATATTCCAATATAACTGTTGACGTTCAAAAGTGCCTTTTCTGTGCCTATTTAAAATAAATGCTTTGACTTATATTAATTAACTATCAAGCGCCATAAGCCCAATTTGTTTTCTAAGCTTAGCGTGTTCCACTGCTGGGAAAAGTTCTTCCTATATCTTTCCAGTAGACTCGTGTAAGTAATGCGATTGTTGCATTGCGCGTCATACAACCCGACCGCGTACTGTAGCATACATATGGCTCGACCAAATTAAGTGTTGCACATGACATTCAAACATGACGCGCAGCGCGCTGCGCTGTTCGGTTCGGTGTTCGTATTATCTCGGTAATTTTCGCTGTGTGCAAGTGAGAAGGAGCATGCGCCGGTCGGCTGGCTGCGAAATAAGTGAACTATTATTTAGAACCGTATGATTCACGGAATAAGGTTTACGTTTTATTGACACCGCGGACTGCCTAGTAGGTACGTGATGTTTTAAGTCATGACTGTCGCACTTTATGACAGTAATGCTTGGTCACATCACACCATAATATAACACGCATAGTGTATATCTTCTAAAACGCGAGCATTTCATTACAATAATCACCGTGTGGCGCGTCATTTCGTGTCATGTTTGGAGTCATGGTGTAATGCAACATTCCTCAGTACCAAATGTAATGTCATATTAGATGAATTTAAAATGCACTGTTCTGCGCATGTCTACTTTCCAGTATTCTTATTTTTTCTGTCGACACTATTATTCTATTCTACAGAAGGTTTGCATGATACATGCCAAATTACATGTACCCACAATCACATATCAAGCTATACATTGCCGGTATAAGCTGACTTCTCATTGTACGAAAACTCTATACAATGCGAGGTCAGCTCAAACTAGAAATGTATAGCGTGCAAAATTAAAAATATACTTGTTTTATGTATAAAATATAGCTTTATGTATATAAAATAGTTTAGTTGGGTTTATTGTGTGAAGTGCCTTTTTATTGAATAAAATTTGAATAACACTTATCAGAATTCAGCATGAATGATTTTTATTTAAAAAATTAATTATGATCAGAAATGTATTCGAAATCTTTTTATTTCAGAGGGCCCGCCTACGCGTGTCACTGAACGTCGCCATTGAAGCGCAAGAGGAAGCCGTCAGAGACCAAAACTACGCTCTAGCGGCAGAATGTAAAGCCAAGGTAACAGAATACAATGCTCACCATCGATCTGTCTTTACTACAATAAGAGAATTCGCTAAACTATATAGGGTGATTGGTAATTAGTGACCGATACTTAAACACATGATTCTACTCATGACAACAAACAACTTTTACTATCGGACCAAACCCGAAATCGCGAAAAAAAAATCAGCTGTTCCCTACATTTTGACGACTCGAACATAAATGTAGGGAACAGCTGATTTTTTTTTCGCGATTCCGGATTTGGTCCGATAGTAAAAGTCGTTTGTAATGATGAGTAGAATCATGTGTTTAAGTACCGATCACTAATTACCAGTCACCCTATATATTAAATAATAAAAAGACCCTGTATGGAGTATTGCAGCCACTTATGGGATGGCTCAATAAAATACCAGCTTGCTGCATTTGTCTCGGTGAAATGCAGAGCAAAAAGGCTTATAGGTGACAAGACGTAGGCGGCTAGGCTTCACAGCCAGGTTCATCGGCGTAATGTTGCTTGCGTGTCGGTCTTCTACAGACTGTACTTCAGAGTATGCGCAGGAGCTCCACGACCTGATTCCACCATCGCCCTTTTACTACTGGACTACGTTCTGCAGGGTACCGTCCACACTTGGTTGATATCCCGACCTGTCGTACTCAGCGCACCTCCTTCACATTTATTATGCACACAGCCAAAGTGAGGAACTCTCTGCCAGCGTCTATGTTCCCTTCCACATATGTACCCGTCTGTCTTCAAAGCAAGAGTGAACAGGCATCTTCTGGGCACAGTCCTTCAATCATAGAACTCATCCATCAATTTTTATCGGGCGTAATTGAGATAAATAGCAAAGAGTCACATTTAGCAAAAAAAAAAATGGTTATGGTCTCATGAAAATAAATATGTACATTGTTTCCAGGATATCGTAAAGGTAACATTCGACAGCACAATTGAATAAAGAAATGTAACATTTATGTAGCAAACATAGAGTTGAGATTTACTGATAACGTGATATTATTTATTTAGGTGGAAGACATCCAAAAGAAGTTAGATGAGTTGTCCATTCAACCGGCGGCACCGGTACCAGTTCCAGTACCCGTTCCGGTAAGTTTTATACTTATATATTAAAAAAAAAGGTTGACTCACCAAAGAGTCGCTACTGTCAAAAAATGAAAGAGATCTTTGGCCACTTTAAAAGTTTTTTCTGGTTCCGGTGGACCCCCTGCAGCTACATTTCTACCATATTCCCAAAACTCGACAAAAATATGAAGATTAGATCTAACGTAGACCCCCGTCGAGTCTCCCGTGGACCCCTGGGGGTCCACCTGGACCACTTTGGGAATCAATGACATAAAGCGACTGCCTATCTGACCTCCAAAACCCGGTTACTGGGTAATACGATACCCCTTAATAAGACTGGTTGCCAGACTTCCCGTAACGACGTGCCGTGTCGGCTGCCTTTGGAACGCTTCGGCATCCCTCGGACCGCTTTGGCAGTCTTCGGGATACCGAGACAAGACAGCGCCCGCCCGAACCCCGCGGCCCCGCGCGTAGCTTCATTAGCAAGGACGCCTCGGCATGCCTGAGGACGCTTTGGCATGCCTAAAGACGCCTCGGCATGCCTAAGGACGCTTCGGTATTCTTAAGGACGTCGCGACATAGTTACCGCCAGTGTGCGCTTACATGTAGGGATGCCGAAGGATCCCCTGCCGTGCCGTGCTGCCAGTGTGCGCCGGGCCTTATACTACCTGCAAGTTTAAAATTTCTTTTGCAGATAATAAAAGAGAAGCTATCTGACGCGGCGACACTTACCAAATGTTTGACTATTCTAAACTCTGCGTTGGACACGCCACAACTAAAGACTGTAACTCCAATTATGCAGATGATATTCAACGAGTTAGAGGTATGCTGCATTCAATTTCTGGGTGTTTTTCCAGTATTTATTAAAGCGTTCGTATTCTAATCTCAGTCTCAATCTGTCAAAAAATACCTCTAAACATTGACATTGACATTGACATTGATTGTCGCTGAGATGAGATTGCGGCTAGATTTTGAACGTCTATAAATACGAGCATTGGCTTACTGGTCAAACTGAGGCGACTCCCACGCGGGATGCGAGGCGAGGTGCGCTCGCGTCGATTATGCCAACTGACTTGTATGGAGATGTTCAATTTGGCGTGTCTCGCGTCCTGCGAGGGATTCGGTTCAATTTAAACAGTCATTCACTCTTGGCTCCTGAAAGACTGATAAGTAAGGGTAATCACATGCCGAAGATTCCTCACTGCGATACCGCACGATCGCAGTTTAGCTCGCTACCTCGATATTCCTCCATGTAAAACAAATGCACGCTAATAGACACGCACGCACATGCCGAAGGATACCTCACTGCGATACATCGCGGGCTGCTTTTGTGTTTACCTCGTTGCCTAGTAAGTGCGCGCGTGTCTATTAGCATGCATTTGTTTTACATGGAAGTGACTTTTTATTTTTTGAATGGCATCTCGCAGTTCAACCTATGAGGTTGTCGACTGCTTAACCGGACTTGCCTGTGGATGCCTCAATAAATTAAGGCCTCCCAACTAGGGCTTAAAAACTTAAAAACTAAGCGATTACACGCTAAGGGCACCCTCTGTGGGGTACGGACCTCGGCTTAGGGCATCGCTGGGCGAGGGCAGCAAGGGACAGGCTGGATCGGAATTAAATGGAGATGACATCGAGGTAGCGAGTTAAAGCGGGGTCGAGAGGTGTCTCAGTGAGGCATTTTCGGTATATTATTACCCTAAGTCTATTGCCAGATCTTTCGATAAATTAATGAAATTGGTTTCAGGTGGACATTTTCCAGAACCCGGAAATAATTGAGACAGCCCTAGAAACAGTGGCTCTATTCGGGATGCTAGACAAGGAGTTCGCTAAAGAAAATAAAGCCTTCTTCTTCGCTAATGTGAGTATACTAAACATCTACAGTAAAAGTAATACTTCAAAACATGCTTTTTCATTTACTTTCAAGCACAATGGGACTTCTTTTCGGCAAGAATTACCAACTTCCATACAAAATTTCATTCCCTTTTATTTTAGGGCGTAGGTGAGGGGCCCGTGGCTAAATAATAACAGCCGCACAGATCGATCGATCAGGTTAAGCTACGCTTGCCGCGGTTGGTCTGCGGATGGGTGACCATCTTTACATACCGAGACCCCTCCGTGCCTCGGAAAGCACGTTAAGCCGTTGGTCCCGGCTGTCATTCGTAGATCTTTGACAGTCGTTACGGGTAGTCAGAAGCCCAAGTCTGACAACCAGTCTTAGCTAGGAGTATCGTATTACCCAGTAACTGGGTTGTGGAGGTCAGATGGGCAGTCGTTCCATGTAAAATACTGGTATTCAGCTGCATCCGGTTAGACTGGAAGCCGACCCCAACATAGTTGGGAAAAGGCTAGGCAGATGATGAGGCGACCTATAGTACCTATGGAGAAGTTTGGGCAAGAAACTCCATGGACACTCTTTTAAATTAAAATTTTGTTACGAAATATTGGTTACATCCAAGTAGAAATGATATGCGCGAGAACGATTAAGAAAGACGTGCGCGTTAAAAGCGTCCGTAGTAAACAATCCTAAAAAAATAAAATAAGCAGTAGTAGCTGAGAGATGACCGGTCCCAACTGATGGCGCCCGATCTCAAACATGACGCATGAATCAGCACCATTCCGCTCAAACATTTTGAGGGTATAATACAGACACAAGTATTATGATATAATACTAAAAAGGTATGGGGAGAACAGGATGTAAAGTTCACTCATTCTCCATAGAAAAGGGAGAATCTGCCGATTAGACAAATGTTGTGTCTGGTCATCTGGTGGGAAACTGTCCGACGATTGATGTCGGGACGTTGTATATATTCTAGTGGCGCGATACAGGATTTTGCGTGACGTCAGTATGATGCATAGTTCGCATGTGGCGATGTAGGTGCCGCCACAAGTCTTTGAAATGGGAGTGAGGTAGTTATTAACTTACCTGTTTTCCAGCTAATCGACACATCAAACGAACGAACAGTATCAACTGTGCTCCGCTGTATCGTCGACTTGCTGTGCGTGCACGGCGCGCGTCTATTCGAAGATGAGAACAATCAAGAGGACACCACAGTCAACACGACGAAGAAACACAGCACTTTCCATAGCGTTATTGATGATGATGGTATGGAGATTGCAGAATTAGTATAGTAAGATCAAATACAGTGGTGTGTATGACAAAGAAAACGCTCTACAAAGCCGTACTTTTTTCTTGAAATACGTACATGTGCGTGTGCATGTGTGCGCGCGCGCGCGTGTGTGTGTGTGTGTGTGTTATGTGCCACTGCTACTCGTCTTCACGCACACTCGTAGTCGCATACTTGGTTACCACAAGTAAAGCGCGCGTCGCTTCGTGAGATAAAAATAATATAAAAAGTATGTTAATAGAGTTTTGACTTTTATCTCACAGGCAACATTTCGGAGTCGGCCATATCAATGTCGCCAGGACATAGCACGGTTATCGAACTCCTCTTAAAGATTATGGACAGCACTGTAAGTATACTGAAGTATTCTCACTGCAAATGGTGACTTTTGTAGTGTTGTTGTTTTTACAGGGTAAAATAAACATCAACATAAATACAATTAGAGCAATACAATTTTTTCGCTATCTTAAAATCTAATGGTTAAAAAACAACATTACTACTTATATAATTTAGAAATTCAAGAAATTTTAAACGTTTAGAGCTAGGCGCTTAATAATTTGTTTTTTATATTTATGTTTCGATAGGGTGAATACATCGATATCACTAAAATGGTTATTGTAAGCCTTAACTAACCTGTGCAGCGGCGCTCTCTCTCCCGCATTTGTTCGACAGTTGATGTACAATAAAGTATATGAAAACATAAATAAGTATTGGAAAACTAAGCAAAAAGCGATCCGCGCCATAAATAGGTGCTACAGGCTATCAAAAATGGAACCTTTATATCAAGTTATTTAATGTGTATTATTTCCAGTGCGTAGCCTACAGACTCATAATAGTGGAAGGTCTTTGCCGCCTCCTACACTTGGGACATCTTGAATCTCCTGCCATACTCAGTAGACTGCTGCTTCTCTGGTTTAACCCAGCCACAGGTATGCTAAACTGAAACTTATCCATGTACAACATTAGTTTTATTATATACGAAACCCGAAACACTGACTAGTATTTTAATGTAAAGAATCTTTTGTACAAAATGTAAAAATTGTATCATGAAAAATCACAAAGTTATAAGCTTGTTCTGTTACCTGGATGTCCGTACAAAAATATGCTCACACCACGCGGCGCCCCCGCGCCGCCCGCGCCCACAGCCCGCTGTGCGCCCGCGCCTAGTGCCGCAATGACCGGCTGTGACCTGTGTTGTGCGCATATGATTGCGGATATGTATTTAGTGTCGCTCGGTGTTCAACTTGTAACCTTTTTTAGAAAATATAACATGATGTAAAATTATTGGAATAAATTCAGTTACTTATTCTGAACAAACTATATTCAGGTTTGCAATATAATATAAATTAAAGTCGCTTTACGTGTCTGTCTGTGTGGCCGCTTTGTTCTTTTAAACTCCGCATCGGATTTTGATGCGGTTTTCACCATCATTAATCCGCATCATGTGAATTTAATCCAGAAGATTCATATGTAAAATTCATGAATGGTTTAACTTACATATAATAAAGAAATCTCGATGTTTTGTCAAGTCGTAAAAACTGTGTGAAGCAGGGGTGGGTAAAACTGGACTTTATGATTTGCTTGTTAAAGTTTAAAATGACTAATCTTAAGCTTGTGTCTGAATGAATGTTCATTGTCCGTACAGTTGACGAAGATATGCTAAGGCAAAGTATTGGTGTATTCTTTCAAACGTTTCCTACAACCGTGGATGGCGCTCAAGAACAGATACAGGTATGATTGTTGATTTTAGTAATTTTTTATCTATGTATATCTATACTAATAATAAAGGTAAAGAGTTTGCTTGTTTATTTGTTTGTTTGAACACGACAGTCTCAAAGTTAAGTTTCAGAATACATATGCCTGTTGGTAATAGGCTTGCTGCCTGTCGATTATTTTTGCGGACGTGATAGATGCGTGTTGGTAATAGGCTCTTGTCTGTCGATTATTTTTGCGGACGTGATAGATGCCTGTTGGTAATAGGCTCGTTGTCAGTCGATTATTTTTGCGGACGTGATAGATGCCTGTTGGTAATAGGCTCGTTGTCAGTCGATTATTTTTGCGGACGTGATAGATGCCTGTTGGTAATAGGCTCGTTGTCAGTCGATTATTTTTGCGGACGTGATAGATGCCTGTTGGTAATAGGCTCGTTGTCAGTCGATTATTTTTGCGGACGTGATAGATGCCTGTTGGTAATAGGCTCGTTGTCAGTCGATTATTTTTGCGGACGTGATAGATGCCTGTTGGTAATAGGCTCGTTGTCAGTCGATTATTTTTGCGGACGTGATAGATGCCTGTTGGTAATAGGCTCGTTGTCTGTCGATTATTTTTGCGGACGTGATAGATGCCTGTTGGTAATAGGCTCTTGTCTGTCGATTATTTTTGCGGACGTGATAGATGCCTGTTGGTAATAGGCTCGTTGTCAGTCGATTATTTTTGCGGACGTGATAGATGCCTGTTGGTAATAGGCTCGTTGTCTGTCGATTATTTTTGCGGACGTGATAGATGCCTGTTGGTAATAGGCTCGTTGTCAGTCGATTATTTTTGCGGACGTGATAGATGCCTGTTGGTAATAGGCTCGTTGTCAGTCGATTATTTTTGCGGACGTGATAGATGCCTGTTGGTAATAGGCTCGTTGTCAGTCGATTATTTTTGCGGACGTGATAGATGCCTGTTGGTAATAGGCTCGTTGTCAGTCGATTATTTTTGCGGACGTGATAGATGCCCGTTGTTAATAGGCTCGTTGTCAGTCGATTATTTTTGCGGACGTGATAGATGCCTGTTGGTAATAGGCTCGTTGTCTGTCGATTATTTTTGCGGACGTGATAGATGCCTGTTGGTAATAGGCTCGTTGTCTGTCGATTATTTTTGCGGACGTGATAGATGCCCGTTGGTAATAGGCTCGTTGTCAGTCGATTATTTTTGCGGACGTGATAGATGCCTGTTGGTAATAGGCTCGTTGTCTGTCGATTATTTTTGCGGACGTGATAGATGCCCGTTGGTAATAGGCTCGTTGTCAGTCGATTATTTTTGCGGACGTGATAGCATTTTTCATTAAACTATTTATTCAGCGTATATCGTGGCAAAGCCATAACCACATTGTTATAAGCCATAACCTCGTTATTTTTCAACTATCCTTATTTATTTATTAATTTAATACTTCAAGCACATAAATGTACAGAGGCGGACTTAATACCATTACGCATTTTCTACCAGTCAACCTTTGGGTGATGCAGAGACAAACAGTAGTAGGTGCAATCATGAAAATTGAGGAATAAATATTTTAAATATAAAGATAAACCTATTAAAACTATAAATATAATATGTACCTAATTACATATAAATATAAGCACAAATAAATATACATAAATACATGAATATATTAAAAAGAAATAAGATAAACAATTAGAGAATATTAGCGTTGTGATGATACTGCCAGCTTCTTGCGAATGTGCTACTATACAAATTTTCGTACAGAAAGCAACGCTACCTACACTTCGAGCGCTCGCCAACGCCCCGTCCAGTTCGCCACTAGCAGAGATCGATCAAGAGGCAGTCGTCAAGTTCATTGTATCACTCACTAGGGTCAACCATGAGGTAAGATATGTTTAAGTATACTTTATAATAGCTTCCTTCAATATACAACGTGTAACGTTAAATGCGCAAAACCTGAAAGTAGTTTGATCAGAATAACGAGCAGAATTAATTGAACCACTTTTTAATATAGGTCACATTTTTCAAAAAAATCTTCATTAAAAACTTTGCCGTGTCTATTTATTAATAGGTCAAGCAACCCAATGTCAGCGCGGCGCAGCGGTCCGGTGACGACTCCTCCCTCGATAAAGCGTCGTCGCAGACGCAAGAAACGATCAGAATGGCCAGTAAAACTAAAACAGCACATAAAACCTTTACAGTTTTTTTAATGACTTATTTTCTCTCTGAAATGGTCAATTGAATTAAAAATCAGTTGGGGTGTCTGAGGTTTTGCGACGACGCTTTATCGAGGGAGGAGTCGTCACCGGTCCGCTGCGCCGCGCTGACATTGGCTTGCTTGACCAATTAATAAATAGACACGGCAACGTTTTTAATGAAGATTTTTTGAAAAATGTGACCTATATTAAAAAGTGGTTCAATTAATTCTGCTCGTTATTCTGATCAAACTATTTTCAGGTTTTGCGCATTTGGCACAGGCAACTGAAGGAACACGGCTAGGTTTTAGTCAGTAAAAGTCTGACACATCCTCCCGCTCCGCACAGAGCGGGAGAAGTTAAGCGAGCCCAAAGCAAGGCGCTCGCCTCGCTTTGGGCTCGCTTGCAAATCGCCAGAATGATAATGCTGTGAGTGTGCATCAATCCGTCCCACTCTAGATTCTAGTATTAACACCCTCACTTTGCTCAGGTGTTAACTCAAAACTCCCTCGGTGCGTTTGGAAGCACTAGAATCCTTCGTTACACTCGGGATTTATCGTAACGCCCGCGATAAAAGACACTGCTTTATCCCCTTAGTGTACCTACTGACATCACCTCATCGTCTTATCTCCATTTATTCTTTCCCTAGGTGTCGGACAGTCAAGGCGGCATGGCGCTCGTGCTGTGCCAGTACATCGTGCGGCGCCCGCACGCGCCCGAGGTGGGGCTGGCGTGCCGCGTGCTGGCGCTGCTGGCCACGCCGCGCGACGCGCACCTCGCGCACGAGCTCGCGCACATGCTGAGGGAGATGTGTCTAGTGAGTATCGCTTAGACATTATTGTAAAGGAAGCATCAACATTATCATTTCAACCGAAGCCTTCCACTTCTGGATATCCGCCTCCCCAGGCCTCGCTACATCGACCAGACCCGCCGCGCTTCTCACTTCTAACCACTACTCTACAACCATATTTCTACGCACGACATGAAATCTATGTTTTTGTTTTGTTTTTAATATTTCCTTTCTTTACAACGTGTAACGTTAAATGCGGAAAACCTGAAAATAGTTCGATCAGAATAACGAGCAGAATTAATTGAACCACTTTTTAATATGGGTCACATTTTTCAAAAAATCTTCATCAAAAACGTTGCCGTGTCTATTTATTAATAGGTCAAGCAAGCCAAGTCAGCGCGGCGCAGCGGCCCGGTGACGACTCCTCCCTCGATAAAGCGTCGTCGCAGACGCAAGAAACGATCAGAATGGCCAGTAAAACAGCACATAAAACCTTTAAAAATTTTTTAATGACTTATTTTCTCTCTGAAATAGGTCAATTGAATTAAAAATCAGTTGGGGTGTCTGAGGTTTTGTGTACCGTTATTTACTGGGTTCTCTTGGTAGTATCTAACACCGGTGGAGCTTCTTGACTATCCTTCTCCATACGAAACTACCTTTTGGAAGGTCCAACTAGAATCAAATATATTTTTGTAAATTTTGACGTTCAAAAGTCAAATAATTTATATCGAATAGCACATAAAACTGCCTATTTTAAATAAATACAACGTGTGTTAAATGCGCAAAACCTCAGACACCCCAACTGATTTTTAATTCAATTGACCTACTTCACAGAGAAAATAAGTCATTAAAAATATTGTAAAGGTTTTATGTGCTGTTTTAGTTTTACTGGACATTCTGATCGTTTCTTGCGTCTGCGACGACGCTTTATCGAGGGAGGAGTCGTCATCGGGCCGCTGCGCCGCGCTGACATTGGCTTGCTTGACCTATTAATAAATAGACACGGCAATATTTTTGATGAAGATTTTTTGAAAAATGTGACCTATATTAAAAAGTGGTTCAATTAATTCTGCTCGTTATTCTGATCAAACTATTTTCAGGTTTTGCGCATTTAACGTTACACGTTGTATATGACTTTGACACCATTTTACCGTACTTTACAGAAACTGCCAGACAAGCAGTCATGTCGTAACCTGACGCGGTACTTAGGCGCTTTGGAGGCGGCCGAGCGAGCTAGTCTCAACAAAATGTCACATACAGGTACAAAATAGTTTTGGTACCTATTTCATTGAATTCCTATTACAATCTACAACTTTATTAACGGAATTAACCCACCCAAAGCTTCGAGAACCCTAATCAATGCTTTAAGTTCAACTTCATTTTCTCAATTCGTGTGTATGTGAGTTTAAATGTTTGTAAACGCACCCACAATAAAGGAGAAATTCCTAGTGTGGGGCAAAGATTTAAAAAAAAAAACAAAACAAAAACAAAAAAATGAAGAAGTCAAAGGTTAGCGTAGAGTTAATTAATGATTTTCTTTTCAGGTGTAACTGAAGGCGTGACTATGCAAGAAGATTCACTGGCCCCGCTCGGAAGAACTACGTCGTCTATGCGTAAGTATTATGAAGTGGAACTTCTTAGGCGGCGAAATATCAAGGACGCGTCACGTTTAGGCACATTTCGTTACATGATAGAGAAGAATGGTATATAACTCTCTCTCTCTCACACACTAAGTCTTTTATTGTCTATGTATTTTATTGTCTTCAGTGCACTCAGTGTCTATGCCAACCTCTTCAGGATCAAACATATACCTAGCACAAATTGTATCATATTTTAACAAGAGCTTACTTTAACAGGGTCCTAGTGCGAATGTGAGATGTAAAAACAACTCCACGAATAATTTAAATGATTCGTCCGTATCTACAAGTACGAAACATAGCTATATTTTAGACTAGCATCCGCCCGCAACTTCGTTTGCGTAGAATTCGGGATTCCCGCCGTTTAAATCCTATTACCCGTTTTCCCGTAGGAATGAAGCATTTTCCCGCGGTAAAAAGTAGCCTATGTTCATCAGGGAATGGTAAAACAATTTTTCAAATCGGTCCAGTAGTTTCGGAGCCTATCCAAATCTTTCCTCTTTGTAATATTAGTGTAGAAAACATGCTAAATTGACATTTGAAGATAGTTTGCTAGCTTAAATTTAGTAGAATGTAATTTCTTAATTTCTCAATTTAAGTGTGCAAAGTGCTAAATAAAATGTTCTTACGTTTTTTTTTTGCAATTTTCCGGTCATTGTCAGGTTGTGTGTTGAACAAAATATGACTCGCGAGCATAACAAGTATGTATTTACAGAATTATAATAATTAAAATCATCAATACAACCCTCTAACTTCATATTAATCTTAATGATTATAGTTCTGCCGGTCGATTCTGTAAAAATCTCACCGTGAAATCATAAGTGAAGTGAGCTTGAAGTGAGCAGTGTCAATAGTGTTAATCCCTAATGACAGCTCACTTCCCGCTCACTTCACCTAAGTTCTCACGGTGAGATTTTTACAGAATAGCACTGCTGTTCATTTAATGTTACGGACTATGTCTGAAAAATAAATAAATTATTATAATTAAGATACTTTAATACAATACAAAGTAACGTATAACAATAGTACTGATAAATTAACGAATAAAGCAAGTTTATTTATCGATCGCGATTTATTGTAATTGACGTCTTCTCAGTTCGTTGGCAGCATTCACATGAGTCTTGTCTAAGTAAGGCTGCTCCAGCATCGAAGCCGAATAACTTGGTTATTGGTATAAATTGTTGCCTTGTGCCACGAATGCACATCCTAGTGGCACGTATTATTGAGATGATGATTCTTGATCTTAGCCAACTCATCACTACGCTAAAAGATATATTCCAGCGGTCAGCGATTGCAGCTCCAAGATGATTTACGAAGGTAGACATTTGTGGGGCGAAGACTCTGTCAACAGATGCAACAAGGGGGGTGAATGTCACATGTATTTCACAAGTGTTTGAATATTTCCTTATTTTTCCTTCTTCGGCGGATTTTAGTACAGAGACGTCAGGGCGTGCAATATAAGAAGGAGCGTCAGTGTCTATGACTCGGATTTCAAATAACGCCTCCTTCTGAACATACCAAATTATTATAATTAAGTATATACTTTTTCAGCTCAACCAATAGGACGAAGCACACACGTGGTCGTCAATGAAACAGTTGAAGAGGAGCCGGAGATAGATGAGACTTCCCCTGCAGACGGTATATCAAGGATCTCTGAAGGTTAGTTCCGGGGGTTCAAAGTCAAATTAGACGATTAGAACTTTGCCATACATTAGAAAGAGACGATTAGAAATTTGCCGACATGACAGGCTTAAAACCGAGAAAATATTATAACAGACATAACTTTTATGTTTAACAGCACAACCTCAAGCGGAAAGTAGTAGAGCAGTGCGGGACTCGTCAGAAACCGATCAGACCGACACAGGACCGACTGCCGAGCCGTCTGACATTCGATCCGACTCCAGCAGCGGTGTGTCACCCGTCAAGAAAGCTAAGGTTACTAAAGGTATGTTTTCTGTACTCTTTACTGCTATTACTTACCCGGTCGTAAATATCGTATTCATCGAATATCAGAAAAAGTTTGGCTTCACTCATACAGCCTGATTCAAACCGCTCAGAACATGAGGCGATTCACTGCGCAGTAACAAATTCATGTGTCAGCGGGGGTGAGGGGTGCGGTGCACAACGAGTAGCGCTCTTCAGAGCCATCTTAGAATTTGAATTGGGCTGTACATGTGTCACGGTCTCTTTCTAAAGTTCGATGTGTCATATGTACAGGTGTCGTACGACTGATTTTATTAGGTATCTATAAACATGAACTTAGTTAAAAATACGGGTTTTCTCATTCAAAATATTGATACCCATTGAGATAGTGTGTAAAACAGCTAAGTTTATTTTCTACAAATATATACAACATGTCCCAGAACTAACACACAACCTCTGAAGAGGTCATTGCACTCATAATTATGAACAACTTTTACTATATGACCAAACCTGAAATCGCGTAAAAAAAAATCAGCTGATCCCTTGCATTTATGTTCGCATAACTCGTCAAAATGTAGGGAACAGCTGATTTTTTATTCGCAATTCCTGTTTTGATCCTATAGTAAAAGTTGTTCATAATGATGAGTACAATGATCCCTTACTCATAACTTAAATAGCGCACAACCTCAGTTGTGCGCTATTTAAGTTACAACTTGTAATAATTGTTTGGTCTTTTAATTCTCTGGTATCCTTATCATCATATCAACCGGAATACGTCTTCTGCTGGATACAGATTCCCACCTCACAACGCCACAAAGTCCGATCTCTGGTATTCAGTATTAGTATTAACAACTTGTGGTTTACAGGCAAAAAGAAAAAGTTATCAATAACGCGACAAACCAGTGGCTCAGACACCAGCAAGCCCGCGAAGGAGAAGACTGAGAAAGGCAAGAAAGAAGCTAAAGAAGAGAGTGAGAAGGGTGTCAAGAGAAGCAGGTCGCAGCGGTCCCTAGTCGATTTTGAGAGAGGTAAGATAAAAAGAAAACTAAATAACATCACTTCATGCGGTTCTCCAAGGGGAAGACAAATGAGTATGATGAGGGTCACGTTTCGACAAAAAGACCTCTGTATCTAAAAATCTTGAAACATACATTCAATGTTGTTTTTGTGACTGTTTGTCGGGGATTTACGCAAATTAACACATGATTTATATATTTATTGGTTTCATAAAAATAATTTTGACAGTTTTGGCTCTTTTCTTTTCGTTCAATGTTCATGTCAGTTCATAACGTGAATAGCTTAACTGGGATGAAAGCATTTGCTTTAAAAAAAAAATTGCTATGTTTTATTTGCTGAAAGATTTCAGTGACGCTATTATAATTGAAACATTGCATAATTTTTATAATATTCCTCCCCAACTAAAGCCAAAGCCGAAGAGAAGGCCTCCAAAGAAAAGGAGTCAGTAGAAAAAGCCTCTAAAGAAAAAGTCACCTCAGCTAAATCCAAGAAACCAGCCAGCCAGTCACCAAAGAAATCAGCTTCCCCTGCCGTGTCTTCATCCCCCTCTTCAGACCTGGACATGTCCAACGTCACTGTACGAAGGTCTATGAGACGTCTACAGTCAGATTCCAGTACAGACTCTACCGGGTCTACCAAGGGAAAGGGAAAGAGTAAGAAGGCACAGGAGAAAGAGAAACCAGGTAATTTTTTTTTGTTTGTTCGTTCTTTTTAACCCTAGAAAGATAATCTACGTCCGCAAGACGTATCGTGAAATTAAATTTCGTTGTAGTTTTTTTATTATTTTTTTATTATTAGTTTTTTTATTATTATTTTTATTTAAACAATTATTTCAACATATAAGGCATGATAATACTTCCTTAGGCTTACTAAAAAATCTTAATTAACTAAGGTACATCTGACAGACGTATGATTATCTTTTACGCTAGTTGCTATATGATTATCTTTCTAGGGTTAAAGTTGAAATTATTGTATTCAATTTATACAAGAGTACGTAATAGACTTGCGTTTTTGACATCGCGGTGCGGTTCCGAGTTACCGCAATACTTAATGCGATGCCTCATCATAATCTGCCTAGTCTTTTCCCAACTATGTTTGGGTCGGCTTCCAGTCTAACCGGATGCAGCTGAATACCAGTATTTTACATGGACCGAATGCCTATCTGACCTCCACAACCGAGTTACTGGGTAATACGATACCCCTAGGTAAGACTTGTGGTCAGAATTTCGGGCTTCTGACTACCCGCAACGACTGTCAAACATCTACGAATTACAGCCGGGACCAACGGCTTAACGTGCTTTCCGAGGCACGGAGGGGTCTCGGTATGTAAAGATGGTCACCCATCCATAGACCAACCGCGGCAAGCGTAGCTTAACCTGATTGATACACCTGTGCGGCTGTTGTTATTTAGCCACGGGCCCCTACTTAATGCGATTCCTAAACGGTCGAAAATGCTTGAAAAAAAATTTTTTTTTCGTGTTTGTCAAACAATTTTCAATTTTTGATCGTTTAGTTTAGAGCTTGATTAGCTTGCCGAAACGAATGTTAATGGGTCTAAATATTTATTTGAACACAGTGCTTGACGTTGCGTCAAGCCTAATCAAGCGTGTTCGATTTTTGACCGTCTAGGGGCCAGTATTTGGATCCAATAGAACTTCTATTGGATCCAAATACTATAAGATTGAACATCATGATTTTCGCGTGACAGCGACGGCCTCTCATATTTATCTAGCAAATATTTGTGGTAAATGTTTTAATGGTTTTGCACAGTGCGTCTAGTGACACTTCAAACTCATCTTACTATTTTTTTTATTTCGTCATTTGGATAGCCTGGAAATTGGACCTGTATTATATTCAAATATTTTGTTTTTCAGCACCCAGTAAGTCAGTCCGGATAACACGTTCTTCAGCTGGTTCGGGACGGAGTAGCGCCGGGTCCTCACGATCAGTGCTCGACGATTCGGATGACACCATGCTACACACCATCGTATATGAACAGGAATTTGTGAGTACTACTACTTTAATTTCATGACTAATTATGTAGCACCTCGACATTGTTTGCGGTTTGGTATTTCAAAATTAGTACCTTGTCACTCGTTACTTTTGGTTTCGTATTCACACTTATTTGCGTAACGTGGCGAAAATCACAATGTTATAAGTCACCGAATGCGTTTTGTCCGGTACTCATTTTGAGTGATGTAAATTATTATGTATTTACTTTTGTTTCCGCCTAAAACGACTGTTTTCGATCGCTTTCGTGTCAGATAGGTAGTCGTGCAGTAGAACACAAGGTATAAATGAAATAACTGAAAATCTTGTATAATTACGTGGGCACAAAAATTAGATCTTAGTTTCCGACACTTTTAATGAAATGCTTTTAATTACAGGTACAATCCGTGTTGAACGACTCTAGTGAGCTGGCGGAAACCAGGCGCGACTCTAAAGCTAACGTCACCATTCCTGAGACATCTGATGATAGCGAAGAGTAAGTCATTTATTTCTAACTTTAAATATTTTGTGTTCTCTTCCCCTGGCATAGAAAAATAAATAAAACATCGTATCGAAGTGCACCACGTTTCGAAAGCATTGTAAATCGCACTATTACAATAATTATGGTCGAAGAATCATGGGCGGTCTGAACTATGCGCGGAACGCTGCGTAATAAATTTTTTTTAGGAATCAAATTGTGACATGAGGCACGTGTGAGTAATAGAAATGCGCGAAAGTTCGGAGAGCCTATGTTCAGACCAGCCATCATTCATCGGCCGTATTGTACTCTGGTTTTCAATATGATTCTAAATGTCTATATGGTCTTGGGTATGAAACGTACCAATCAGAGCCCCTCAATTCTGTATGGTAATTACTATTCCCCGCGTAATCTTACCACACGCAAACCACGTACGGACCCTGTCAGGCACAACAATTTAGTACAATAAGAAAAGTAGCATGCGTACGAGGCTTTTGGCTACGTTGTATATTTTATGTCTTGTTTTTTTGTTATTATTTTGTTTTTTATTTGTAACGTGCGTTTTGTATGTGCAGAATAAACGTTTTTTCTTTCTTTAATTAATAATTGAAATAAATACATAACATAACACGGCACGGTTGGCGCAGTGGTTGAGCGATTGACTGCTGCGCTGCGTGTCGCGGGTTCGACCCGCACGGAACAAATATTTCATTTGGTGAGATTTTTCACTAGAATAGCACTACAGATGCTAGGGAGTGACACTATTGACGGTTCACTTCAAGCACACTTTACCTCCGTTTTCATGGTGAGATTTTTACTGTATATGGTAGGTCTTGTAAAGACCCATTCAAATACATGTGATATTTGCTGCTGCTGCTTGTGGTAGCGAAAACGCGAGCTGTGAATGCAAATACCCGGCTGTTCCAGCGGGTATTATGTAGTGTTTGCAGCTAAATCGGCATTTATTACTCCCAACACAGTTAAAAAACGTTACAAAAGGACATGAAAAACATGATTTTTGGTACTTTTAAACTCAAATAGCAGGCAGAGGTTTAATTGTACAACTACCTTGTAATAGTTAAAACATATTCGGGATGTTTGATTCACATAAAAGTTGGTATTTTTTAAAAATTATGCTTAAAACACTTAATAATAACGTAACTTAACACTTTAATTTTTGAATACGAAATGAATGATGTCCTTTCTTAAAGTTATCACGTAGGTTTTATCTGACATTATCTCTTTCTTACAGATCTGAACCCGAACCAGAAATACCGAAAAAGGGCAAACGACACGGCAAGAAGAAATAACTTATCATTGATGATTCAATTAGGAAATAAACCAATTTTCATTACTTTTGTTTTTTTTTTTCTTTTTATAATGTAGCACAGTTGGTATACTTTATTCACATTAAAATCTAGCGTGTTAGCTAATGGGTAATTTAAATATAACTGAAACTGCTAAGTAACTAAAATAGTAAGAAATCATCCAATAACGTCTTTTCTATTCATTTTACGGTAAGGGAAAGACACTCGATTCACATGGAACGAACGTGAACACGATCACTCCTGTTTAACTTCACTCATACTGCCCTAAAACTATAGCAGTGTTCATAATCTCAGATAATTCACGTTCCATCGCCACTTAATCAGTTATCTACTTTAGTGGAATGTATTCTAAATTGAGTTTTGAGTGACCATTTGTAACAAAAAGGTCCTAATAAGTTTCTGGTTGCAGTGGAATTTGAACTTTGTCAGTATGACATTCAGTTTGTTGTTTCATAACTTGAAAATTATCTCAAATTCTTAATTCAAATATAACTTACCCTTGTAAGGACCAATTTCACCAATGAAACTGAACGCGATAAACACATCTAAACGGCATTCAAGAGCTGTCAGTGTCAATATTCCATAACAATAATGACTACTCTGCAATAATAACTCTTGAACGCGGTTTAGATGTGTTAATCGACGTTCAGTTTCAATGGTGAAACTCACCCTTACTCTTCGCACTTATTCAGTGTGGTCAAGGAGTTGGATTGCCTCGACATTGAAGTGATAAAGTCTGTTTTCAAGAGCTATTTTTGTATTACTCTGTTTACGACATCCATCTTGAGTTCCAGGTGGACGTCGCTGTTTGTAATGGTCCAGGGCGCGTGGACTATATTCCTAAATAACTACTTTGTTTTGAAAAAGTTGTATGATTGAAAGATTGCTTTGGCTGGAATAATTAAATAAGCAAATAAAACAACAACTTTCTTAACTTAATTCCTTTATTTTCTAAATAAAACTACCGCGCTTGGTGTTTGTCATTCTGTTGCCAATCTTTGTGCCAGTCTTGATTCTTGTTCTGCCACTCGGGGTTCCAGTTCTTTTCCCAAGGCTTCCATCTATGCTCCCATCGGTAATTCTTGTTTGTTTGGTTCTCTGGCTGTTTTTGAGTGGGGCCCTGGTAGCCGGAGTAGCCATTGTAACCGCCGTGGTGCCAACTGAAATATGGAAGAGCAATTTTAATATATTATAGTCTGAAAAAAATATGTAGTTAATAAAAACATTAAATTCATTCCTTCATTGTCAGACAACGCATAACCTAAACCACTGGGTCTAGAAGCTTGAAATTTTGCACAAAGTTCCATAAATAGCCAAAGTGAGCACGAAGGACAGTTTTTTTTTGAAAATTTACTCTTTATGGTGGTGAATCGGGGAAGAAAATCAGTATGAAATTGTGTATTTTTTGCCACTGGGATATCCCATCGGGCAAGCGCACGATTTGTCCGTATATTATGCATAGATTATACAATATGTAACATAATTAACGCAAGACCTCATACCCCCCAATTAGAATATTGAGTTAAAAGCATAATACAATGACCAAAACTCAATTTTTTCAAAGCTAAATATTAGTACTAAGAAAATCGTGTTGACCCTAGCATTAGGTAATTTATGCATTTAAAGTTGAGTCTTATAGCCTTGAAATAAGATTTACGTTACTTTGCCTCAATCGGCGGCAAAATAAATAAAAATTTTGAAAAAAATACCTATATTTAAAGTTACTGAAATCGATCCAGTAGTCACTTTTATTATAAACAAACTACTTTCATGACGCGTTTATTCTATTACACCTTGTAAATTGAACTTCGACTTGAGGCCGTCTAGGAAAGCGTCAATCTGTTATCATTGTTCTGACTGACACCTCCCTATAGACCTTTGACGTATTTACTGAAGGCAGGATCAAGCCGAATACGAGTGCAGTGAGTGTAGCGAGCAGAAAGATTTGTAATGTATGAAAACGATGTCAAATCCAGTGCGGCTAGGTTGCGTGTGCGGTGTATATTAGCGGCATCTCACAAAGCGTTTCATACATTAAAAGACCTGCTCGCTGCATGTAATGCTTGCGCATTGCACCTGCATCTGGCGTGGCTCCACCTTTAATAAATTCATTACAGTCGCGTTTTAAATGCAATCCTAGTTTCATAAAATATAATTATTTAATTATAAGCGCACACTTATGTAGTCTGGAGGACTCCACTTAAGGCCCCCTGGACGTGGACGCTACTGGTGGTCTTTGCTAATCTCTCGTTACGGTCGCTGGCCACTAGCGGCAGTATGCCAGGCTGTCACTACTGGCTGGTGATCGCCACTTGAAGTGGCTCGCTACTGCCAGTACTGGCAGGCGATCGCCACTCTCGCTACTGCCAGTACTGGTAGGCGATCGCGAGCAACAACTAGTCGCCGGTAACTCGCTGGTGATTTCAAAATCTCACGTCCACACACATTTTGATAACCGGTTTGTCGCCGATGTCAAAATCTGTGTATGTACGTGAGATTTTAAGATCGCTACCGAGTCGCCGGCAACTGAAGTGGCTGTGTGCACATCAAGCTACCCGAAACTGACAAATTTTAATAATCAACTTTGAACCTTATGCTTTAGCGATAATATTGAAAATCTATTAAAGAAATTTGACAGATTGTAGTAGCTTGATGTGCTGGCGTCTGTACAGCAATAATACTTACTCAGGAGGCCCATGTTCCTGACTGTCAGGTCCTTCGTGGCTGGCATAGTTTCCACTAACGTCCTCTGAAAGCTGCGAGTCTTGTCCGAACCTGTTGCCCAGCTGACCGGGAGACTTCTTCGATAGTTGGTGACGAGTTATTATGAACTCTGCGCCGCGCTCTGCTATCATTATGATAGGAGCCATTGTATTACCTAAAGTGGAAAGAAAAGGGTTTAGTTAGTGTAACCTGTTCATCATCATCTTCCTGCACTTGTTCCATGTTACTTGGGGTCGGCGCAACACGTTTTGTTCTTCCACTCTCCCCTGTTAACCGTCACGCTTATCATTCACTCCCTTTTTTCATGTAATTCCTCAAACAACCCATCCATCTTCCTCGCTAATCAGAAAATTTATCAATGAAAACTTGTAATTGGCCTTCCTTCCTTACTAATGTTTTACTATCTGTATTTTAGCTGTGCGTTTACTGAAGAAATAAACTAAAATAGGTAGGCAAAAAATAGTATGAGACACACTTAATAATAATAATAAAGCCTTTATTTCCATGCAGTTTGCATATCAATAAAAAAAGCAGCTTTCAGTGAAACTCGAGCTGATCTATCGTGTGACAAAAGACCAACAAGCATACCTCAAGACTTTAGAGGAGACACACTTACCAGAAGGTAATGTTGGCATTATAGATCCGTCTGCGACACGAAGACCTGCAAAACAAAATATACATTAGTTAAAACAAAACTTAGATAGTAATGGACAGATAAATTTTATTTGTGGAATAAAATTGACGTCTGCCGGTCGATTCTGGAAAGATCTCACCGTTATAACTAAAGTGAAGTGAGCTTAGAGTGAGCTGTGAGTCATGCTGATGCTAGGGATTGACACTATTGACGACTCACTTCACCTTTGTTTTCACGGTGAGATATTTACAGAATAGACAGGCTTATAGATTTTGTATGAACGAACTGTCAAAAATTCAAAATTATTCCTGGGATAAATTTATCTGGCGTTTGAATAATCAGCTATAAAAGCAACAAACATTACAGGAAACTGTTGCAAAAAGAAATCAAATTTCTGTCAAAGAAGAAAGGGCGGATTAGCCTTAGATCTTTTGCCGATAATTTTCCTAAATGTCAAAATACAAAATACTATGACGAAAACTATTTTAACTTATTACAGTCGTGACTGTATTCCAAAGCAGAGTTTTTGCTATAGGACATTGGTACATTTCGCATTAATTTCTAAATTAATCGGTTCAAATTTTAATAAAAGAACAGCCGGTCGATTCTGTAAAAAATCTCACCGTGAAATCATAAGTGAAGTGAGCACTTAATAGTGTTAATCCCTAGCGAATGATAGCTCACTTCACCCAAGCTTTCACGGTGAGATGGTTACAGAATCGCACGGCAGAATTACCTTGTATCCCATGAACTTTAAGCTGCATGTCCACAACTGCCATAGGGTCGGACTCGGGCCCCATCTTGGCGGTTCCCACCTGATGGTTCTCGGGCGCCGTGTGCTGTTGCGCGAGACATTTGAAGAACTCGTCAGTGGGGTCCCGGCCTCCGCCCTCACACTCCTTGCCGTGCCCTGGTGTGGGTATCATGCCGTATTTTTCTCGAAGAATCTGAAATTAAAACAAGTTTGTTGCTGATGAGAGGGGGATATGTGAAATACCAGACACATTCTTAGATTTTATATTTGTAAAAATATTAGCGTTATTTTGCTGAAACAAAAGAAACTTCACGCGAATTAAATTTATAGGCTATATTTTGTGGTCGTGCAAATATTGAAACAAATATGCCAATGCATGTGCCAACATAAAAAGTACCTAGGTATAACTACATCAGTTTAGCACCAAAACTAACTGTCGTACCTACGTCTAAACTTCAAGCAATATTATTTTTTACAATAGCTGCAATGTGAAAATCTTATTCATATTTTGGCCGACTCTTACGGAACCAACTCTTCGAAAAGTGGTTCTTTGAATAAAAGAAAATAACCAAGGACCAACTTACGGTAGTATTGGCAAGTCTGTAAGCAATTCTCGCGGCGTCAACGAGCACATTCAGCTCATGTTCCTCGTAGAAGTAGTTGGGCTGCATCACAGGCGGCTGCGTCGGGTCCACTGAGCGGATGGAGATGAAGCCTCGACTGCGCGGCTGTAGCGCTATCGCTGAGATCCTGGGTGGCAATGAAACAATATTCATGTTAGAATTAAGTAATTTCACCAAAAAATAGGTACCTAATTCTAGCGTACATATTGCAATTCCAATAACACATCAATCAGTAAAGCCTAGACTATAAACTATACTATTAAAAATACTAATTAAATATGATTTCAATTAGTATATTTAGCTGATTTCGCCGACAAAACATCGGCACATTTATAACAAATATCCAATCGATTTCTTTTATCTGCCTCACAAGTTTTTTTTAAGATAAATACGTATGTACTGATGTGAACTGATTCAAAACCGGCTTTACACATGTCATTAAGTATATGTATATATTCAAAACCAACTACCTAATACATCTATAAATATAAAAATCCATTTATACCGGAATATAATGAAGACCATTTACACATTTCTAACTAGTAACTATGTTTTTGTAACGCTTTCAAGGTCAGGGGACTTCCCATTAATGAAAAAAAATAATAATAATAATAACTCACGTGATATGTCTCTTTTCTGCGCTATCGTCTAATGTGTGAGGTTCGACAATGACTCCATTACCGCACGACGCGTAGTATCCTCCGAAGAAGTACTGCACGTCGGGGTGTCGACCTCCGGCTGATGCCAACCGAGAGTTCACTTTCCCTGTCAACTGTAGGAAGAAAACATTAGTTAAATGATGCCGCAAGAAAGTATCTCACTGTCTAAGCGTAATACCTACTTCTTAATTTATCTATAATATGTATGTATTTAGAAATATATAAATGTATGTTTATCAGTTGTCTAGTACTCATAGCACAAGCTCTGCTTAGTTTGGGACTAGATGGCGTTGTGTGAAAGTTGTCGAATATTATTATTATTATTATAGTGCCATAGCGGAAGCAAAGACAAAGAAAAAAACAAAATCTCACCGTGATAACTCGGGTGAAGTGAGCTTAAAGTGAGCTGTGATTAGTGTCAATCCCTAGCATAAGATGGAATGACAGCTCACTTCACCTAACTCCTCACGGTGAGATTCTAACAGAATCGACCGGCAGGTTTTCGCTATAACGATAACGTGATGACGAAAAAATGTGCTTCCTCTTGGTGTCGCAAGACTGGGTGGAGCGTTTGTCCTGCACTATCTGAACCTCAAGTCGTGCTCAACAGAAGATGAGCCTCTATTGGACAGATATAATGAAAATCGTCATATAGCTAGCCTTTTCCCAAGTACGTTGGGGTCGGTTTCCAGCCTAACCCGATGCAGCTGAATACCATTATTTTACAAGGAGCGACGGAGCCTATTAGGCAGTCGCTCCTTTTAAAATACTCTTAGTCAACTGCAAGGTATTCTTATCCCAGTCATTACCCTGGGTAATAACGGACAGACAGACAGATATAATGAATGTAGGATGAATTGGTGTAAAACTATCGTGATAAATATCGTGTCGTCGCATCTTACCTGAGACATTCCCGTACTGGACAAGGGACCGGTTCTGCTCAACAAGTACTCGGTAGCCACATCCCAGTTCAAGTCCGGGACCATGGGTTCCTTTGTCAGCGTGAAGTCCAGGGTCACTCCCACGTGGTTCTGAAGGTTCTGGCCCACGCCCGGCAGGTCCTTGATAGTGGGGATGTTGAACTTGTCCAGAGTTTCCTTGGGCCCAATGCCGGAGAGCATCAGGATTTGAGGAGTGTTCAGAGTACCTGCGGTGAGGATTGCCTGGAAAAATATAACGTGTTTTTGTGAGAAACAGTAGGTACAACTGATTTAATTATAGTAAAATATGCACTGATTTTATGTTAGTGAATAACTTGGCATACCGCTGGCATACCAGTTGAAGTCGTTGTACACGGCACGGTTTCATTACGATATGGCGTATAAGCCGCGCCGTAGAAAAAACGTGTCCGTGTACAAGCTTCCAGAGTGATCCATACAACACTGACGACCGTGCCTACACACGGCGAATAAACCGTAGTTTTTCACGGCAAGAAAAACGTGTGTACAAAGGGCCTTTAGGTACTTTGTAGTTTTCGAAGTGAACTTTACTTTACTAGTCAACACCCCTGCATCAGCCGTGCGATTCTGTAACCATCTCACCGTGAAAACTTGGGTGAAGTGAGCGTGGAGTGAGTCGTCAATAGTGTCAATCCCTAGCATCAGCATGACTCACAGCTCACTCTAAGCTCACTTCACCTTAGTTATCACGGTGAGATTTTTTCAGAATCGACCGGCTGAAATAGTCAATATATGCGGCAAATAAACCGTAGATTTCACGGCAAGAAAAACGTGTGTGTACAAAGGGCCTCACAGTTTAACGATGCAAGGTTTTTGTTACTTAAATTTTATTTTATGCCACAAGTAAGAAACTTGCATCGTGTCAATGGGGCTTTAGAGATCAAGTAACTAAGTACCTCTTTATTCACTCTCACAGTCTTCGCAACACCATCCTTCACGTATTCAACAGCGGTGACCTTCTTGGTGACAGGGTCTATGATGACGCGGGACCCGAGTGTATTGAGCATCACGTGCAGGTTGGTTCGTTTCGAAGCGGGCCGCAGATAGGCTCGGGCTGTTGTGTAGCGGGTACCACCACTGTGGAAGGAAAGATGGTTAATTAAAAACAGGCTTTAGTATGCAAGGATTTACGGGATGCAGGAGGAAGCCTCGTGTAGCGCAGTTTGTTCCGCCAGTTACTCAACTGAACCGAGCGGTCGGCGCGTGTCGGACAGTCACACCCAAAAACTTATTTGACTGGCCAATTCTTCCCTTCAGGTGGTAGGGCTGACGCCCGCCTGGTTTTCGACCACCCTCCCACTGGAGTCCGGCGTCAAGCAGTCTGCTGTGTTTCGTCGATGTGTGGGAGTTCCAGTGCCTTAGGCATCTTCTGGGCACGCTCGTTCTATCGTAGACCTCATCCATCGCTTTCCATCAGGCGTGATCGAGGTCAAGAGTAGGCCCATTCAGCAATAAAAAATAAAAAAGATACTTTATACCGGAAAATTGTTAAATAAACAAACCATCTTGTTATATTAAGTACAGACGCCAGCACATCAAGCTACCCGAAACTGTCAGAGTTTCCCAATCAACTTTGAACCTTATGCTTTAGCAATAAAGTTGAAAATCTATTAAAGAAATCTGACAGATTGTAGTAGCTTGATGTGCTGGCGTCTGTACCATCTGTAGCGAATCTGAAATAGCTATTGCCACGACAAAATTTAAACGTGTAGGTAATATTATACAGTCGTAAGATAAGATATATAAGTTTCTGAATATGAAAATGCAACATATTGCAATAATTGTGCTAAGCTCTCTTCTCCAGCATCGACGCAACGACTACTTTACATTTTCCACGCAATATCGATATTTGATGCGAGCAATACTTTTTGAATTTTAGCTATTTATTCGTGTCCACTTTTACGCGCCTACCACAATAAAACAATACTGCAAAGAGTAAAACACTTCTTTTACGATTTTGAAACTGATTCTAAGTTCGCCTGAGAGAGTGAATGCAACTATATAGATTCATCACATTTATGCCAGCCTGTATGATCTGTTCCCTCTTGCAGACTACCTTTACAGTACTTACTCATTGAGGGTCTGAGCGATAGTAAAGCCGGTGTTGGTCTCTCCGTTCAGGTCGCTGGTCGGTGGGTAGCCCAGCTCGATGGCTCCTGACACCACGTCGTGAGCAAACTGAGGCGCGTGACGGAACTGCATACAGAAGAACAGAAATAAGATTCAAAGGAAATATTCACAAAATTCTTTACATGTACCATTTAGGGTCTGCTTTGTTTTGTTTTGAGGAGCATTTTAGAAGAGGCTTATGTCTACTGAACCATGGGAGACTGAGCTGATTAACACGTATAGATTCATAGATGGGTAAATTACGAAGATAAAAATAACTATAAATCACCAATGAGTAGGTAAGGACCGGTCTATGTCTTTTTAAAGCCTTGCAAAGTTTAGATTTGATGCAAGCCCCTTTACACCCTCGGTCAGGGAACGTGGAGGAGTAATAAGTCATATACTAACGGAATGATTCCGACGAAAACGACAGTGGGTCATTTTTTTTTTCTGTTTTCCTTCTTAGTTAGTTTTAATCATGATCTGGTAACTTAGGCCCGGCGCCCATTATCGGCATCGGTACGACTGAGGAGTTTAGGTGGCAAATAGCAATATACTATAACATAATGGCAATAAAGTAGAAATGTCCGTGATATGTGGTCGAAATGACATCTACCAACCCGCACTGGGCCCGCGTGGTAGATTACGGCCCACTCCCTCTCACAGAGAGGAGGCCTGTGTCCCAACAGTGGGAATATTATAGGCTGATTATGTGTGTGGTCGTAATAACAAAAATACCGCTTCGGTATGCTTGAGGCTGGTGTATCGGCAGCCTTGAGAATGCTTCGGGATGCTTCGGCATCCTTCGGCAACCTTCGGTACGCCGCCGGCGCCGAGGCAACACTCGGGGGATAGTTTGAGATATACGATATTGAGACGCTTCGGCAAGCTACAGGACGGTGCGGCATCCTTAAGGACGCCTCGTCATCCCTAAGAACGTTGCAGCATGCCAAAGCATAATTGCCGATAGTGTACGCTTGCATGTAGGATGCCGAAGGATCCTTTTCCTTGCCGATGCCGATAATGGGCGCCGGGCCTTATGCGGCCTACCCAAATGTCAAAACCATCGAAACGTGAGGCTCCTCAAGTTCTGAGTTGAGCTGCACGATTTTTGACAAATGCGTGCACTGATTGGACAGGTCCGCTCAATCTGTATGGTACTTTACTCAAAAGACCATTTCAGACACCAATCTACATGGTCTTCGCATGATCTGACCGAGATTATGTCTGGACTTTAAAAGAGACTGTGACCTCTGACTTTGTTTCGGCCTTTCTTCTCAGAGTAGTCAGATAGGAAACGTCGACCTCATCTAGTTAAAAAAAAATATGATTGAAATGTAAAAGTGTTTGTACAAACCTACTTACAAAAAATAAATAATTTATAATTTAGTGATGAAATTATTATAATAAAGGTACCTTCTGCACTGGCAGCGGTCCTCCTCGACTGTGATACTGCGCCGACACGCCGTTCCCGATCTCCCTGTTATCCTCGCTCCTCAGGAAGTAAGGCAGCACTTCGTACCATGACCAGCCCGTGGCGCCGTTGACTGCCCAGCCGTCGTAGTCCGCTGGCTGGCCTCGCATGTACATCATGCCGTTGATCACTGAGCATCCACCTGGGGGAGAGTTAGTGTTCAGTGAGTGAGGGTACTTACAAGGGGACTATCAGACATGCGAATCACAGATTTCCATCACTTTTATATAGGGTGACTGGTAATTAGTGATCGATACTTAAATACATGATTCTACTCATGACAACAAACAACTTTTACTATCGGACCAAATCCGAAATCGCGAAAAAAAAATCAGCTGTTCCCTACATTTTGACGACTCGTACGAACATAAATGTAGGGAACAGCTGATTTTTTTTCGCGATTTCAGGTTTGGTCTCATAGTAAAAGTTGTTTGTTGTCATGAGTAGAATCATGTGTTTAAGTATCGATCACTAATTACCAGTCACCCTATATACTGGATGTTTTTTTTCAGGCTCCAAATTTTTACAGGGTGCCACTCATGAATATGAACAACTTTCACTATGGAATCAACTCTGAAATCACAAAAACAAAATCAGCTGTTTAATACAAATTTCAATACCTACCTACTTGACCCCGACCCCTTGTTAGTTAAAATTACTGCGTTTGCCAAAGGATTGGTGGTCGCAGGTATGGTACCCACTACCTACGCAGTAGGTATTGTAGCTAAGCTAGGACAGTGGCCGATGCGATACCCCCGTGCTTCGGAAGGCACGGGTACTCCTGCTCCTGAACTCTCACAGGTCGTGTCGGTTTGCCATCCTATCGGACTACGAGAGTTAGGGAAAAGTGAGTGCACAAGTACGCAAACACTTGTGCACTATAATATCTCCTGCGTAGATGGCTAGTCTCCGTTCAGATTGGCGGCCACGGGCAAAATACAGTCTGAAAGACTACTTTTCAGCCAAAGCATTGATTTTCGTAGGCTTTTGTAAGTAGGTAGGTACTTGTAGTCGGCCTCTCAGTTGCTTTATCACTTGACACCAATTTCCATCAATTTGAAACTTCACTAAGGTTGAAATTATCTAACTGTAACGTACACAAATAGACCTTATCTTTTTTTAGTATGCAAGTAACATTCAACCTTATGGTGATAAAGCAATTAGATACGAGGTCGATCAACTAAGTATACTACTTGTTGTTACGAACAGCACCCTAACTGCGTAACACTATCAATCAAAATCTGCGGTGCGATTCTGTAACCATCTCACCGTGAAAGCTTGGGTGAAGTGAGCTGTCATTCGCTAGGGATTAACACTATTAAGTGCTCACTTCACTTATGATTTCACGGTGAGATTTTTACAGAATCGACCGGCTTAATCATTTTGTAGGATAGTCCTAATCAAATGCTTCCAATGCTCGAAACATTTGTCTGTTCAACCACGTAAATAACGCATTTAATGGTGTTGTAGTGTCAATATGAAAGCATTCCTACTGTTAGTGTGTTACGCAATTACCCGCTGAATCGTAGCAGATAGACGGGAGGAACCAAGGATTGAGCTAAATGACTCGCTGGTGGATAGCTTAGGCCTATATCTAGCTGTGGACTGATATGAGGCCGAGAATTGTAATGCAGTATTACAGACAGGGCTGGATTAGACATGTAGCAGATGCTACGGGCCCCGCACCTAGACGTAAAAAATATATAGGGTGACTGGTAATTAGTTGCCGATACTTAAACACATGATTCTACTCATGACAAAAAACAAGTTTTATAATGGGACAGAAAGTGAAATGACGAAAAAAAAAAACAACTGTTCCCTTCATTTTGACGACTCGTACGAACATAAATGTAGGGAACAGCTGATTTCTTTTTCGCGATTTCGGATTTGGTCCGATAGTAAAAGTTGTTTGTAATGATGAGTACAATCATGTGTTTAAGTATCGGTCACTAATTACCAGTCACCCTATATATGGCCTCCATGATATGGTCAAAAGAAAACTAACGTATCCGTGCTGGGCTGCAAAAAGTTTAATAATAGGAAAATAAGAAGGGGAAATCCAACGAGGCGGCGTGAACATTATATTCTAATAGTTGTTGCCTGCGACGCCGAAAAAATCAAAATATCCAGGATGAAAAAATAAGATCGATGCTGGAAATATGAAATAACGTAAGGGACAAAACTAAGGTCTTCAGGAGAGCAAAAATAAGGTATTTTTCATACAAAACTGACTATAATTTTTTAACTATTATGTTTTATGTAAAAAGTGTTTACGACCTAGTTTCTCAGATGTCTTCATTTTTTAAGCTAAAATAGCAAAAAATCAATAAAGCCTATAGTTTTAATATATCATTCATTTTCGACAAAATGTCCCTTACGTTATTTCATATTTCCAGTATCGAGATGCCAAATATCATCCACATACGTTCAGTCGTTTTAGCGTCAAAGCGTAACAAACAAACTTACTGTCGCATTTATAATATTATTAGATAGGTTTCTATAAGAGAACACAGCCAGATACGAATACGGGCTGGTGTCCGCAACTCCACGTCAATGCGCGTATTTTGCGTACGACAGCTAGATATACAGATAATAAAAGCTAACTTACCCAACATTTTAGCCCTAGGCCAGTAGCACTTTCCGCCACTATCCAGACAGGCTCGCTCCTGCTTCTCGGTATGGTACTGCCAGTCCGTGTCATCTCGCTCCCAGTACGCCGTCACCCATGATGGCACTCCTGACTGCGTCGGTTCGTCGCCACCAGCTTCTAACAGGAGGACCTGCAGAGTAAGATATGGCGATATTTTTTATTTAGTACATACATATGTAGCGACGATTTTTACAGATTTTAGATTCAATTTGAGGGTTATGAGGATTAACTTTTATAGGTAAATAGCAGGGGAATATAAATACTTTTTTAAATATTTAATAAAAAAAATATATATAAACATTTAAGAATATTAAAAAAATAGTGGTCCGCCGTGCGCCAGCTTCGAGAGCCTCTTCCAAGCTACAGAAAAATCCTCACGACGCGAACCGTATGGAATAGTAATAGAGTACTGCCTTCTGAATCTGCAGGGTAATTGCGCAACACACTATCAGTAGCAATGGGTTTCATTTTGACAGTTCAACAACATTCATTGCGTTATTTACGTTGTTGAGCAGACACATTTGTCGAACATATGGAGCAATGGATTAGCAATATGCTTCAAAATGATTCAAATTGAGAGTAATAGTGTGTTACGCAATTAGAGTGCAGGCCAGTGATCCAACCGCCTAACGAGGGACGCGAGAGCTTATTATTATTTTTAAGCTTCGAATATCCTCCATTTTAACTTTATAAGAAAGCTGTATTTTCAATCGCAAAATTAATTGTGCGTAATATTATGTATGACGATTTCTTATCTAATTTGCTACATTTTGCTTCGGTTTGCTGCCTAAAGTCCAACATACCGAAGTTTACTAATTAATAATTTCACGCTAAATTAAAAACAATAATTAACGTAACGTAGGTATTGTCGTTAACTCAGGTATATCTATGTAAAACAAGTTGTTGTGTAATAAAGATGTAAAAATTATAATTATTACTTTTTGTGTCTCTTATATCTAACAATAATATTGACGTCATTTTAGTAACCGCAAAGTTAAGTTTCATTGTGTGAAGAAATAAAAATATGTATGTTCAGAAGTTCAGAACGCGAGGAAATAAAAAATATAAGGCATCAGCGCTGATTCCCTTATTCACAAACTAAACTAAATTTAAGTTCATCTTTTTTGTTTCCATTTCATTAAGAAAAGGATAGAAGATAAATATTAGTTTAGTCCTGTCAAATTAAGATAATCCATAGACAAGTTTAGACGTGATTAAAAAATTGGCTACCAAAAATACGTCAATTTACGTTAGGCGCTGACTAATTTGACAGGACTAAACTAATATTTATCTTCTGCCCTTTTCTCAATGAAATCGAAAGAAAAAAATGCGCTGAGCTTAAATTTAGTTTAGTTTGTGAACAAGAGAATCAGCGCCATTGTCTAATTAAAAAAATCATACACATTTCAAATGTTTGTATAGAAATTTTTGTGAGAGGGACGTGCAGTTTTAAATTAGACGATATCAAGGTACTTATTCCTTGAAGGGGTTGGCAGAGGTAATTAGTAATACACTCACATTTCATCAGGGCCCTACTTCACTATGACCATTTAACGATTCCTTACTTCGAACCCACGTCAATTCCTTATCTAATTGCGACAATCACGCGTCGATTTCGCGCGGCTTCGTTCATTGTGTCATAGAGAATTACAGTCTCAGTTGTGTTTAGTTCCAGTCCCATCTAATAGGGTGCGCGCTTATTGGCTTTAATCGGACACATAGAATGCGTTTCCAGAGGGGCCCGTGGCTAAATAATAACAGCCGCACAGGTCGATCGATCAGATTAAGCTACGCTTGCCGCGGTTGGTCTGTGGATGGGTGACCATCTTTACATACCGAGACCCCTCCGTGCCTCGGAAAGCACGTTAAGCCGTTGGTCCCGGCTGTCATTCGTAGATCTTTGACAGTCGTTACGGGTAGTCAGAAGCCCGAAAGTCTGACAACCAGTCTTACCTAGAGGTATCGTATTACCCAGTAACTGGGTTGTGGAGGTCAGATAGGCAGTCGCTCCATGTAAAATACTGGTATTCAGCTGCATCCGGTTAGACTGGAAGCCGACCCCAACACAGTTGGGAAAAGGCTTGGCAGATGATGATAGAATGCGTTTCCAGGTGACCACTTATTGGTAGTCTGTATTAACGTATCAAAATCATCACGCCTGTTTTCACCGAATCCCGAGGCAGAGATGGGGAACTGAGGTGTACACACATAGTGCCTACACCCACATGTCCCGTTCTGTTAAGGTTTCATAAAATATGGGACGAGCCTATTACCATCAACTAGGCACGAATCCAGCCACCGAGCTGCTACTGAGATATTCCTGATAGAAATCCCAATAACACTTTACCCGACCTGGAAATCGAACCCCTGAACTCGTGCTCACAGTAGCACTTGACCCGAAAAGTTAACCCTTAAATGCATAATGTTGCCATATGGCAACAAAGTACGTCATTTAATTTTTTTAAGATTGTGAGAGCTGTGAGTTTCTGAACGCACCTCTTTTTGTCAAAACAATATATCCGTGGCTGGCGTGAACACGTTGACATGTCGACTTATATGTTTTTGTTTTTATTGGCTTATTACATCCTACGCAGTAGGAATTTATATGAAAAAAATTGACAGTTCCAAATATACATAAGTTTTGGAGCAATCGACTTTGGTGATATGTTGACATCTCGTATTTTTACGTGTCTAACTTAACAAAACCACATGTAAAATTAGCAATTCACATGTTAGTTATTGTTATCATTCAAAAGATAGAACAAAATAACCTTTAGAACAACTTAAACACACACATGTTAAACTAATTTGGGTCAAACACAAAAACGCGTGAAAAAGTGTTCAGGTTATATAAATTCCAGGTGTACATTATTAGAGCATGTTTGTGTTTTTATTACTTAAGATTAAGTTGTCGGCATACTATATTTGATCTTATTTTATTTATAAGAATAAATTTATTAATTTTCTGCTTTCGTTTATAGCAAAATGTCTCCTACTGTAGACTGTTCGGATGCTTAGCACCTCAATTTGATAGATGTTTAAAAATATTTCAGGAACAATAAATACATTCTTTTAATGTGAATGTACGTAAAAAATAAACAACTTTTCATATTAGCGTAGATAAAAAAATCAGCAATCCATATTTACGAATAAAAACATATAAACATATTGTTCTAATATTTGTAGTCTTCTACTGTAGACACGTAAAACTCACACAATTTTAAATATTTCGAACACACCTAATATATTTTTTGGGTTATGTTGGCATCACTGCTTCAAATGTCGCTCATTCGTTCGTAATTTTCTTAAATGGCGTCTGCGTCGGTGAAAAAATACTGCTAATAAAGGATACACAAGATTTTGGTCGTGTTTTGAAGATCTTTTCTGTGTTACGTATATATTGGTAAGTAGATAATTAAAAATTATATAAATCGTAAGCGTTTATGTGCATTAGGGATAGGTTTGCAAAATCCAACATGCTTTCACTCTAACCTCAAAATATTTTAAGATATCTTTTTTATTTTACATTATGTCTTTCCTGTAGACATCTTTCCTGTAGATGCATGTGTATAAAATAAGTTTCACTCTGGCTGAAACATCTTTTTTTCTGTAAAAGACATTCGTGTGACTGGCAGCATGGATCCTTAAAATGTATGGAAATGATGTAAATATTGTTACAGTTACGATGCCACGGGCAAGTACAAATAGGATTCAGCTTTCTGAGGAAGACAAAAAAAGGGGCAGGCGTCATCAAAAGAAGCTCGGTATACGTCTTGTACATGCCAAAATGGATGAAGCAGCATTAGAAGAAAGAAGAAGACAGGATAGGGAAAGATATCGACGAAAAAAAGAACAAGGCAAAATTAAAACTATTAAAGACTGCACCCCTAGAGAACAACGACAAATCAGAAAAATATGGAAGGAAAAGACCAAATTAAGACGTCAGAAGGAAAAAAATAGTAAAAATGCTTTGCATTTCGCTGAGCAGAATACTCCACCGTCGAGTCCTTCATGTTTGCGTATTAATGTTGGGAATGCTATTGTGAAACGCAACGCGTGAAAATTAAGAATCGAAAATAAGTACCTAAAAAAAAAATACTTGTGATTTAAACTAAATTGGCAAAGTACCGTATGAGAGCTATTCGATCTTGTAATAGAGAAAACAAAGAAAATAAAGTTTCTCAAAGGAAGTTTAAGAAGGCGCAAGAAAGTATAATTTATTGGAATTTCTACAGGAAAGATGTCCGTTCTGTGGGCAATTTTTTATCATTTCTTATTTTCTAAAATAGTTGAATTTTCAAACTTTATTCTGTCATGTAACGAACGTGTTTTTATTTTGATAATTATAAATTAAGTTCTGTAAACAAATCATAAAACGTGATGACATACTAAGGTTTATGTTCTTATCTGTAGACAATTAGGTCTTTTCTGTGGCCTTATAAAAATGAAAATTGTTATTTTTCGAAAGAATATGTAATACTGATCTATATCGATATTATTAAGAATTATAAGAGACTGTTACACGAATAAAGGTTGATTTTCAAACTCATATGTGAGGTTTTATTTTTTGGAAATGATGAATTACATATTTTGTGTTTGACCCATTTACCGATTTACCAGGAGACGTCAAAACTTTAAAATGGGCGCCCTGACAAATTGCAATTTTAGACATGTCAACATATTCACGCCAGACACGGATATATACTCTATGAATATTAATATTATTGTATAATTATTATATATTTATTATCTAAATTCTATAGATAAATACTTATACAATAGCATTTTTTGCAATACGATAAAATAAATCATGCATTTAAGGGTTAAGGTTCGCGAGCACATTCACAAGAAGCTGGCAGTATCATCACAACGCTAATATTTTCTCATTGTATGTCTTATTTCTTTTTAGTATATTCATGTATTTATGTGTATTTATATTTTTAATAGGTTTATGCGTATCTTTATATTTAAAATATTTATTCCTTAATTTTCATGATTGCACCTACTACTGTCTACCAGTCAACCTTTGGGTGATGCAGAGACAAACATGTCTGCATCACCCAAAGGTTGACTGGTAGAAAATTCCTATGGCATTAGGTCCGCCTCTATACATTTATGTGCTTGAAGTATTCGAAAGCGGAAGTGGTGAAAAGCGGGCGTTTTGGACCACCGTCTTTTGTAATTTTGACGTTCAAAAAGTCCTGATTCTCAGCCTAGTTTGAATAAATTACTTTTTATTTTGATTTTGATAATAAATAAATAGGTAGTATTATTACAAATTATAGGTAGGTATCTTAATACTTAATAGTTCCCAGTCCTTCTGCTGTATTTATTTACTGTGTGTCTTATGTAATTATTATTTTCCGGCACCCACGTTATATAATTGCCATATACAAGTTTATAAAGTTTTTGCTACATTTTTTGAACTTCGTTGTTGTGCTCAACTGGTTTTGAAGCGTCTCCATTGAAGATAGTGAAAAACCGGGCAGTTAATATTTTAATTTGTTTGAGAGATATTATATAAAAATCAATTGCCATGCGTTAGTCTCGCAAAAACTCAAACATGGCCCGACCGATTGTGATGAAACTTTGGTAAGTTGTTGTTTGCGCGCTGGAGAAGGTTCCTAACAAAAAGAAAACCGGTCATGAGTGAGTGGCACTCGCGCACCAAGGGTTCCATACTTTGTAGGCATCTAAATCTCGGGAATCGTGTCTCGAATACTTTTTCAGTTTTTGTAATGTAACAACAAATTTACGATATTCGGACTTTTTCCTTTACTGTGCTACATGACATTGCTTCTTGCCAAATTTTGATTTTCTATGTCTATGAAATTTCATGATTCTAGGTCAAAGGGAAGTACCGAATAGGTTTTGATTCTCTTGCAAGTGACAATATATGCGTATATTAGTTGTCAAAACATTACTATTTTGTGGAGTTTTAAAATAAAATAGCAAAACATAAACTTAGAATATCAATTTAGTTTTTTTTTCTTTTTTTTCCTAGTCTAATGCTTATACAACGTGTAACGTTAAATGCGCAAAACCTCAGACACCCCAACTGATTTTTAATTCAGTTGACCTATTTCACAGAGAAAATAAGTCATTAAAAAAATTGTGAAGGTTTTATGTGCTGTTTTAGTTTTACTGGCCATTCTGATCGTTTCTTGCGTCTGCGACGACGCTTTATCGAGGGAGGACTCGTCACCGGGCCGCTGCGCCGCGCTGACATTGGCTTGCTTGACCTATTAATAAATAGACACGCCAACGTTTTTAATGAAGATTTTTTGAAAAATGTGACCTATATTAAAAAGTGGTTCAATTAATTCTGCTCGTTATTCTGATCAAACAATTTTCAGGTTTTGCGCATTTAACGTTACAGGTTGTATAAGGACTAGCCTTTTTTTCCTAGATTGAAACCCCACAAAATAGTAACGTTTTGACAATTCAAATACTAGCTTTGAAATTATATAAAATGATCAATGAATTAGCATAAAGAATATGATTAAAATCTCGATTATGATTGTAAATGTATGCTTGGTCAATCCTTAGTATCAGGTGGGATGACACTGACAGCTCAATCGATGCTCACTTCACCTAAGTTTTCACGGTGAGATAGTTACAGAATCGCACTGCTGGAGGTAGTAAGATCTCACATAGTAGGCTAGGTTAGTGATGGTAGGTATGTACATACCTACTCAGTTGTTGTAAGCCGTGTTCTTACTTAGTTACCGAGTCCTATTGATAATTACTTAGACAACCTAATCGAAGGACTTTACCTAAATCATGGTTATCGAGGAAGACGCAGTTTTAGACAAAGCTCGGCGACCTTGCATTGGTAGTCCACGGCACTTGCCTACTTGCTTGAACAATGCGTGGCAAGTCATGGGCTCTAGCGTGAAATCGCCGCGAATTTTTGTCCATTGTTCTGATACTGAAGGCCTAGAAACTCGATTTGGTGCAGACGAATGATTCGCCGGTTGTACAGTACCGCGGTGTCTATTCGTGATGACTATGAATCCAGACTAAGTACCTAGGTCACACAACTGGTATTGTATTTGGAATCTGCTCTTCATGCTTTTTTGTAAGCACTAACAAATACCAAAACCTTGGGGGCCATTTCATTCTTTCTAAGCCTTGACGTGTAAAATAATAAGATTTAACAGTAAGGTACAGTTGCCGTAACTTGGCAAGGTTTTGACGTAGTGGGACTAAGTTCGCCTATGTACACTTAGTGCAGCAAAAAATGGTCACAATTATTGCTTGTTGTATGTTGTATTCTATGGTTAAGGATAGCCTTATTTTATTTTTAAACATGTATTTTTAGAAGAACGTTAAAGAAAGGAGAGGAAGGACTAGTCACTGCCGACTGCAAAATTACGTGCCGGCAACTGTAGATACCTTCTGAATCGTTTCAAAGCACGATGGAAAAGAAAAAAAAATGGCATACCTTCCACTGGGGATTCTCCGACAGTCTCCCAGCCATGACAGCCCCCGCCGTCCCTCCCCCAACCACCACGAAGTCATAGTTGTCATCAGGCTGGTCCCTGCTGGTGACTCGGTTGCAGGGGTCGGCCAAGTCGCAGCGGCCGTTGACGTAGGCCTCCAGGATTGTCATGAACAGCAGGAACTGGTTCGGACAGGACGATACCATGGACGGTCCTACTTCCCGTACGGGGCAGCCGCATGCCTGTGAAAGAAAAAAATGTTGGTTCAGTTAGAAAAATATGCTAACTCCAGAGACGAATATCAACTATAATCAAGTGTAAGTTAAGTTGTTTTTTAAATATTTAAAACTACAAATTCATGAAAATGTTTGAAGTTATAGCGCTAACTGAACTTTATGTGTGGGTATTACAGTTCTTTCTCTAAAAACATATTTGCTTACATACTTGGAAATCGTGAATGCAGTTTACGAAAGTATGCTTTCCTAGTAAGCGAAACTAAGTAGGTACTCTCTAAGGAATTATCTCAATAAGGAACAGTGCAACAACCCTTAAATGCATGATTTTTTATATCGTATTGCAAAAAACGCATATTGTATAGGCATTTATCTATAGAATTTAGAAAAAATAAATATATAATAATATTAATATTCATAGAGTAAATGTATTGTTTTGACAAAAAGAGGTGCGTTCAGACACTCACAGCTATCACATTCTTAAAAAAATTAAATGACGTACTTTGTTGCCATATGGCAACATTATGCATTTAAGGGTTAACATCCTTATAAGTACTTATTATGTTGTGATCAAGATCGCCTAAGCGTGCAATGGTATCTAGACTCCTTTTAGATCTGGCTGATATAAGACCTACAAAGTTAATAAAGAGGCGGCTCAGTAAAGCTTTGGTTTCCCAGGACAGCTGTTCCGTCATATTATAAGTTTCCCCCCTCTGTAGCCCCCCATAGTATGAGAGCGCATGACATTCTCATTGATGGATCGAGTCCATCTCATGTGCTGCACACTTTCGCCGGGAGCTGGACTGGAACCCGTCATGAAAATCTGTAATTTTCATCAGTAATTCGACATTAAGTTGTCAAAAAACCCTCTGTATTTGGACATACGTTATTGTGTTACCGTTCACCACTTTCTTAGGAAACCAAAGCTTTAGGGCAGTTACTATAACGTATTTGAGAGGTCTTCATCCCGCTTGTTCCGCCGTCTCATCAACATAGAAGACCTTGACCTCTGAACAAAATACGGAAACCTGCCTACAAATAAGGAAACAAATACACACGCAACGGCAGAAATTACTGTCGCAATGAATACAAAGGGTTATGTTAGAGATAATTGTTGATAATGACAACCACTGATTGACTGGTAACTGGTAAACGATGATTTCCAACGAGAATTAACATAAGAAGTCAATTATTGAATGATTGGATAGAATAGTAAAAACATCAGCGTCTCCATTGTAGGGTTAGGTGAAGGAATAATCTTGAACCGCTCAATTATTCTAAAGGAAACTTTTTTTGTCGACTGAGAAAAGGAACTGCATAGGTATTCACAACCTTCCGACAGGCCTTCTGATTTGCCTTGCTCCCGACAGCAAACAGCTATCGGAAGAATAGCGGTCGTGTGTTTGATTGAAACTGAAAAAGTTTTCGGATTTTGGACTTGTGAACAGCGTTTAAAGGACTCCTGCGATGGAATGGGTAGATTTAATTAGATATAGAAATATCGGTAGCTACATCTAGGCAGGTACGCACTGTTTTATATTTTCAAATAACTACCAGCTATCATTTTAAACAGACTAAAACACTTCTTGCTAGTTTTCATTGTTGTGGTCATAAAATTACATGCAATTAGACTATATTAAGTAACTATAAAAATGCCGATGAAAACTGCAAAACTGCTACAGTAGAGCGCCGATTATCCGAACTAATTGGGAGACTTGGGTGTTCGGAAAATCGGTATTTTCGGATAATCGAACTACCTATATTTATATTGATTCAGCCACACATATTTACATACAGGTTAATGAAAACCATATTTACATTTACATAACAAATCGAAAAGTCGTGACAAGTGACTGCCGCAAGCACTGTAGCGCGCACGGGAGGCGGGAGAGAGGCACGCGTGAGTCGGGCGGGCGTAGTAGTTGAGTGACGTTCGGATAATCGACGCTTCACTGTACCTACATGCCTTGGTCTTCACATGATCTGACCAAGATTAGGTCTGGACTTTAAAAAAGACTGTGGCTTCTGAGTTTGTTTCGGCTTTTCTTCTCAGAGTAGTCAGATAGGAAACGCCGACCTCATCTAGCATATTTTTATCCTATTTACAGAATACACAATTTCATTTCATTTCCTAATAAGAAGCTTGTCTGCAAAAGCGCAAACCCCTGATCTCTATTTATCAATAGTTCAGTCACTGATGAATCATTTTCCGTGACGAAATGTTAGCAACTGAGGTTTCTCGTGCCCATCGTGATGATGAGCTGTTGATACCATAAGTTCCCATCATGATGACTTGACAATTACCTACATATGTATATCTTTGTTGACCTACTATTTCTCACCTAATACGTACAAATCGTTTGGCATGTAACAAATTAGCTTTTTACCACCTTCTTCGTGATGAATTTGCATTCTAGGATTTACAATTATAGTTTTCCTAGTATGTTGGTAGTTTAGTGAGTAATAAGGTCGTTATATTTTTATAAAATACTGGTATTCAGCTGCATCCGGTTAGACTGGAAGCCGACCCCAACATAGTTGGGAAAAGGCTAGGCAGATGATGATGAAGGTCGTTATATTTTTGTAATTATTTGATTCGCTCTTTGTTTTTTTTACATTTGGTTTGTGGTAGTAATATTTTTTCTTTTATTATAATTTTTGACAGTACTTGCGTTTTGTTACTGATACTGTTTTTATTGATGATTGTAAATGTTTGCTTAGCCAATCCCTAGCATCAGTGGGATGACACCTGACAGCTCACTCCACGCAAGTTTCACGGTGAGATTTTTACAGAATCGACATGCTGGTTGTATGGGGACTAATCATTGCCGCTGTAAATCGACGTTTATCAATGAAATGCGGTTGTCGATAGAATGACTAATTACAGCGAATTCTCACTAAATCACACGTGAGTTACACGAGCTAACCGGTGCGCGGTGTGAAGGGTCTTTTAGGAAAAAGTTTAATTGAGAACAATAAAATTATTAATATTTACTCGTTTTCGTGCAGTGTTTTTTAAAGGTATGTTTATGTAATAGATAGGTACAGACACCAGCACATCAAGCTACTACAATCTGTCAAATTTCTTTAACTGATTTTCAACTTTACCGCGAAAACATAAGGTTCAAGGTTGATTAGGAAAATTTGACAGTTTCGGGTAACTTGATGTGGTGGCGTCTGTACCTAAAATTACAATTCGTCGTTATTTATGAACCTATAGTTATAGTATAGTTTCTTTATAGTTTATTAATACACAGTTTTAGTTAGGTTAGTTAGACATCATTCATCATCATTTCAGACGAAAGACGTCCACTGCTGGACATGGGCCGCCTCCAAGCTCCTCCAGTTCGACCGGTTTTGTGCTTCTTGCACCCAACGGGTTCCTGCGGCCTTCACAAGGTCGTCGGTCCAACTTGTGGGAGGCCTTCCAACGCTACGTCCTCCGGTACGCGGTCACCACTTCAGAACCTTTCGGGCCCATCGGCCATCTGTTCTACGAGTACGAGCAAAGTGCCTGCCACTTAAGTTTGCAATTCTTCAGGCTATGTCGATTACCTTGGTTCTCCTGCGGATCTGTTCAATTCTGATTTGATCACACAGGGAAACTCCAAGCATAGCCTTCTCCATTGCCCTTTGGGTAATTTAGATTATTAGGTACCTAATTATATTTTTCTTTTAAAAGTTTGTTAGGAGGGCCGATTTTTCAATCGTCAGATAACTTTTATCTAAGGAATAAAAGTGACGGGTTGACAGCTTTTGCATAGAAACTATGTCAAATCACCATATATATCTATACAACGTGTAACGTTAAATGCGCAAAACCTGAAAATAGTTTGATCAGAATAACGAGCACAATTAATTGAACCACTTTTTAATATAGGTCACATTTTTCAAAAAATCTTCATTAAAAACGTTGCCGTGTCTATTTATTAATAGGTCAAGCAAGCCTATGTCAGTGCGGCGCAGCGGCCCGGTGACGACTCCTCCCTCGGTAAAGCGTCGTCGCAGACGCAAGAAACGATCAGTATTGCCAGTAAAACTAAAACAGCACATAAAACCTTCACAATTTTTTAATGACTTATTTTCTCTCTGAAATAGGTCAACTGAATTAAAAATCAGCTGGGGTGTCTGAGGTTTTGCGCATTTAACGTTACAAGTTGTATACAGCGTGTAACGGAAGGGGGGTATCAACCCTGAAGGAGGTGAATGTGCTCATGAAACTCAACAACTTTCCCCAAAGAACATAGGTCGAAATATGAAAAAAAAATTTGGCCCTCCCTTACAAAACTGACTACCAGCTGATTGATTTACTATGGGAGGGCTAAATTTTTTTTTTCATATTTCGACCTATGTTCTTTGGGGAAAGTTGCTGAGTTTCATGAGCACATTCACCTCCTTCAGGGTTGATACCCCCTTTCCGTTACACGCTGTATATATAAAAGGAGAACTAGATTATGTATCAGCACTTCAAAAATTCTATTGCGGCTCTGGGTACCAAATTTCACAATTTCATAACTTTTAGAGCAATTGAATTATGGCCATGCTGTAGAAAGACTTTTTGTTGGAAATGACCTCCTTCATAACCCTATTTCGTTTCATTCACGACATTTTGGCCACCCTACATTTTTTTTAATGGGATTTTCCAACTTACCTCTGGATCTCTTATCATGTTGACGACTTTTGTCAAGGTGTGCACTGAAACAATATAAATTATAACATTAATAGTAAATTATGTACATATACGATAGGACACAACACCGACCGTAACATGATTGCTAGGAAGGTACTACGTCACTTGTTTTTTTTGTGCCTATACTAATAATAAAGCTGAAGACTTTGTTTGTTTGAACGCGCTAATCTCTGGAACTACAAGTTCAATTTAAAAATTCTTGCAGTTGATAGCCCCATTCTTGAGGAAGGCTATTTAACATCACGCTAGGACCATGAAGAGCCGAGCAAAAAAAGTCAGAAAGATCGTTATCTTTCTGACTTTTTTTTTATAAATGTATTTATTATTTTGATTACGCGATATTTATTAACTTCATAGTGATATTTATTTTAGAAGTATGTATGTATGTATGTTCATTTGTATGTATGTATGTTCATTTGTATGTATGTATGTAAGTATATTCTCATAGTATTTGGTTAGTTTTTTAAGTAAATAATTGATTACGATTTTATGTATTTTTTTGGTCTCTTTTACTCTTTCACACGCTGTCTACATCTCTCTGTCTAATGTCCTATCGCAGGTATGCTGGAAGAGATTTCTTAAGAAATAAGCATCACCTTTGTACCTATTTTTCTGTTCTGTTTTTTTTCTTGTCCGTTTATAGATTATGTGTGTACATAAATGGAAAAAAAAATAAAATAAATAAATAAAATAATAACAATAATTTCTATTCGACTTCAAAAATAGAAAAAAATAGAAGTTCCGAATTGATAACCTACTCCAGGTTATCAATTCGGAACTTCTATTTTTTTTTTTTTTTTATTGTATTTTGGGGCATAACTCCGTCATATATGGACGGATTTGCAAAATTCTTTTTTTGTTCGATAGAAGTTTATTCCGACATGGTCCCATATAAATTTCGTGAAGATTTGGTGATGAGTTTCGGAGACAGACAACGGAACTCTTCAATAAATACCAGTAAAACAACCGCGATTGCTGTTATCGCATCGTAAAAAATGCATACACATATTATGTGTATGCATTTTTTACGCAATCGCATAATATAACATCACGTTTTTACCCTATAAACGCAGATGCAACTTCCTGTCACTGATATTTACATAGTAAATAGTGTTACATGATCAGACATAAAAAAAAAATAAACATCCGAATTGATAACCCCTCCTTTTTGAAGTCGGTTAAAATCTGTAGTTCCTAAATGTTTGAACTGCCGTGCGATTCTGTAACTATCTCACCGTGAAAGCTTGGGTGAAGTGAGCGTGGAGTGAGCTGTCATTCGCTAGGAATTAACACTATTAAGTGCTCACTTCACTTATGATTTCACGGTGAGATTTTTACAGAATCGACCGGCTGTACCTACACTGTAACGTTTTTATTGACAAATTCAACCTATGACTTATCATAAAAAATAATCAAGTAATCCCTCAGGATAACCTGCCGTGCGATTCTGTAACCATCTCGCCGTGAAAACTTGGGTGAAGTGAGCGTGGAGTGAGCTGTCATTAGGGATTAACACTATTGACACTGCTCACTTCAAGCTCACTTCATTTATGATTTCACGCTGAGATTTTTACAGAATCGACGGGCTGTTTTTTTTTTTGAATCATAATGAGGTATTACAGCTAAAGCTGACATTTCTAGTATAAGCTGACTTCTCATTGTACGAAAAGCCAATGCGAGGCCAACTAAAACTGGAAATGTTTAGCTTCATAATGTCGTCGTGTGTACGTCATAACCCACCGAGAAGTGAGACTTTGTCTTCGTCAATCAAATAATGGCATTGAGAATGCCAATGATCCAAAATCTCAAATTCGCAAAATACCAAAATAGCTTGTGAATAAATAGATACCTACTTAAGTAAACATAAAACTATAAAGTCAAGTATTTCCTATATTTAAGCAAAAGTTGTGTCAATTCCATTTATAACTTAGTGTTTTAGTTGTGTCAACTCCATTTATAACTTAGTGTTAGGCACGTCATGAACTACAATTTGAAGATTTGTACAAACAAAGATGATTTAATGACTTCATCGAGCTACGCCAAAGTGATCGTTAGACAATTATTATTTTGTATTTTCTCGCAGTGCGATTCACGAATCAAAGGGAGAAGTAGTTATATTTACTAAGGGCATCAATTTATATAGGGGAAACAGTATAGTTATTGGTCATTTAATTTTAGTTATTGGCACTAGTTTTATCTCACTCTAAGTCACGTCATTTCCATTTACTATGCCAATTATTATGAGGAGGCCAACAACTGTATGGTTTCCTCTAGAGTCATTCCCGCTCGTCCACACCCCGTCGTCCACACTGCGGACGACTGGGAATGTTGCGTTCTGTTCGTCTACACTGTGAACGAACAGAACGCATCTTTCCCAGTCGTCCGCAGTGTGGACGACGGGGTGTGGACGAACGGGAACAACCCTTCCTCTACGTATCTATAAAAAAAAAAATAAGAAAAGGAAAGAAAATACGTTTATGAGAAACATGGCGCAGAGAAAGAACACAACCACAAAAAACAAGAGCGAGTAGGATTCACGCACCGAGGGTTCCGTACCATTATTTTTTTTTTTTTTTACAAAAAGTGTGCCGTTTAGAGACATCGTTTTATTTTTCCTGTAATCTTTACATAAACTTCTATCACATAGAATAGTTTCAGATTTTTTTTCTATGAAAACTTTGTAAATAAAGGGGGAACGGTATTTTTTTTTACATTTTTCATCAAAAGTCGAAAATTATGCGGCCTAAAAAAAAAATGTTTGAGAATGTGCAAACAGCATTCTTTCATATGATACCTCACATGCCCTAGTAGCCCTACTTTGAATTTTGAAGACCCCCCTTCAGTTCCCGTTGATTTTTATTTCTTTCTTATTTACAAAATAGTTGTAGTACAACCGTCATCTAAAACTGTTCCTAATTTCAAGTTGATAGCATTAGTAGTTCTTGAGATATCCAGCTGTGACAGACGGACAGACAGACAGACAGACTGAGTCGCACCATAAGGGTTCCTTTTTACCATTTTGGTACGAAAACCCTAAGAATAACAATTTGCGGGAAAATATGCGTCACATACAATACCCCGCTATACCCACCCCTCCCCCCGCCCCGCTACTTATTTCGCTTGTACTATATTATCCGAAGGAGTAGGCAGTGTTTTGTATTATTTTACGCCTACATTTCACCAGTTTCTCAGCTGACTACTGCCCTACATTAAAAATGTGGTTCTGTTCCTCAAACAATGGGACACTTAATATCATGTCCTGTTGTCTGCACGTTACAGGAACGCTACTGAACTGAATATCATTCAAATCCGTTCACCCGTTTTGGCTCCATTCCGGAATATACATCCAGACAAACAGATAAACGGATAAACATTCTTGTTTACCATATTATTATATCTATGTATAACCTATTTAACGTCAAATTATGGGGTTGTTTTATGTCAGAACCAGTCAAGTTCAATGTCTTCAAGACAACGTAACATTACGGAAACAGGTCTAAGATTATTACTAAGCGAGCTGTTATTATATTGTAGAAATATATAATATTAACCCTTTCCACTCCGTTGTCGCCATATTTGCGACATTAAAAAGCTAACAGTAAATCCGCTGTCGCCGTAGCGGCGACATGGTTGTTTTGGAACTTTAATATACTGTTGGAGTTGCTGGTAGCCTCTATGCATTACTAGGCTGAAGTGCAAAGGGTTAAATATCTTGTCGGAATTCAAGAAAACGGGAACAGCCGGTCGATTCTGTAAAAATCTCAGCGTGAAATCATAAGTGAAGTGAACACTTAATGGTGTTAATCCCTAGCATTAGGGAATGACAGAGCTCACTTCCCGCTCACTTCACCTAAGTTCTCGCGGTGAAATTTTTACAGAATAGCACTGCAGTTTATTTACTGCGAATAACTGTAGATCATTGAATGGCATACACGTAATATTAGAAGCACTTAAATACCTACTCAGTTAGATGATAATCCTAATATTTTGATTGACAATGTACCTAGGTATTATAATTTTTACCTACACACAACACACATAGTAACAAGCCTGCCGGTCGATTCTGTAAAAATCTCACCGTGAAATCATAAGTAAAGTGAGCACTTAATACGGTTAATCCCTAGCGAATGACAGCTCACTTCACCCAAGCTTTCACGGTGAGATGGTTACAGAATCGCACGGGTGTTTAGTAATATATGTATAACGTTGCGAGTAGTGTATTTGTTACCTCTATTATTAAGTTCTATCCTACGTTTACTTATTATAACGCTGCTACTTGTGGTCCCTAAATAAACATTTTTTTTTAATAACTGACGAAAAATTTCAGCAAAAGTTTTCAGTTTTACTAATTCTATTGTAACTGGTGACACGTCGATGTCCTGGCCAGGGCCACCCTGTACATGTTTCTAAAATTGGACTTAAAAAGTTATAAATTGGCGCCGATTCCTTAGTTCACAAACTAAACTAAATTTAAGTTCAGTGCATCTTTTTCTTTCTATTTCATTAAGAAAAGGACAGAAGATAAATATTAGTTTAATCCTGTCAAATTAGTCAGCACCTGACGTAGATTGACATATTTTTAGTTGCCAATTTTTTAATCACGTCTAAACTTGTATATGGAGTATCTTAACTTGACAGGACTATACTAATATTTATCTTCTGTGCTTTTCTTAATGGAATAGGAAGAAAAGATGCACTGAACTTAAAGAGCATGGCGGGGTAAGCATGGAGTAGCTGCCCCAGTGGAAATTTCAACTGCCAAAATTTGTGTAGGTTGGTCTCACTGAGTGTAACTAACCTGTAAAATATTACTTCAAAATATGCATTGGTTTTCGAGAAAATTGAAAAAATATTTTTGATGAAAAAAATTTTTTTCTCGATAATAGTTCCAAATATAGCAATGCCCATAATATAATTATGTTGTACATATTAACTTAGAGATACAACATATCATGATATTTTTTTCTAAAAATCTCGAGATAATTGTTAAAAATTTTATTTTTTTTATTTTTGAAAAATTAATTTCATGTATTCTAAACATGATACACCAACGAAATTTTCACTGAAAAACACCCTTATCATAATCTACAACAACCAACCTAAACAAATATTGGCAGCTGAAATTTCCACAGGGGCCGCTACTCCATGCTTACCCCGCCATGCTCTTTAGTTTAGTTTGTGAACAAGGGCCACTGTTTCATTTACAATGGTTACTTATTAGGTATTGTTGGCAGACCACTACTCTTTAGTGCAAAAGTAACTTTCACTTACTATTTACGATTCTACTCGGGTCACTTTCCATGTTTTCTTACGGAAGGAAAATATATTCATATCAACGCAACAAAGATTTTTTTCTTTAACCATTTTTAGCTTTTCAGGCTGATTTACATTTGTATAAATTTAGTAGCGAGATAAGTTTTTTGACGTCTATACATGACACTTCATAATGTAAAAAGCAGCCAAGTGCGAGTCGGACTCGCCGACGAAGGATTCCGTACCACCGCACAATATTTAGGTACCTAACAATATTTTCTAAAAAAAAAGGCCGAGAAAAACATGTTTCTTGTATGGGGACCCTCTTTAATTTTTAATACCGTAGTAGTAAGTGAAGAACTTTGTGATGATTTCAAATATCTACCTATTATGGTTCAAATGAGATCATGTAACAGACGGACGTACCTACCGACAGTGGATCCTTAGTAATAGTTGGCACGGAATAGAGCCGTAAAAACGGTATCTTTTGGACTGCGTGCACTGATTGGACAGGTCCGCTCAATATGTGTGGTTCTTTACTCAAAAGACCATTTCAAACACCAATCTACACGGTCTTCACATGATCTGACTAAGATTATGTCTGGACTTTAAAAGAGACTGTGACCTCTGAGTTTGTTTCGGCCTTTCTTCTCAGAGTAGTCAGATAGGGAACGCCGACCTCATCTAGTTTAAAAAAAAAATGTGATTGACATGTAAAAGTGTTTGTACAAACCTACTTACAGAAAATAAATCATTTATCATTTATCACTGACGGTTGGGCACAATTCTTGCTACTTGAACTGAAATCGTTGCTAAACTAATGCAAATCGTTTAGATGAACTAAAATAACTTTATAATTTATTTGAAATTATTATCATCTCGCTCAGTAATGACTGTAACGAGAGTACCAACAGAGACCCAAACCACCTTTAAACCAATCGTGTTCACCATGATAATTCTAAAATTGACTAATTATTTTAAAATAATGATTAAAATATTCAATATTTACCTTAAATATTCCTATCACTATATCACAAGAACACAGTCACAAAATTCACGAATAAATAAATAAATATTTAAATGATGCGTACAGATGCGCGCACGTGAGATGATGCGCGGTTGACAACGCGCACTGCGCCCGCGCACGGTTTGTTTATATGCAGAAGAGTCGATTGGACTGAGGACTTATACACACTGGCGGATACATAACGTTGTAAACCGGTGTTTATAAAGAAAAATAATGATGTAAGTAGGTAAGGCCAAAAGAATGAGCTTTACTTAGGTACAGACGCCAGCACATCAAGCTACCTGAAAAAACTGTCAGATTTTCCCAATCAACTTTGAACCTTATGCTTTAGCGCTAAAGTTGAAAATATACTAAAGAAATCTGACAGATTGTAGTAGCTTGATGTGCTGGCGTCTGTACCTACAAGATTTAAATAGTATCAAGAAGCTGCGGGGTAGTTGCGTAACACACTATCAGTAGCAATGGCTTTAATGTTGACAGTTCAACAACATTCATTGCGTTATTTACGTTGTTGAGCGGACAAAATTTTCGAACATATGATAAATGATAAATGATTTATTTTCTGTAAGTAGGTTTGTACAAACACTTTTACATGTCAATCATATTTTTTTTAAACTAGATGAGGTCGGCGTTTCCTATCTGACTACTCTGAGAAGAAAGGCCGAAACAAACTCAGAGGTCACAGTCTCTTTTAAAGTCCAGACATAATCTTGGTCAGATCATGTGAAGACCATGCAGATTGGTGTCTGAAATGGTCTTTTGAGTAAAGAACCACACAGATTGAGCGGACCTGTCCAGTCAGTGCACGCATTTGTCAAAACTTGTGCAGCTCAACTCAGAACTTGAGGAGCCTTACGATTCGACGAACAATACCAATGAAAGGACATTTGGCTAGGCCGCATAAATTACTCAAACTGCCAGACCATGATTAAAACTAACTAAGAAGGAAAAAAGAAAAAAGAAATGACCCACATAGTCTTCACACTCACAATAATAATAATAAAAAATAAGATACTATACAAAGTAAATATCCATGTCATTGTTTATATAAAATTCATCAATGTCAATGTGTATTTAAAAATCCGGACATCATCTTTGATCTTTTATCTTTATGAAGCAATGGATTAGCAATATCCTTCAAAATAATTCAAAATAATGGTATAATATATCTCGAACGAAATTTTTATCTGTATGTAAGTAAGTACCTACATTCTACACATTTTATATATATAAATTACAAAAAAATACCAGAAAAACCACACAACATGCTTAGAAAATTGTCCTAGATGATTAGAATAATACAAGGACAACGTTAACAATAGAAAAAGCTTTTCATAATAATGACATCGGGTTAAATAATTTCGCCTCCAACTACACGTAAGCCCCACTACAACTACATTAAAAAATAAGATACACATATTTTTTTTTATTATCCCACTCCTGGGCAAAACCTCCCTCCACTCCTTCCATATTTCGCGAGCCCACGCGTCCTCCTTCCCGTTTTGCCGGAACATATCCAGCTCGTCCCGCCATCTATTACTGCGCAATTATATCTATAATTATAAAACATAGATTACTGACGTTGTTCAAAAAGCAGCAATTTGAAATGGGACTGGGCTGACCACGTGTGCCTCATGCCCAACGAGCTGTGGGCCAAAATAACCACTATAAAATAATAATAATAATTTCATTTATTTCAGGTCTGTGACCCATATAAACCAAAAATAGATAAAATACCTATACAACACACAAATTATTGCTCGGCTCGCCAAATCCAAAATGTCAGAATTACATCACAAATATTATTTAATTAAATTAAGTACCTAGTCAAAAGTCAAATACACAATCGATAAAGAATAAGTTAATAGTATATCAAATTAAAATTATCATATTATTAAAAACACCGATTACAAAATGAGCAATTACAAATAATAATAATAAAAATTAAATGTGAAACTAATAGGATAATTGCGAGACCCCATAGAAGATGGACATGCTCGACAAAACAAACGACCATTGGTCCACATTTGCACTGCAAGCACTGGAAATCTTTTGCCCAGCTGTGTGACGATACAGGCCAAAGTAACAGTAATTATACCTTACCTTTCAGGCACGTGAATCATCCAATGGATATCCACGAACGCTTAAACTTACAGGGCAGTATGAGGAGAAATCATTATTATCATAATAAATCAATATTAATTGTTATATTGTTACATGTATACTTAAGTTAAGGTATTTATCTATGGGTCTTTGTTACCTGAAAATAAATGGTTGTATTATTATTATTGTAATGATAATCAACTTGTAATATTCCCACGATTGGGACACAGGCCTCCTCTCGGTAAGAGGGAATGGGCCGTCCACAACGCGGGAACAGTGCTGGTTGGTAGATGTCACATGTCTAAGATTTTTTTGTTCTAGGACATGCTGGTTTCCTCACGAAGTTTTCCTTCACCGTTTTGAAAGCAGTGAGAGGAAAATCCTGGGAGAAAATTCGATTGGCATATTTTACTGTCCAAAATTGTACCTCAGCTTTCAGCCATTGTAACGCCTCTACAACATTATGGAATGCAAATAAATTTATGAATATGAATATTGTGAATCACGCTTTAGAACAGCGCCTTGGACTCTGCGAGCCCCCATAACTCCAAGCCTTGCTACTTCAACCCATTAATGATAACAGAAGATTTCCCGCATTAGACATGACAGAAAAAGTTAATTTTGCATATTTTTCTTTACATATTCATAAAAACTTTCCTTGTTCTGATTTTTTTTTTTAATTCGTCTGATCACGTAGTGTAAGAGCATAGCATGACTTGCAAATGTTGGGTATTTCCAGTTTCCATAAATGTTTTATTAGTTTGTCCTTTTCTTGTTTTTTAAACGTTTTCTCACAAATAATAGATCAGGATTTCCGAAAAATACGTCTCTTTGTATGTTTGTCTGTTTACCAAACAAACAAACGAGTGTTTGCACAAGAGCGGTTGGACATAAGCCGGTAGGTACTGAGTCAATTCAATATTCGTTAAGGTTTATTTCATAACCTCAAAGATCAAGTTGCGTCGTCTTCCTCAGACTTATTAAAATTCATCTGTACTAAAAACGTAGCCTGACTTTCAATGTTGGGTTTTCCCAGTGTCTGAAAATATTTTGTTATATTTAACTTTTTTTTGGTTTTTTGAACGTTTTCTCACAAACTTAGGTCAAGTTTTCCGAAAAATACGTCTGTTTGTTGTATGTTTACCAAAAAAATAAACGTGTGTTTGGACATCATTTAAAAGCGGTTGGACTTAAACCGACGTTCCGTAGGTAGGTATTATATTAGGTTTTTTGATTTCTTTTTTTAGTTTTCGAAAAATAGTGTTACAGCCAAATTAGACCGATTTTAAATTTTCCATAGAAACAGAGATTTCCAGTTATCTTTTTTTAAATAAGACATTTCGGAAATGTGCTTTACTAACTTTTTAGTCCTTTGTATCCTGCTTATGCGTACGAAGTTTCATTAAAATCGGTTTATTCATTACGAAAAACAAGGGCTTCAAATTTTGTATGAAATGCCGTAAACGCTCTTAACTCGTCAAAATGAGGGAACACCTGATTTTTTTTCGTGATTTCTGTTTTGGTCCCATAGTAAAAGTTGTTCATAATGATGAGTACAATGACCCCTAATGAGGTTGTGCGTTATGTAAGTTACAACTTGTATAGTATACTAATAACAAAGCTGAAGACTTCGTTTGGTTCTTTGTTTGAACGCGCAGCTAATCTATGCACGGAGAGAAAAATCTTAAAAAAATTACTGTGCTGTCTCATAATCTGAGTGCATTTGAGTGGTAATGGAAAAATTACCATGCTATCATCTGCCTAACCTTTTCCCAACTATGTTGGGGTCGGCTTCCAGTCTAACCGGATGTAGCTGAATACCAGTATTTTACATGGAGCGACTGCCTATCTGACCTCCACAACCCAGTTACTGGGTAATACGATACCCCTAGGTAACACTGGTTGTCAGACTTTCGGGCTTCTGACTACCCGTAACGACTGTCAAAGATCTACGAATGACAGCCGGGACCAACGGCTTAACGTGCTTTCCGAGGCACGGAGGGGTCTCGGTATGTAAAGATGGTCATCCATCCACAGACCAACCGCGGCAAGCGTAGCTTAACCTGATCGATTGAACTGTGCGGCTGTTATTATTTAGCCACGGGCCCCTCATAAAAATTCTTATGCTGTATAAAAAAAAAAAGTAAAATTGTAAAATTAGTTCTGTAAAATTTATTGGACATATAGTGATTTTTTCCCAATCTCACTCAGAAAATTTTCTGTAGACGGCACTTGCACTCACTTTACAGCGACAAGCACAGTAATTTTTCTAAGAGTTTTCTGTCCCTGTGGAACAGCAGCAGATTTGAAAAAAATATTTTTGGATTTGATAGCACGCTGGCACGCTGCAGCCAGCTGTGCGCTGGCCCATTTTGTTAAAAATAAGATTGCTCTAACAAAACTTGATTTTTTACTACAAAAAAAAATTAAATAATACGAAGTTAATGTAGTAATTTTCTCACGCGTATTTTGTTTATTCGCGTCAAGGTTGTGGTAAACCCAAGTAACATCAACATTATATTTAGATTTGGTAAAATACATTAGCTCAGAAGACAGTTTAGTAGCGGTAACACTAATTTACATAGTCATATAGGTTGGGTTTCTTTTACACAGCACAGTTTGCTCGTTGATGTCCCTGACATACCTGGCAAACTGTGCTGTGTAAAAGAACATAACACGATTGGTAGGTACCTTTGCTGATGATACAGCCATAATGATTGTAGGAAATAGCCACGAAGAAGCAGTAGAAAAGGCATAAAATGGCTGTAAATCAAGTTTATGACTGGACAAAAAAAATGGACGATTAAACATAACGAATCCAAATCGGTTCACATAGATTTTACCAACAAAAACAACAGTATTCTCCAGCTTACATTAATAATAAACAAGTCCCATACGAGAATACAGCCAAGTATCTCGGTATGACCCTTGACGCAAAGCTACGCTGGAAAGCCCATGTCATGAAGAAAAAAGATGAACCCGACCTCCGATTCAAAAGAATGCATTGGCTGCTTGGAAGAAACTCCATGCTGTCTGTGCAAAAGAAATTGTTGCTATACAGCCAAGTCCTGCTGCCAGTTTGGACTTCTAGTATTCAGCTATGGGGCTGCACCAAACAGACCAATTTATTAATTACCAGCGGCCCGCCACAGCTTCGCACGGGTGCAATGCTTTTTGAATTGCCGATTTTTTTTTTTTTCATATAAGCTTTGTCCTGGCAATACCGAACACAACAAAAAGAATTATCCAATTCGCTGCAGTCATTCGAAAGTTATGCGCGTACAGACATTTCGGTGACTTTGTTTTATACTGTGTAAGGATGCAACGATTTCAGAACAAAGTGCTAAGGGAAATTGTAAATGGATCTTGGTACATATGTACATACGAAATGATGACCTCCGCCGGTACCTAAAACTTGAGTTCATCGAAAAAGTGATCCAGAGACTTGCAGAAGCTCACGAAAAGAGACTTCATCAGCATCTGAATGTCGAGGCAATCCAGCTTCTCGACCACAAAAACATAGTTAGAAGACTAAAAAGAACAAAACCGTTCGAGCTAGTGTTTAGTGTTAGTGAATAGTGTAAAGTACAAAAGTGCCAAACAAACACAAGAACGAAGTGTATTCGCCTTAATAGAGACAATAAGAAAAGCGCTATTGGACACATTTTTAGTAATTACAATTTAACAGATTAGGTTATAATTAAATTACTTATTAGTCTATTTGTAAGGCTAGATTGTAATAAGATTAGGGTCCATCCTATTGTTGAACCCCAGGAGAAGGGGCAAACAATCATGACTCGAAAGACACGTAGCGCCATCTAGCGTCCTAAAGCAATTGTGGCCGTAGAAAGTTATTGTTATTTTCCTCGGAAGCAGTAAGTATTTTTTTCTGGATGAAAGATACCCTATGATCGATTCAGTGGGTTCGGCGTGAAAAGGTAACAAACAAACCAACTTACTTTCGCATTTATAATATTATAGTATGAAACTGCCAATTTCGCTGGGTATTATCTTAATAAAGATGGATTACTGCGCGCTAGACTATAAAAACCCGATATCTTCTGATAAAAACACAGCCATTTTTATAATCGCTTTGTGTTTTTACTATCCACGATTGAGTGACCTTTTGACCTTGAACTATTGCTTGGTAAATACGAAGCGACTTTGACAGCAAGTGTCTCGCTGGTGATTTCAAAATCTGTCATCTACACACATATTTTTATATCGCTACAGATAAATCGACTGTACCTACATGGCGATCAAAGAAATCGGTGTCGTTGGGTTCGCATTTTCGTTGTTTGCCACCAAATTCCGAAATTAAGTAAAGTTATTTTTCACTTTTTACTGTCTTTTTGGAAGTCGGTTATTTCTATTTTTTACTTTTAAGTTGTACTTACCCCACACAAATTCATATAACACTACTTGCTATGTAAATATCAGTTGACAGGAAGTTGTTAACATCATCAATTTAAACTAAGTGGCAAAAATACGTAGGTATTATTGAAGTCAAGAAAAGTTATTAAAATTTATGTGGGACGCCTCCTGAGGCGTACCTACCTACCCTATCCATTCAAAAAAGAATTTTTGAAAGCGATTCACAATTACCGGAGATATCGCGTAACAAACATACAAATAAAACAATACAGTCGAATTGACAACCTCTTCCTTTTTTGAAGTCGGTTGAATAGAAAAAAACACACAAAAAGAGGTCTCAAAAACCGCAGCTCGAAATATATTTTAATCGAAATTATAACTTTTTTAAACGAAAAAGCCACCAACTGAATGAATTAAATATAATCGAGCTAGAAATTAAATAATAAGACACTCCTTAACCCCCGAAGAGTTAGGCAGTGTATCTGTAGTACATACACCCACAATTCGCCAGTGATGCTTTTCCCCACGTAAAGAGAAGGCGAGCTTATTGCCATAAGGGTGCGTTTCCACAGAAGCGGAGCTGGGCGAAGCGGAGCAGAGACGTGCAGGAATCGACTAATCACAATGGTTGAAATCCTCATCGCGTCACTCGTCTCGTATGTGATTGGACGATTCCTACACGTCTCCGCTCCGCTCCGCGCAGCTCCGGTTCTGTGGGAACGCACCCTTAATCGGGCACAAATCGACACTCCGGGCTGTTACTGAGAAATTCCAGATGGAAATATCCAATAACAAATAATGTTCTCTTTTTTTATAGTTTTTAAATGTAAAAAAAAAACAAATCTACATATACATATAATCACGATGTTACCAGCTGAATAAATTAATAAGGAATTAAATTAATTGTTTTCTTTTAAATCCACTACGTTATTGCTTATTACAAATCAACAAAATTAATTAAAAGCTTTATAATAACTTTCGGGGAATCACACGGAACAACTCCATTTAATTTCCGTCATATTACGTTTGTATAGACACGGAAGCCAGACATCCCACAACACGAAATAGGTTGACAATACAACACCATTACGAATGCCTGTTCCGGATATCATGGCGTATCACCGTGGTTGTAGTACTCTGAATATAGTGTTGATAAAAAATGCTGTGTCATTTGTACATTTTCAACTAGGTACTGATTGATTTGCGCTATGTTGTCTGAATGAAAATTTCATGGGTTCATTGATTTGCTTTTATATTGTTATGATAGGGATGTTAAGCTACGAATTCCTAGTAGATCGGTGGCCGCCACATAATGTACGCAATTTACCGGCGAATGACGTCACTGAAACAACTGTCTGTTTTATTTATGACAGTAAGGGTTGCCGGTCGATTCTGTAAAATTCTCACCGTGAAATCATAAGTCAAGTGAGCAGTGTCAATAGTGTTAATCCCTAATGACAGCTCACTTCCCGCTCACTTCACCTAAGTTCTCACGGTGAGAATTTTACAGAATAGCACTGCTGATTTATCAGTCTACAGATAAGTTTTAATTGGTGAAATAAAATAGTACAAGTAGTTGTTCCGGGTCTGGCTGTTTGTGTATGTGAGTTTAAATGTTTGTAAACGCACCCACAATACAGGAGAAATTCCTAGTGTGGGGCAACATCACTACATAGTATAAAACAAAGTCGCTTCCCTGTCTGTCTGTCCCTATATATGCTTAGATCTTTAAAACTACGCAACGGATTTTGATGCGGTTTTTTTTAATAGATAGAGTGATTCAAGAGGAAGGTTTATATGTATAATACATGCATAATATAGTAGAGAAACACTGATAATTTTAGAGGTTTCTAATGTGATGTCGTAAATAAATACATTTTTTTGCGCTTACATTGTAAACGCTGGCTGAACCCGTCGAGATAGATCAAAATAATGTACTACAGTATTGTACACCTTAAAAAGCTCTACAAAAAAGTCCGCGATGGTATATGTCTACCTCTTAGGGATAACCCACAATAACCATTTTATATCCTATACTTTTTACGAGAAATAATGGCTCTAAAATTATCAGTGTTTCTCCATTGCACCCGTGCGAAGCCGGGGCGGGTCGCTAGTTATATATAAAAAAAAAATATTAAAAAAAAAATTGTATGGAACAAGTGTCAAAAATTAAAAATTATTCCTCCTAAGAAGGGGCGTTTCATTACAGAGCGTTTTATGACACAGTAAAGTCATACCCCGGTGCCATCATTTTCATGACAGCCGTTACTTGCGGTCGTTATGTGGCGGGCCACAGCTCTTCTATAGGCAACCATAACTTTAGTACGAATATGTATTGTGAATTCAGTTATTGCTGGCAGTAAATGTATACATATTATGGGTGCCACGTCAAAAGAATGGACAGCAGTGCATCTAGAGTTACCATCCGTCCATTTGATCAGGTTAAAACAGCTTTTTGTCCCCGTCCGGACTTTGTCCGGCCTTGCTATTCGTTCGGAATGAACGATAAAGCAAAATGGTGTAGTAAAAAGTTAGTTTTTTTTTTTTTTTTTTGCAAATGTCCGGTTTTTTGACAGGACTAATCATAGGTGTGGTTACCGTAGGTGTTAGGGCCGATACTCACTATAATGCCGTTTATAGTTCGTTCGCGATCCGATTTCGGTCTGTTAAAATATTATCAACTAAAAATATATGTTTGCATTCATACTATCCGTAACAGTCAATTTTCGCTCGAATCGCATTCCAATCACGATCACGGCCAATCCTCACTATAAGAACTGAGTCAGATTGTATAATGTGAACATAATACGACTTTACCAGACCGAGATTGCACAGAGAACGAACTGTGAACGGCTTTATAGTGAGGATCAGCCCTTAGTGTGTCCTCTTGTTGGCTAAAGCTGCCTGTAGGAGAGAAACTGAGAAGTGCCAACATCAAATGCTAGCTCGGTACTTCTCTCCTATCCGCTCCAATGGAACGGCATTATATCTCATCATTTCCATTTTCAGGTTGTCAGACTTTCGGGCTACTGACGACCCGTAACGACTGTCAAAGATCCACGAATGACAGCCAGGACAAACGGCTTAACGTGCGGCATTATATATATACATTACATAATAAAGACATCATATTTATACATTTTAAACTATAATAATTTCAGAGTTAAAATTTGTGAGTTTGTATGTAAGGGGTAATCTTCGGAACTACTGATACGATTCCGACACTAATGGGAAGCTAGCCGAGAGTCATAGAATATAGGTAGTCATTATGTGTTAAAGCAAGAAATTTCATGCGGAAAAGTCGCGGGCAGATGCTACTTACAATAAATAGTGAGTATGGTGAACATGTTTTTAAAGCTACTTCTTGTGGGTAGATAGGTCTGGCCTGGCGAATTCTTCGTCAAAAAGTCTATTTTCGAGGTGCTATATTTTGCTGATGATATTGATGATATCACGCATCAGCTGTTGAAGTGATATCATGTAGGTATTTTAATTCATGTAGGTATTTAATTATCATCATAAAACTTTATCATCATGAAAGAAACAACTAAGTAATCATGTAAAATTGCTCAAAATTAACACCGAGTGAGAATAATTATGTAGTTACGTACATAAATGAGTCAACATTCTTACATAACACAGCCTTGAACCAAGATGATGCGGACTTATAACTGTCAAGTTCAAGTTCAGATACCTATAGCTTGCAAAAAAGACTTGAAAAAACATATTGTTGATTTTTATATATCGATTTCCAATATCGATTCTGCGTTTATGTATTCGTAAAAACTGTATATTCAATACCTACACAAAGAGGAGACGTGACTCGAATCGATTTGCATTCGAATGATTTTTCAAATTATGTTACAGTCCTACTATAGGTTTTAGAACGTTTGGTAAAGTAAGGGGATTGAAGATTTTTATAATTATGGAGCCTCTTGTTGTCGCTGTTTTTTTTGTTTTCTGTTTTTTTCTGTTTTTTTTTTTTTTTTTCTAAATGCGCGGCTACTCATTAATCCTATATAAATCGATCGCAAAAACAATAAAAATGGCGGATAGGTAGGTAAATATGCCACAGACCTTCAAAGCCCTTTCATGATAGAATTTTAAAATAAGATCTGTCAATCTTTTCAAAATATTGTATCTAAAAAAAGGTTCGAAATTAGCAACACAATGGTGGAAGATGAGTAAAACACGATTCTGTTTTCAAATAATTTTGAGTCAGAAACATGTCTCTTTTTATTTTTATAAGTGGTCTCTTGGTTTTCAAAAATATAATCTGCAATATCAAGAAAATGTGGACAGTATTTTTCGTTCGAGAAACGCTAGTAAGTTAAAAGTCAATGTCTCTCCAATGTTACGGTAACATTTGCTCGAAGCAAAAGAATTTCTGTCACGAGCTATAACGGTAAAAGTATTGTAGGACGGCGCAAGTAAAATAAAACATTTTACTTCTCAACGTCGTTATATGAGAGAAAGAATTTTCTCTTGTGAAGTATTGAGATTGGGACCTTTAAAGATAATCGTAAAATACAATGAAATTATTTAATTGGTGCCGGCATTAATAAGGCATGAGCAATATCAAGTTTTTTTTAATAAGTTTTGGATTTGGATCAGCAGTGCGGCTGATAAGACTTCCACTGCGACAATATTAACTTTATTAAAGAAATCTTTTTCATTCGTACCTCATTACTGTCACTTTCAGCAGCAGAGGAGTAATGGCGTAACACACTATCAGTAGCAATGGCTTTCATTTTGACAGTTCAGCAACATTCATTGCGTTATTTACGCGGTTGAGCAGACAATTTTTTCGAACATACGAAGCAATGGATTAGCAATATCCGTCAAAATTATTTAGGTTGTGATGAAAAGTGTTACGCAATTTGGTTGCTGGCCTCCTTAGAGTGCATAGTTGCATTGGTGCCTATCTGTCTCCAACTATTAAGACAGGAACCGGATTCTAAAATAAATTAGGTATAAGCAGAAATTCAATCCATCCACGTAGAGCTACTTAGCTCTATTCACACAGTAAGGTTTGTGTGGAATTAATATGCATTACTCTGCACTTTAGTAGTATGTATTGTTTTTTCTATGGGCCTTAGTTGCCTGAAGTAAAGGAATAAATAAATAAATAATAGCTACTGTAAAGACTTGCGATCCGCATGGATGAATCAGTAAGAATTTGGAGATTACGGACATCCGATAAATGTCTTTAATTATGTGGAAAGTATTAGTCTTATCGATTTTTGACATTACAATTATAAATATTATTATTTTTCTAAGCACAATCCAAAATCCAAAAACCTTCTAATTGCGTAACACACTATTACTCTAAATTTGAATCATTTTGAAGCTTATTGCTAAACCATTGCTCCATATGTTCAAAAAATGTGTCTGCTCAACAAAATATAATGCAATGAATATTGTTGAACTGTCAAAATGAAACCCATTGCTACTAATCTCCTACTAAGTTACCTAATTTGCTCAAACCTTGATTTAAGCGTCCTTACGTTTACACTCTGTATACGTACGGACGTTCGATCGATCTACAGCGTGTAACGGAAGGGGGGTATCAACCCTGAAGGAGGTGAATGTGCTCATGAAACTCAACAACTTTCCCCAAAGAACATAGGTCGAAATATGAAAAAAAAATTTGGCCCTCCCATAGTAAATCAATCAGCTGGTAGTCAGTTTTGTAAGGGAGGGCCAAATTTTTTTTTCATATTTCGACCTATGTTCTTTGGGGAAAGTTGTTGAGTTTCATGAGCACATTCACCTCCTTCAGGGTTGATACCCCCCTTCCGTTACACGCTGTATAGATGAATACGGAAGCAAACCACACTAGTAGGACAGGTATATTTTTGTAGTTTTTACTGACTAAATAGGTAAACAAACAACCCATCTAGTCTGTCTAATTCATTCAGTTAGACATACTCGTTAAGTAAAGTTATGACACGTAACGAACATGCCTTGATTTGTTATTCAAATTGCACGGAAGTTTGGATAAAAACTGTGATAAAATATCTGTAACTAGGGTCACTGTATCTTCTGCATGAATCAGGAGGAAATGCGGACGGCCTTTATTTCATACTGGCCTAATTGCGTAACACACTTTCAATAACAATCTGCCGGTCGATTCTGTAAAAATCTCACCGTGAAATCATAAGTGAAGCGAGCACTTAAATTAAATAGTGTTAATCCCTAGCGAATGACAGCTCACTCCACGCTCACTTCAGCCAAGCTTTCACGGTGAGATAGTTACAGAATCGCACGGCTAAATCATTTTGAGGGATACTGCTAATCCATTGCTTCATTTGCTCGAAGAAGGGCTTTGAAGATCCGTGGCATACCTATTGTCGCGCCATTTTAATAATGGTAGCCACGCATGAGACCTATATAAATAGATAGCTGAAATCTATTAAAAAAGAAAACATAATTATATCAAACCCCGTAAAGTTCGTTTCCCAGATATTAACTTGCAAAGTTGATGATTGAGTCACGTGATCAACTATCGCTTCATGCGTGACCGCCATTTTCAAAATAGTGCGACCGTAGGTATGCCCGACTCGATATATGTAATATCTTCGAACCCCCTTGTCTACTCAATAACTTAAATAACGCAATGGATGTTGTTGAACTGTCAAAATGAAAGCCATTGCTACTGACAGTGTGTTACGCAATTACTCCTCAGAAGTGGGCTGCAGCAGTCCGATTGTGCAAACATCTCACCGTGAAAACTTGGGTGAAGTGAGCGTGGAGTGAGCTGTCAGTGTCATCCCACCTGATACATGGGATTGACTGAGCAAACATTTACATTCATAAACGAGATTTTAATAATATTTTTTATGCTAATTCTATTGATAATTTTGTGGTGTTTTAATCTAGGAAAAAAAAAAACTAGACTTTATATAAGAATCTAGGAAATAAAAGAAAAAAAAAGAACATTGATATTCTGACTAAGTTTCTGTTATGCTATTAGCCTCACAAAATAGTAATGTTTTGGCAACTAAAATACTAGCTTTGAAATTATTTAAAATTGTCAATAGAATTAGCATATAAAATATTATTAAAATCTCGATTATGATTGTAAATGTTTGCTTAGTCAATTCCTAGCATCAGTGGGATGACACTGATAGCTCACTCCACGCAAGTTTTCACGATGAGATTTTTACAGAATCGACATGCTGTAGGACGAAGTCTCCTCAAGCATCGTAGTCTTGCTACGCCCGGATCAAGCGGATTCCTACAACCTTCATTAATCGTTTGTTTTCCTTTCAGAGTCTTTCTATAAAGCCATAAATAATGTCTGAAAGAAATTAGACGAATAGATAAACTGTGGTATGGCACAGTCGACCGCACGATGGTGGTAACATTTTGAATCGAATAGAATAATATTTATTTGCTTAAAAAGATGGTAAAACCTGGTGATCTTGGGCTGGCGTAGCGTCGCACGAAGTTTTAATAGAATAAGTGGCCAGCTAGGGTTTTTTTTTTTAAGTGACGTGCGGACCACTGTACAAACTTACAGCTTATTTGAAGCATCAATTTAATATCCTGGAATTTATTACAGGAAAGATACTAAGTCTTATTTTAAAACATAATTATGATTGGTCAGCTAATGTGGTTACCCTACTCACATTTGATGCATGTTCTGCACGATTCACAAGTTTCCAGATTGTAGGTAGATACAACTCATAAAAAATATGGTCTTAAAACATCTAAAAAACAGATACAAATTGTAAAACCACAACTTCCTTGACCAGATTAAAAAATCTGCAAGATTTTACAGAAGGTCACAATCACGAACTTAATATACAGATCATCTGCCTAGCCTTTTCCCAACTATGTTGGGGTTGGCTTTCAGTCTAACCGGATGCAGCTGAATACCAGTATTTTACATGGAGCGACTGCATATCTGACCTCCACAACCCAGTTATAGCTTCGGGCTTCTGACTACACGTAACGACTGTTAAAGACCCACAGCCGGGACCAACGGCTTAACGTGCTTTCTGAGGTTTGTTGTATGTACAACTAATAACTCCAATAATAGCAACAAAATACTCAGTGCGTGGTACATAAAATGGAAACAACTTCGGAGATAATGTTGAGACGAACAGAAACATTGCTCTTTTTCTTTTCCCACACTAGGATTTTCTCCTGTATCGTGGGTGCGTTTATAAACATTTAAACTCACATACACAAACAGCCAGACCCGGAACAATATTATCACACTAATATTATAAAGGCGAATGTTTGTGAGTGTGTGTTTGCCTGTCTGACCTCCACAGACCACAACCCAGTTACTAGGTAATACGATACCCCTTGGTGAGACTGATTAGACTTTCTCGCTTCTGGCTACCCGTAACGACTACTGTCGAAGATCTACAAATGACAGCCGGGACCAACAGTTGAGCATGCTTTCCGAGGTACGGATGGGACGGATGGCAATGGATGTGTTGTTGGTTGTGTAATTGTAAATCAAACATTTAAATCTATTATGCAGCCGATAACTGACCAGTTAGGTATGTCCAACTTTGAGAAAAAGGTCAATCGTCGAATCCAACTCGGCTGGGCAGCTACGCAATATCTTCTCGTCCCACATACCGCAGTGTCTCAAGACGTAAGTTTTTGACCAGTGCGTGTTGCCAGTGATGACCTATGGCACTGAAACGTGGTCGCTTACAATGGGCCTTGTTAGAAGGCTAAATGTCACCCAAAGGGCAATGGAGAGGACTATTCTTGGAGTTTCCCTGCGTGATCAAATCAGAAATAAAGAGATTCGCAGGAGAATCAAGGTAACCGACATAGCCTGAAGAATTGCCAAACTTAAGTGGCAGTTGGCAGGGCACATTGCTCGCAGAACAGACGGCCGATGGGACCGAAAGGTTCTGGAGTGGCGACCGCGTACCGGAAGACGTAGCGTTGGAAGGCCTCCCACAAGGTGGACCGACGACCTTGTGAAGGCCGCAGGAACCCGTTGGATGCGAGAAGCACAAAACCGGTCGAAGGGGAGGTGCTTGGGGGAGGACTATGTCCAACAGTGGACGTCTTTCGGCTGAAACGATAATGATGATGATGAAGCCTATTGTAGTAACTGGGTTGTGGAGGTCAGATAGGCAGTCGCTCCATGTAAAATACTGGTATTCAGCTGCATCCGGTTAGACTGGAAGCCGACCCCAACATAGTTGGGAAAAGGCTAGGCAGATGATGATGATGATGAAGCCTATTGTAGTAACTGGGTTGTGGAGGTCAGATAGGCAGTCGCTCCATGTAAAATACTGGTATTCAGCTGCATCCGGTTAGACTGGAAGCTGACCCCAACATAGTTGGGAAAAGGCTAGGCAGATGATGTTTTTTTTTTTTTTTTTTTGTGAATGGCATCTCGCAGTTCAACCTATGAGGTTGTCGACTGCTTAACCGGGCTTGCCTGTGGATGCCTCAATAAATTAAGGCCTCCAGCCGGGGCTTAGAAAACTTAAAAACTAAGCGACTACACGCTAAGGGCACCCCCTGTGGGGTACGGACCTCGGCTTAGGGCGTCGCTGGGAGAGGGCAGCAAGGGACAGGCTGGATCGGAATTATTTAGGGGCGAATTTTGTACTACAGGCTCAGCGGCGCGGGCTGGCTCGAGCAAGGGTCGGGGCGGACATGCTATGGGGGGTCGCGACGGGCCTCGACGGCGAGGACGGAAGGACGGCTGTCGGGACTTGTGTTTTATGAGCGTGCTGGTGGCTTTACTACTCTCCTGTAGGAGGGTCGTAGCGTCGTCGGGGATAGTGAGAGTATGCCTTGGTCGGCGAATCCTACTTATGCGAGAGGGAGTGTATCGGGCGGCCGCTGCTATCAGGGGATTGGGGTGCTTTATGCCAGTATCAAAGAAGCGCTTGGAAAGGCGTTTCATGAACTGCTGGATGGTGGGTATTCTGAGATCTAAGTGTAGACTCTCATTGCGGACATAGAAGGGGGCTCCCGTGACCTTTCTGAGGAAACGGTTCTGGAGGGTCTGCATTCTATGCAGGTGGCGAGGCTTGGCGTGTGCGAAGACTACGCAAGCATAGGTCATGATGGGACGGATGACCGCGGTGTAGAGGCGCAATTTGCACTTGAGTGACAATTTGCTGCGGGCGGTCAGTAAGAAGTGGAGCCTACTGAGAGCGAAAGAGGCGCGCGAACGAGCCGTCTTTATGTGCTCTCTGAAAGTAAGGTGGTGGTCGAGGATGACACCTAAGTATTTGGCTTGCTTCCCCCAAGGGATCGGCTTGCCATACATAGTGATCGGACTGGGGAGGGGGGAGGCGAGTCGACGAGGTTTCGAGAAGAGCACTGCCTGACTCTTATCGGGGTTGACCTCTATTCTCCATTTCCGGAACCAAGCGCCTAAGACACTTGCGGAGGTCTGGAGAGTGCGAGCAATAGAGGCCTGACAGCGACCCGTATAGTAAATGGCAGTGTCGTCGGCGAATAGAGCCAACTGAGCCTTTTTACTATTTGGAATGTCGCTGGTGAATAGGGTGAACATGAGGGGGGATAACACGGATCCCTGGGGGACTCCGGCACGGATGGGGTGAGGGGAGGAGAGTGCACCCTCGACGCGGTAGCGGAAAGTACGATCCGACAGAAAGTCTCGTAAGATGAGCACGAGACGGTCTGGCACTCCTAGTAGATAAAGCTTATATAATAAGCCATTGTGCCAGACTTTGTCGAAAGCTTTCGCTATGTCGAAGAACAACACGCCCGTCATCGCACTGCGCTGGAAGCCAGCGCTAATGTGTTCTACGATGCGGTGGACCTGTTGGATGCACGAGTGTTTAGTTCGGAAACCAAACTGCTCGTTAGGGATAAGGCTCTTTGCTTCAGCATAGTCCTTGAGTCGCTTATAAATAAGCCTCTCATAGATTTTGCCAAAGACATTGAGCAAACTGATGGGGCGGTAGCTGGTGGGCTCAGACTTGGGCTTGCCTGGCTTGGGGATACCGATGATGGTGGCTTCTTTCCACATTTGCGGGAAGATGTTGTTGCTCAGAGCGCCATTGAAGATGGCGGTCATAAGCAATATGAGGGGGGCGGGGAGGAGTTTGTACACCTTATTGGTGATACCGTCCGAACCGGGGGCTTTCCGAGTTTCGAGCCCTTTAATGATGTCTTGCACTTCGTCGGGAGTGACGGGAGGCAGAGGATCATCGGGGTCTTCGACTGGTGGGAGGGAGGCTCTACGTTCGACTTCAGCGTCCACCTTATTAAGGTGCACTTGGTCTACTGGTTGAGAGCTGGGAGAGCATTGGGACTCTAGGCTGTCGGCGAGACATTCGGCTTTATCGGGGCTGTCGAAAGCGACGCTCTTGTCGGGGCGAATGAGAGGAGGCATGGCGACCTCTTCAGGGGAGCGTAGTTTCCTCTGAAGGTGCCAGAAGGCTTGGTGAGTGGGCTCGAGTTCGCTGAGCATCTTATCCCAACCTTCGGAACGCCACTCCACTATACGCTTCTTTACAGCACGCTGTAGATGGCGCATGTGGGCTTTGTTCGCGTCACAGGGAAAAGAGTCGTAGGCACGAATGGCCGCGTTCTTCTCGGTTATCAGTTCACGTACGTCGGCCGGTAATTTCCAGCGATGGTCTTCCATCACCGGAACTTCCCGTGAACAATCCGTCAATACGGATTGTACGTGTTCTGTAAACGAGTCGATCGCGCCCGTCGTGTCTGCGACTGAAGCTATGAGGTCAGGAATGGAGTCCAAGTGAGGCGACGTGGTGGATTTCAGTCTTTCGCTTACTTTCCTCCAGTCGGTTATCACTTTGGTTTGAGGGGGCTGGTTGGGGTCACGCAGGCCCGAATAGGGGGCTAGATGCATGATAACTGGGCGGTGATCGGAATTAAGCTCGTGTAACGTCTCAATTGATTGCAAACGGAGGTTCACATTCTTGAGCAGCGCTACATCGAGTACATCAGGAAGCTGGTTGGGATCGCCAGGGAAATGGGTAGGGTTCATCGGAGCGATGACATCGAAGTTAAGGGTGGCGCCCAGGTTGTACACGATCCTACCTCTGGTAGTAGTCGTGCTGCTGTTCCAGGCGGGATGTTTGGCATTGAGGTCTCCCGCCATGATGACGGAGTCACTCAGACCGAAGAGGGCAGTGAGGTCATTGGTGAGGGAGATGGGGTCCTCTGCACCATTACTGGGTGGGATATAGGCGGAAATGATGGTGATTGGTTGATGACCAGTCATGCCGAGCCGACAGATAGAGATCTCCAGATGAGAGAGGAGGGGGGGTGGATCAACAGGGATGCAATATAGTGCCTTCCTGTAATAAATAAGGGTACCTCCCTTGTGACAACGGGACCTGTCATTGCGAACTAATTTATAGTTGGCAATGTTCGGGTTTCGGTGGTGGGGCTTCAGGAAGGTTTCCTGTATTAGGAGGACGTCAAGCTGATGGTCGCGGAGGAAGGTGGCGATCTCGTCGCGTTGATTAGTAATGCCATTTGCATTAAAGAAACCTAGTTTTAAGGAACGGGGTTTGGTAACACTAATTCTTTGTTGTTCCATTGGAGCAATTAGAATTTTAGTGTTTGAAGGACTTGCGTAACCTGGGGATACGCATTGAATATCTCGGCGATACGCCAAGCATTGCCGTTGCAGGCTTTAATTTCGGCTGCCATAGCGTTGGCGGGGGCGATAAACGCTGCATATGCACCGAGTATCACCTCCATGCTATTAGGCTCACAGCCGGGGACTGGGGGTGGGGGGGACCTACTAGGACCTGCGGGAGCAGCCCTGGGAGCGGTAGGAGGTCGGACTGATGCGGCCTCTGGAGCCGAGGGGACTACTGGGGCCGCGGGGGCTACTGATGGCGCTGGGATGGCAGTTGCGATCAGCGCTGGGATGGCCGGGGGTTGGGAGGGCACCGAAGCAGCAGGGGCTTTCTGATGGAATAGGTTTGCCCAGGGGGAAGGCCTTTGTGGACTGAGCCGATCAGGCATTTGTGAAGATGGAATCTTCACTGAGGGACTCTCTCTTTGTTGGCGGTCGCTTGCGCGCTTTGCCAGTTTGGGAGAGGAAGCTTTAGGAGCTTTGGGGCAGCCCCGGTAGTTAGCCGGGTGCCCGGATTGGCCGCAAAGTACGCAGCTGGGGGGCTCTGTACAAAGAGTGCGGTCTTTGGGACGGGGGCAATCAGCTGTTCCGTGCTCACCTAGACACTTGACGCATCTAGGTGTCGCGTAACAGTTTGATTGGGAATGACCATAGAGTTGGCATCGGTGGCATTGTCCAATGAGATTGGACTTACGAGGCTTCTCGATGGAGATGCCCGAGAGGGAGCAAACGGATTTCACCTTAAAAATAGGGTGATGACCTTCTGTAGGGTCGCAAACTACAAGGACCATGTCGTAAACAAGGCCCTTTCTCGCTTTGTGCAAGCGATGGACAGCGGAAACGGGGATACCTTGTGAAGCAAGGTCGGAATGAATCTCCTCGGTGGAGATTTCTTTAGGGACTCGCCTAATGATGACACGGGTTGGAGTTTCCTCCGGGAGGGAGTAAGTGTGAAAGGAATAGTTCCTCTCACGTAGCATACGGGTAAGTTCCCTGTGTTCCGAAGACGAGGGAACGGTTACCTTAATGCCTAGCTGGGTTGATCGGGCGTTTGTGTAGTTAATCTTTCGATCAACACACATTTTCGAGATTTCAGTCCATTTGGACTTCTCGTGAATGTATAGAGGGGGCGGGGGTCGTTGCTTCTTTTTGGTGTCCGAAGCAGGAGGACTAGCCCTAGGGCTTGAAGGACGGGTGGCCCGAGGTTCGGCAGAGGAGGAGGTGGGAGGGCAGGGGATCGAGATAGCCGAGACTGGCTTTTTGGCCTTGTTGGCGTGGGATGAGGCACCCTTCTTCCTTTTGCCTCCCTTTCCGACGACTTCATAGTCGTCTTCAGAGGAGGACGAAGAGGTTGAGAGGGCTTCCTCTGAGTCGGACAGAGGTACGGACGTGTCCATACTCTCGGTGGGTGCAGCTGCGGAACGCAGCTGCGGTGCGCCTATTGTCTTAGTGACAATGGCGGCTTGCACAATGGGTGCGGAAACAGGGGCGGCGGCAACCACAATAGGTGCGGAAACAATGGCCTCGGGAGTTTCGGCGGATTCCATTGTCGGGACGGACAATGGTGCCGGAATATTCGGGTTAATCCCTAATGAGGGATTAGTCATAGGAATGCCTTTGTCGGCCAAAGGCGGTGAGAGCGGGCTCTCGAGGACGTCGCTGAAGTCCGCGACCGAGCCAGAAGATGGGGCGGGAGAGGGAGCTCGCTGAAATTCAGCGAGTTTACTGCCATACTTGGCGACGAAATCCGGGTCCTTCAGCAGGACCTCCCTGACGAACGCTATTAACATAGCGTCCGACATGGTTGGATCGGGTGAATTAGAGAAGAGGTCTCATAGGGGCGTAAAGAAAAAACCCTAACAACCTAACTCCCCGGGTGGATGGGCCCGGGGGTGTGTGACCCTCCCTGTCGGGTGTAGACAGGGAGGTGAGTACCTATTGGTGAGCCCTAAGCTTGTAACCCGTCGCCAGTCTTATTGTGCGAACGGGGCCCTGAACCAGTCTAGTGCGAAGGGTGTAGACACACCCAACCGACACTAGGTGTGTAGCTGTGGACGAAGTCAGATACTAGATTCGACTAGGAGATCCCCCAAGGCCGAGATTCTAGCTCCCGATTCCAATTGACTTCCTCACCCTGAAGGGGCTCGGCGGGTGTGATTGGGGCAACACCCCCTTGGCTTCGTTGGCACCGTTAGGTATCCACCAAGGACCACGAAACCGTGGTTTTTACCCTGAAGGGGCCAAAAACGTTTTGACAGACGTTACTAGTTTTGGAAACAATGATATCAATGCCGCCTTGAAAAAGGCAGCTATTGATAGGAACATGGGTGTAGTCGGAGACTACAGATTTCGGTACGACAGGCGTAACGAAACCGGGCGGCGATAGCGGTGAGACACGGTGCAGCGAGCAGGTAGCAGCGGCACGTCCGTTCACGGCGAGCGTCGAGCGGAGAATCCCCAGGCAGATGATGATGATGATGAAGCCTATTGTAGTAACTGGGTTGTGGAGGTCAGATAGGCAGTCGCTCCATGTAAAATACTGGTATTCAGCTGCATCCGGTTAGACTGGAAGCTGACCCCAACATAGTTGGGAAAAGGCTAGGCAGATGATGATGATGATGAAGCCTATTGTAGTAACTGGGTTGTGGAGGTCAGATAGGCAGTCGCTCCATGTAAAATACTGGTATTCAGCTGCATCCGGTTAGACTGGAAGCTGACCCCAACATAGTTGGGAAAAGGCTAGGCAGATGATGATGATGATGAAGCCTATTGTAGTATCTGGGTTGTGGAGGTCAGATAGGCGGTCGCTCCATGTAAAATACTGGTATTCAGCTGCATCCGGTTAGACTGGAAGCTGACCCCAACATAGTTAGGAAAAGGCTTGGCAGATGATGATGATGATTAAGCCTATTGTAGTAACTGGGTTGTGGAGGTCAGATAGGCAGTCGCTCCATGTAAAATACTGGTATTCAGCTGCATCCGGTTAGACTGGAAGCTGACCCCAACATAGTTGGGAAAAGGCTAGGCAGATGATGATGATGATGAAGCCTATTGTAGTAACTGGGTTGTGGAGGTCAGATAGGCAGTCGCTCCATGTAAAATACTGGTATTCAGCTGCATCCGGTTAGACTGGAAGCTGACCCCAACATAGTTGGGAAAAGGCTAGGCAGATGATGATGATGATGAAGCCTATTGTAGTAACTGGGTTGTGGAGGTCAGATAGGCAGTCGCTCCATGTAAAATACTGGTATTCAGCTGCATCCGGTTAGACTGGAAGCCGACCCCAACATAGTTGGGAAAAGGCTAGGCAGATGATGATAATGATGAAGCCTATTGTAGGCTCCAATATTGGAATAATGATGATAATGACGCATGGCTTATCTCTTCGGGCAATACAATTACAATTCACAATCGTGACAAAAAAAACTAGTATTACGATTATTAATGATTATCTTCCGCTGAGAAACAACGAATCTAATTATCTCATCTCTTTTTGTACTTATTTGTACAGTAAGTCAGTTATTTATATTGATATTTTTACTTGTATTACATTATGTAATGATTACGGGTGGTACAATGGTTTTGAAGCTAAGGTACAATTATTGATCCTCTTACGGCCCTTTCCCACGGCAAAATCCCTTTTTTGGCATGTAGTGTACGTGTTTATATATATATATATTCACACAAGCATCCCGTTTGCAGTATCCGGGAAACAGGATGCTTGGTGTCGATTCAGTTGTTCACAAAATATACTAAATTTAATGTCATTGCATCTTTTTCTTTCTATTTCATTAAGAAAAGGATGGATGATAAATATTAGTTTAGTCCTGTCAAATTATGATACTCCATAGACAAGTTTAGACGTGATTAAAAAATTGGCTACTAAAAATACGTCAATTTACGTCAGGCGCTGACTAATTTGATAGGACTAAACTAATATTTATCTTCTGTCCTTTTCCTAATGAAATAGAAAGAAAAAGATGCACTGAACTTAAATTTAGTTTAGTTTGTGAACAAGGGAATCAGCGCCATTAGCGACTGTTTAACCATACATTATTTACGTTTAAAGGTCCCTTAACTTTAAGCAACGTTTATAAATAACGTCCTTAACTTAGTACTTAGTGTAAATAGTTAGTTGTGGAATCGTAATCCTAACAAATATTGTTAATACGAAAGTGAGTTTGTTACTTACGCTTTTACTTTAAAACGGTTTAACGGATTTGACTGAAATTTAGCACACAGATAGACGATGACCTAGGTAAGGACCAGTAGTGCTATTCTGTAAAAACTCACCGTGATAACTCGGGTGAAATGAGCTTAAAGTGAGCAGCCGGTCGATTCTGGAAAATCTCACCGTGATAAGGTGAAGTGAGCTTAGAGTGAACTGTGAGTCATGCTGATGCTAGGGATTGACACTATTGACGACTCACTCCAAGCTCACTTCACCCAAGTTTTCACGGTGAGATGATTACAGAATCGCACGGCTGTGATTAGTGTCAATCCCTAGCATCAGATGGAATGACAGCTCACTTCACCTAACTTCTCACGGTGAGATTCTAACAGAATCGACCGGCTGAATCTGAATGATCTGGATCGCAGAAGTCGCGGGCAACAGTTAGTAATCCTATATAAGCATTTTAATGTCAATAATACAAATATTATCTCATCTAACGTGACGTCATCAACCGTGTTTGATTAAACCCACACTAGTGGAGCAAAAAGCTGGGAAAAACCACACAAGTTTTCTCTTTCGTTGGATTACCCGTCACGACTGATCGTGACACATGCAAACATAAATCACGAGGAAAAATCTGTAGTATCATCGTATTTAAAGTGAGGCTTGTGCTTTAAGTGATTTATATGAATAACACAATGTTATCTTCCATCGATTTTGAACCACTACTCGTCGAAGACGCCTTTTGTTTTTTTACCTTATTACTTTTTTAATTGACTAGTTTTCTTTAGACTATGGGTTTTACCAATATTAACTATAACGAAACTTAACATAAGCACTCTACAACATGTAACGTTAAATGCGCAAAACCTCAGACACCCCAACTGATTTTTAATTCAATTGACCCATTTCAGAGACAAAATAACTCATTAAAAAAATTGTAAAGGTCTTATGTGCTGTTTTAGTTTTACTGGCCATTCTGATCGTTTCTTGCGTCTGCGACGACGCTTTATCGAGGGAGGAGTCGTCACCGGGCCGCTGCACCGCGCTGACATTGGGTTGCTTGACCTATTAATAAATAGACACGGCAACGTTGTTAATGGAGATTTTTTGAAAAATGAGACCTATATTAAAAAGTGGTTCAATTAATTCTGCTCGTTATTCTGATCAAACTATTTTCAGGTTTTGCGCATTTAACGTTACACGTTGTATAATGTTCCCACTGCTGGGACACAGGCCTCCTCTCTTCGAGAGGGAGTGGGCTGTAATCTACCACGCAGGCCCAGTGCGGGTTGGTAGAGGTCACACGTCTTCAAGTTTTTGGTTGAACTTGCGATAGTGACTTTACTATTGGATTTATCTGTCTGAATTTGTGTGTGCAGACTTGGAACGATATTAGATTTACGAAATTTAATTTACTGTTGTATTGTCGTCTCCGTCTTGTATGATCTAGGGCAGATTTTTCAATAGTGAGATAAACTTATATCTGAAAAATAAAATAATATGACAGTTTGATATTATATTCTGTACAAAAGCTGTCAAACCGTCATATTTTTTCATCAGATAAAAGTAGCCTGACGATTGAGGAAACACCTTCTTAGTGTTGATTTTTCAATAGTCAGATAACTATTTATGTGAAGAATAATATGAAAGCTTGACATACTTTCTATACAAAAACTGTCAAGCCGCAGTATTTATTCCTCAGATAAAAGTTATCTGAGTATTAAAAAATCAGGCCTTAGTTAATTAAAACTTAAAGTTATTTTTATCAACACTCTTTTTATATCCCAGCTGTTTTGATTGCAATGATCGTACCGTTCCACGTTGCAATCGAGTACACTTTCGGAGTTCAGCGACAAAAGTGAAATCAACCTGTTTTCATTCTGAAACAGGTCTCCGGGTAACTGTTTCTTTGGTCCTTGTTATTGAACGATTTGTGCGAATAGCAGCTGGGTTTAATTCTTGATTAATAAAACCAAAGGATTTTTAATTTTGCACCAGCCCGGCTGTGGCATACATAAATATAATGTGTAGGGACTGCAATACGACGGTAAATTAAAACTCTGGAGGGTTTTAACATAGAAAAATAATATTATAAAAAAACATAGGAGGGTTTTAAAACCATTAAATAGCCAATTCTAGGTCTACTGGGTGACAGGAACATCGACGCGCAAACCATGAATTCAGCATATGATTCTAGTGTAGAAATTTTTCGTTGGTTATACATATACAACATTATTTTTAGTATATAATGGCAAACCCGAAACACGTGTCTAGTATTTTTATGTAAAGAATCTATGTACAAAATTTCAAAACTGTATCATGAAAAATCACGAAGTTATAAACTTTGATATGTTACCTGATCGTCCATACAAAAAGTTGGTTGCCACTTAACACGTGTTGTGTGCATATGATTGCGGAAATGTACTTAGTGTCGCTCAGTGTTACAACCTGTTACCATTTTTAAATATTTTTGGGACAAAATATAACATGGTGTAAAAACTATTGGAATTGATTCAGTTACTTATTCTGACCAAACTATATTTAGGTTTGCAGTATACTAAAAATAATGTTGTATATAAAAATCTGCTGTCTCATAGAAAAGCGCAATGCTTACGCGGTTAAAATGTATGGAAGAGCATTTTTTTTTGTTTTAAATAACTGACGAAAAATTTAAACTGGGTGGGTTCAGAATCATGTGCTATTTCCATGGTACCTAACAGGTTGCACATCGATGTCCATATCAAATTCAATACCACAGTAAACTTCGTATATCTAGCTAACAAACAAAAATTCAATCTAATACATAATATCATAAGTGACCATAGCTATCGGTCTGAAGATAAGTTTTCGTTGGTAATTATAAAAAAGTATTAGCTGTTCCATAGATTTTGACCGCATAGGTATTATTGCACTTTTGGAGGAAACGGGTGTCTTTTTATTTTATAACTGACAAAGAATTTGAATGCCGGGGTTCCAGAATCATATACTGAATGGAATCATTACCATGGTAACAGGCTGTGCGTTGATGTCCCTTCCACTTTGTATTTGCGACTCGGTAAGACTTGGATGGTCAGGATGAGCCGGACGTAGCTACATTTTTATCGATTATCACTCAAGATGGCTCTTTTAATTAATACTATTATTTTTTTTATTCTGATAAATGCAGAGTGAATCACTTCTGACACCCATGTTATTATATACCCTAATTTAAATCACTAAGGACTGATTTTTCAATTATCTGATAACTTTATTCGAGGATCAATTTTGACAGTTGTTTCATACAAAAACTAAATTTATTCCTCGAATAAAAGTTATCTGGCGATGGTAAAATTAGCCCTAATTCTCACAAAAAGCTAATTGCAAATCGCTCGCTGATCTAATCTGACATTTGAATGGGTCTCTTGGAATGCACTTAAGTGCATCGCCAAAGACCTATACATCATTGTAAACCCAGATTAGACACGATCCTACCTTAAGGCATTAGCAAGATTGGGGTTTATCCAAAATATTCGATAACCCTGAAGGCATTTAGAGGCAAGATAGGTATAAAAAAGTTAAGGTCTTATTAAGACGTAAAGACATTCTTAAATGAACTATCTGCGATAACGATGATGGAAATGTCAAACAAAATATGGCGGGTGCAACATAGGAGATAAATAGCTAGGAAATGACTATAAAATACAAGAATGAATAATAATAATAATACATAGATGACAGGCCTGATGGTTTAGTGGTCAGTGGCCCTGAATGCTATGCCCAAGGTCGTGGGTTCGATTCCCACCCAGGACAAATGTTTGTGTGATGAGCACGATCATTTGTTCTTTGTCTGGGTGTCATTTATCTATAATATGTATGTATTTAGAAATATATATGTATGTTTATCAGTTGCCTAGTACTCATAGCACAAGCTCTGCTTAGTTTGAGAATAGATGGCGTTGTGGGAAAGTTGTGGAATATTATTATTATTATAATTATAGATAGATACATATAAACAAAATGAACTGTCAGGAGAAAAAAATCATCGGTAGAGGAGAAAACGAATTCAGCAAATCAGCGCTGGGATGTTACGGCCGACTTCTGACCGATATGTTCACGTGCCTTCACTTTAAAAGATAGCTGACTGATTGCCGTCCTGATGTTCAGAGGGAGCGCATTCCAAAGAACGACCGCCCTGACAAAGAAAGAAGAATGAATGAAGCCAGAACGGTGAGAAGGACGTCGTAGAAGACGATTGTTGGTGGAACGAAGATTTTTTAGTATGGGCAGGGCATAAATATTGAATTTGGGAAGTCATGTAAGAAGGAGCAGTAAGTTTGTCGAGAATATAGAAAATATATTTTAGTCCCGTACATGGACCTGTACTCGTATGGACATGTATATACCGTATTTCGGCCACGGCAGCCAATCTCAACGGAGACTAACTAGCCTTCGGCGCGGGAGATATTATAGTGCACAAGTGTGTGCACAGACACAGGTGCACTCCCTCTTCTCTCACTCTCATAGTCCGGTGGGACGGCAATCCGACACGACCGGTGAGAGATCAGGCGCAGGACCAACGGCTTAACGTGCTTTCCGAGGCACGGGGGTATCACACCGCCAACTTCCAAACTAGAATAGAGAACAACGTACAGACGCCAGCACATCAAGCTACTACAATCTGTCAAAAGACATCATTCAAGTGTCGAACAATTTATACCTACCCAAAAATAAAAGTGCCCGCCAGAAAAAGAAGTACTATTTTCTTATGCGAAATAACATCTTGGGCATTTTTTAGTATTACAGCGAAAGCCTAAAATTAACCCCCCGGCTGCTATTTGTGATTGAAAATGTCAAAAATCATATTTTTATAATAAGTGTTAAATGCATAACATTAAAGAAATACCAACTTTTAATTGAATTTAACACTCTGAACATGTTTTAACTGTATATTTGTTATTAAAATATGATTTTTGGCATTTTCAATCTCAAATAGCAGCCGAGGGTTAAATGGTAGACTTTCGTTGTAATAGTAAAATGTGCTCAAGAGGTCATTTCCCATAAGGAAGAAAAGCAGAAAAGCAGTACTTTTTTTTCTGGCCGGCACTTTAATTATTTGGGTACGAAATTAATGATGTCCTCTCTTTAATAGATTTTCAACTTTATCGAATAAACCACAGTTTTTTTTTTTACGCCAATATACAATGTGTAACGTTAAATGCGCAAAACCTGAAAATAGTTTGATCAGAATAACGAGCAGAATTAATTGAACCACTTTTTAATATAGGTCACATTTTTCAAAAAATCTTCATTAAAAAGGTTGCCGTGTCTATTTATTAATAGGTCAAGCAAGCCAATGTCAGCGCGGCGCAGCGGCTCGGTGACGACTCCTCTCTCTGTAAAGCGTCGTCGCAGACGCAAGAAACGATCAGAATGGCCAGTAAAACTAAAACAGCACATAAAACCTTTACAATTTTTTTAATGACTTATTTTCTCTCTGAAATAGGTCAATTGAATTAAAAATCAGTTGGGGTGTCTGAGGTTTTGCGCATTTAACGTTACACGTTGTATACGTGTGTACATAAAGGGCCTAAGTCTGTAGCAGCCTTAATTAATATAACACTTATAACATTAATACTTAATGTATTAGAATCGTCCATGTATCTCAGGTGTAGTCAACACCGGCGACCTACTAAACATGTGGGTGACACCGTCAGTGGGAACGGTGGCAGTGTAACCGACACCTAACACCCAGATAATAGACACCCACTTAGATATTGTTTTCTAATATTACAGGTATTTAGACTAGCGGCTACACAGACAGATGGATTTGTCCTTTATGTCATACGCTCTTTAGATTATGCGGGCAAGTGTGTTAATTAGGACAAACACAAAATGTGAATCATGTTATTGGAAAGGCCACCTTATCTTTACTCATATGAGAGTGAACCTACCATAATTATATTCAAAATTGTTGTTTCGCATAAACCTACATGGGCACTTCAGAAGCAAAGGGGCAAACGTTAGGAGCTAGGTGCACTCCTTTTCTAAGCACAAATCATGTTTCGTCGTTTTCATTTTTATTCACGACTTCAATCAATCAATCAATTCAGGCTATCGCAGTCCACTGCTGGACACAGGCCTCTCCCAGACTGCGCCACAACACCCTGTCCTCCGCCTTCCGCATCCAGTCTGTCCCAGCCACCTTCCTAAGGTAGTCAGTCCATCTAGCTGGAGGGCGTCTCACCCTACGCTTACCGATACGCGGTCTCCACTTCAGGATTGGTCTGCTCCACCACTACTGATCCATCGGTCATGAAACATGGCCAGTCCACTGCCACTCTCAGCTTGCTTACTCTGCAAGCTAAGTCGATTGCTCCAGTTCTTTTCCGGATAACTTCATTCATGACTTGCCGCTGCAAAATAACAAGAAAATAGTCGCTTTTGAATTTATTTATTTGAAATAGGTAGGTACGCCAACAGTATATACATTGTACCAATTACAGCCGTGCGATTCTGTAACCATCTCACCGTGAAAACTTGGGGGAAGTGAGCGTGGAGTGAGCTGTCATTAGAGATTAACCTATTGACACTGCTCACTTCAAGCTCATCACTTATGATTTCATGGTGAGATTTTTACAGAATCGACCGGCAGGTGTACCTACGCGACATTCACATACAACAAAGATACATAATTCGTAAATTATACAACGTGTAACGTTAAATGCGCAAAACCTCAGACACCCCAACTGATTTTTAATTCAATCGACCTATTTCACAGAGAAAAACAGTCATTAAAAAAATTGTAAAGGTTTTATGTGCTGTTTTAGTTTTAGTGGCCATTCTGATCGTTTCTTGCGTCTGCGACGACGCTTTATGGAGGGAGGAGTCGTCACCGGGCCGCTGCGCCGCGCTGAAATCGGCTTGCTTGACCTATTAATAAATAGACACGGCAACGTTTTTAATAAAGATTTTTTGAAAAATGTGACCTATATTAAAAAGTGGTTCAATTAATTCTGTTTGTTATTCTGATCAAACTATTTTCAGGTTTTGCGCATTTAACGTTACACGTTGTATAAAGGCCAATGCAAACTATTGGCATGATTTACTTTTTTCTTTCACCAGAAATGAAACCTAGGTTATATGATAAAGGACAATACGAGAAATCAATAGCAAAAAGAACCAGGTCCATCAACCGTAACCGAACGAAGATACATATGGAAGCATTGCTAGTATATTTTTGTCAGGCGTTGATCTTTTTTTCTTATATTAAATGAAAATACAATCATACGTGATATTTTGATATTTCTATTGATAAAATAGATTCAAGTTGGTTGTTACTGTTATATTTTTTTCTCATTGGCAGTTTTTTATCACTAAAACTAATTTAAAAAAATGATAATCGAATCGAATAGATACGCGTTAGTGGGTACGTGTCTATTGCGATGACCGCTATTAAAACACTATTTAACGCATATCCACTATAGGATAGGTCTTCTGGGTTACATTTCTAAATTGTACTATAGAATATTCTTACAAAAAAAGAAATGATACAACCATAATAACCGAAACTATTTATTAAATAATTAGTATTTCTGGTTTTACAAAAACCCTTGTTTACCTTATCAATTATCATAGAACAATAATTATATCACTTTCACTGCCCACAAAGCAGACACAATAGTAAAACAATCACATGAACCATATGTGGTTTATTGCACAGTGAAAGTGTTAAACTACTAAATTCTTATAGATAAACTTAATTAATCATCATCGTTACTCGTCTCTCTTCTCTCGTCCTGTCTTATTATGAAATCCAGAAATTGAGCTGGAGGATTTAAGTTTTGTTGATGTCTGGCCCACGCCATGAACCACAATACAGACATGACGTGGCTACAACAGCCAAGGGTTCTCTTCCCAGAAATACAGGAACAGTAATGCCCTTTTATTGCTGCTACGCCATCATTAAGCCCTTCTATCAAAAGGACTTGCCGAGTAGTATTTAACAATGGGAAACTTAAAAATATTACACACGGAGAATTTTAATTAAGAAAAGTAACGCCTGATAAAAAATACTTTCTTAATTTGGGACTTTCGTCGGTAAGTACCTATTTAATAAAATTCAGGCCAGGGACGATCGCCTCGATCATCCTTTTTCCTTTAACTATTTTCATAGTGAGTCAATAGTAATATTGATATAACTATTTTGAGTTTTTTTTTTTTTTGTTTTTGTGCCTTACTTAAGCTGGGTCAAATAAAATTATTTTCTTTCTTTCTTTCAATAACATATTATTTATATAGAAACTCTTTTATTGTGTTTACAAATTCGTAAATATTTAATCTAGTGATCGCAAGCAGGTCCTGGTTTCGATTGTGGGTTCCCAGGTCGGGCAATGTTATTGGATTTTCCCATTTGGAATTTTCCAGTACGAGCTTGGGGTTCTGAATTTGTGCTCAGTTGATGGCTCGGTCCCTATTACGTTGGACTTAAACATAACTGGTAAAATATGGATGTAAGTACAGACGCCAGCACATCAAGCTACCCGAAACTGTCAAATTTTCCCAATCAACTTTGAACCTTATGCTTTAGCGATAAAGTTAAAAATCTATTCAAGAAATTTGACAGATTGTAGTAGCGTGATGTGCTGGCGTCTGTACTATGAAGATATCTCTGTATTGATGTTAAACTCTTTTTTTTTGTTTGCCTCCGTCTGTTTTAATCAAGTTAAAAGACGAGCTACAAATAAAGGATATCCGTCGGAAACAAGCAAGTTGATAAGGATTCAACATTAAACATACCAACATACTTATACAATCTGTAACTGAAATAACGCACAACCTCATAAGGGGTCATTGTACTCATCATTATGAACAAGTTTTACTATGGGACCAAACCTGAAATCACGACAAAAATCAGCTGTTCCCTATATTTTGACGAGTTATGCGAACATAAATGTAGGAAACAGCTGTTTATTTTTTTCGCGATTTCTGGTTTGGTCCCATAGTAAAAGTTGTTCATAATGATGAGTACAATGACCCCTTATGAGGTTGTGCGTTATTTCAGTTACAGCTTTTTCAACTTTCTTTTTATTTATATACAAATAAATAAAAAGAAAGTGCACTCATTGCAACATAACGGCGTTTTCTTTAGGTACTCTGCACCTTCTTATAAGATAATCTGGTTTTATGTATGTCATGCTGATGGTCAGTAACGTTGGCTGATGTCTGACTTCTGGGTACCAACAACTTCGTCCATCACACCTTAAAGTAAAACAAATGCATAGGACGAACAATGCTTACTGAGGTAATATTAGGTCCTTACATTTGAAATTGGCGTTTTATATGGAAAAGCAAAACGACTTTATTTCAAACATCAGCCGGTCGATTCTGTAAAAATCTCACCGTGAAATCATAAGTGAAGTGAGCTTGAAGTGAGCAGTGTCAATAGTGTTAATCCCTAATGACAGCTCACTTCGCGCTCACTTCACCTAAGTTCTCACGGTGAGATTTTTACAGAATAGCACTGCTGATACATTTTTGAGATCAATATAGCCAGTTTGACAGACCGCCAATTTCATATGCAAGGACCTAATACTTAACTCTGGTGAATAAATAGCATAACTAAATTAATACATAGAATGGGCTTTGGTGATTTATCTACCCCCAGAAAGATTACCTACATTTCCCAAATCTTTTCCGGATACGGAAACCCTTTATAAAACTACGAGTATAACGTTTCGGCCGTGTCTTTTAAATTTAATTGTTAGTTAGGAGAACATTACAGGCATGTTTCTTCTGCCTAGACTTTTTCCAAGTATGGTCGGCTTCCAGTCTAACCGGATGCAGCTGAGTACGAGTATTTTACATGGAGCGACTGCCTATCTGACCTCCACCACCCAGTAACTGGGTAATACGAAACCCTTTGATAAGACTGGATGACACACTTTCGGGCTTCTGACTACCCGTGACGACTGTCAAAGATCCACGAATGACAGCCGGGACCAACGGCTTAACGTGCTTTCCGAGGCACGGAGGGGTGTTGGTAGGTATGTAAAGAAGATCACCCATCCACGGACTAACCGCGGCAAGCGAAGCTTAACCTGATCGATCGACGCGTGTGGATGTTATTATATTACTTAGCCACAAGCCCCTCTCAATATCACAGGCATGCATAAATCATAATTCAAAAACAAATTATGCGCCTGTAGATATTTAAAGAGTGAAAGCAACGCTCCGAGTCCTCTTGCAGATAAATAAAATACGTTGTACAGACGCCAGTACATCAAGCTACTACTATCTGTCAGATTTCTTTAATAGATTTTCAACTTTATCGCTAAAGCAAAAGGTTCAAAGTTGATTGGGAAAATCTGACAGTTTCGGGTAGCTTGATGTGCTGGCGTCTGTACAATTTTTAAGAAAGTAATTTAATCCAGCATATTTTAAGTTTTGTGTTAAATCTGTTCCTCACATTTTCACAAAATATTGTAAATAGGATTTGACAGTTGCAGTAAGTGCCTGCTTTATAAATCACTCTTTATTTGCGCTTACACATTGTAATCCTAACCACTTGAAGTCTCACGTGCGACGAAGTGATCAAAACAAAAGACAAGGAGCAGGTTTCACATTGGGTTAAGCAATATCGTTCTTGAACTCAATAACGTTTCTTACAGGATAACTGTAGATCTACGAGTATATTAATCTATACTTAATATTATAAGGTCTGTGTTTGTATGCAGAGGCAATCTTCGGAGCTACTGACCCGATTTCGAAATGTATTGTTACGTAAACCTACGAGTGTCATAGGATATATGTATTGTTAACACAAGAAATAACACGCGGACGACATCGCAGGCAGAACCTAGGAAATACTGTTGCATCGTGCAACCGACGGAAAAGCTTATTTTTTTAGCAGGCGCTACTACGTCGGTGCCTATTCGTAGCCACGTAGCAATGTTTTGTCGCTTCGTAGCAACAATAAGTCAAACCACAGGGGTTTATTTCAATAATGGCGCCGATTCCCTTGTTTATAAACTAAACTATAAGTTCAGTGGATCTTTTTCTTCCTATTTTATTAAGAAAAGGACAGAACATAAATAGGTATTAGTTTAGTCCTGTCAAGTTAATCAGCGTCTGACGTAAATTGACGTATGTTTAGTAGCCGATTTTTTAATCATGTGTAACTTTTTTTTTTTTTTTTTCTTTTGTCTTCGCACGGTTTGTGCATTCAGCCAGTGTCACGTTTTCATCCTTATATAACAATGTTTTCAATTTTTTCTTTAAAGGCCGCGTCCACCAAGTTCGACGTTTCCCGCGCTTTTTTTATGTCTAAACTTGTCTATGGAGTATCTTAATTTGACAGGACCAAACTAATATTTATATTCTGTCCTTTTCATAATGAAATGGAAAGTAAAAGATGCACTGAACATTTTAGTTTAGTTTGTGTAAAGGGAATCGCCGCCAATATTATAATTCTTACGTCAGGTATCTAGTTCAATAGGCACGTAGCTAAAACTGCTTTACTGCCACGCCCTTTCGGAAAGCTATTCAAAGTTACCTAAGACTAGACACTAAACGTAACTCTATCAGATAACTAGCAATGCGGGAAGACATATTGCATAGCAAATATCTTATAGATAGGTAATCTTGTATCTTAGAAGAGACGTGTTAGCAGTTTGTCGTGTTACGCAAAACAATTGAGTAATATTCTAGCGACAATATCTCTGTGGCTGAGAAGTAGTTTAGAGAAATAAGTTCTACTTTGATCTTTACGTTTGGCACGGAATACTTAATCAAAAATTTTAAGCACGGCTTAAACCGCTAGGTTTAAAAACATGAAATTGTGCTCAAGATTTAGTTTAAAAACGAAAGTGAGACTAAGGAATCATTTTTGAAAATTCGTCCCCAAAAGGGCTAAATTTACATACCGAGACCCCTCAGTGCCTCGGGAAACTCGTTAAGCCGTTGGTCCCGGCTATCATTCTTAGATCTTTGACAGTCGTTACTGGTAGTCAGAAGCCCGAAAATCTGACAAACAGTCTCACCAAAAGGTATCGTATTACCTCAAATTAACGCGGGTGAAACTGCGGGGCACTGCTAGTTATTTATAATGAAGTGGACCACTAAGGAAGAACTTTGAAAATTTATCCATTAATAGGGGTTGCAAGTTTGTATGGAAATCCGTCATTTTTACCTAGCCGGTAGGTACACGGCTTGTCTACTTAATGAAATTATTAAATTCACTGCCTAACAACGCACAATCAAAACCATTGGGTTTAGAAGCATGATCACCAGAATTATGCACCAGAGTTTATTTTCGAATGTGAACACTAGGGAACGATTTTTTTTAAATTCATCCTTTCCATTCATACCTTAAACTTTAGCGATAAAGTTGAAAATCTATTCAAGAAATTTTACAGATTGTAGTAGCTTGATGTGCTGGCGTCTGTAGCTAGTTTATTATATTACTCTGACCTTATCAAACTCATGACCATCGGACAGACATTTCCAAAGCGTTACAATTCGCTGGGAACCACACTGCCATTTTATGTACCTTAGCTCTAAATCTGGTTATTTATTACCTAGTAACGGATTGATCTAATAAAATAAGATCCGCTTAACTCCTCATTAGGTATGCATAACATTGTAACGCTTATAGGAACCAAAGTACAGGTGTACCTTAACTTGTATTACAAAGTGTTCAGCCAAGTATGTCGTTCTGACGAAAATCGTTAGGTTATAAATCTCATCGATACATTTTTATACAGAAATATTTTTTTAACCAGCCCGCAAACTAGATAATCATAAATTCATGATATGATTGTAATGGACGTAGAAATTTTTAGTCGATTAATTTAAGAAAAAAAAAAAAGAAATTTCGTAGATAAATAATGCAATACCTACGCGGTCAAAAGGTCTAATATTTTTAAATATAACTGACGAAAATTGTAACTCGGGTGTTCAGAACCATGTATATTCCACGGTAACAGCCGTGCGATTCTGTAACCATCTCACCGTGAAAACTTGGGTGAAGTGAGCGTGGAGTGAGTCGTCAATAGTGTCAATCCCTAGCATCAGCATGACTCACAGCTCACTCTAAGCTCACTTCACCTTAGTTATCACGGTGAGATTTTTCCAGAATCGACCGGCTGGTTCGCTGGTGGATCTAGAATCATATGCTGAATACATGGTTACAATTTTGAGCACTGGTCAGATTGGTTGCTGATGGGGTCGCCCCGATACGTGGTGATAAGCTCACGTGGACTGTTTCTACACGGTGATGCGGAACCGGTGCGCATCTCCTCGGTCCGCAGGTTGCGGGGCAGTGCCAACAGTATCCTGTCTATGATAGCAAGCAGGCGTGATTGTGCGTTTGTGAACCACTGCTGCAAGGTTTCGACTGGGCCTGTCACTTTGCAGCAATGATGTCACAACATTTTTTCTGTTTTTGCTTTTGTTTTTGTCTGTGTAGTGTATTACTAACATAGTTTGTAAGTATATTGTTACTAACACAATGAGTCTTGTTGCTCGAAATAAATGATTATCATTATTATTATTATTATATCATCTGTCACACAGTCCATCCATCATTTCTTTGGTCTTCCTCTATCCACATTCATAATCAAACTTTCCTTATGATATTTTCCTCATTTCATTTCATACGCCTATGAAATGAAATGAAATTATTTTTCTGTAAATAGGATACAGGAATTACCTTCACACGTCATATTATATTTTAAAAAAAATATAAAAAATAAGCTAGATGAGGTCGGCGTTTCCTATCTGACTACTCTGAGAAGAAAAGCCGAAACAAACTCAGAGGCCACAGTCTTTTTTAAAGCCCAGACATAATCTTGGTCAGATCATGTGAAGACCATGTAGATTAATGTATGCAATGGCCTTTTGAGGAAATTACCACACAGATTTGAGTGGACTAGACCAGTCAGAGCAAGCATTTGTCAGTAATCAGCTCAACTCAGAACTTGAGAACATCAGGAGGAACTCAGAGTTCCCATAACTACGAGTACCATGACAACCTATTTCCACACAACTTTTTCAGTCTCCGTATCTTATTCTATCCATTCACGTATCAAAACACTTCCCCTAGTATTCTCATCTCAGTTGCATGCCATTTCCTATCATTCAACCCTATTGTGGTAGGTAATCATACAAGGCAGCCGGTCGATTCTGTAAAAATCTCACCCTGAAATCATAAGTGAAGTGAGCACTTAATACTGTTAATCCCTAGCGAATAACAGCTCACTTCACGCTCACTTCACCCAAGCTTTCACGGTGAGATGGTTACAGAATCGCACGCCAGGTCTAACCATTGTTTTATAAATATTCCCCTTAAACGTTTGAGGTGAATGCGAATTCGCAAATTGTATCTGTGACCTGCCGTCATTTATAGGCAGGTATATGAGTAAAAGTTTTAAAAATAGTTTTCATCCTCCCGACCAACCTCCTTATCTCAATTTAATTGGGGACGACTCAGCACTCAGCATGCCTTTGCCTATTTAATTTCTTTTCATAGTCCTGTAAGATCAATATTTAATTCGATAATGTTTGTTACGATCATAGACATATATATATGGACTGGAAATACCTACGAAAAAAGGGTGCCTACCTACAACTCATATTGTCTCAAAAAATGGCTGCCATTGCTAGGGTTGTATCAATCAAGGAATATTGGTGTTACTATAACGAGTATCGATACTAAATACGAGTCGTACTAGTTATCACGTTTGGATCATAATATAGTATACTAACTTATAGTCCGTTCTAACTAAGGTTGCCTACTTTATAGTAACGTATCCTAGTTTATTTTCGATAAACATACTTTATAATTTTGCATAAAAATACAGTATGCGAAAATACTTTATTTCTAATCTTTTGTTATGCGTAAAAGACTCATATGAACTATTTATCGATAGGTACAGACGCCAGCACATCAAGCTACCCGAAACTGTCAAATTATCGCAATCAACTTTCTTCCCTGAAAATAAAATTAATGCCAAGTGTTTTTTCGGCACAGAATTAAAAAACACTTTTTAATTGCATCACGTTTACGTATTAAAGTGAAGGAAAACAGCGTGAAGAGATATGTATCCATATGCCCAAAAACAGGTGCTTTCGCATATTGTACCTTTGGTTTGGAAGGCCAGAGAGCAGTAGTTTCTGTTAGGTATGCGGACCCTAGTGAAAAACAAGATAATCACTAGGGTGAATGAATAATATAAACTTCCCACCACATTCTCCGTGAATGGGATGGGATGCTTATATTATTGTGTTAATGAGTGGTGGAGTAAAAATAAAATAAAAGTATTTTTTTTTGCCTTTGTTTATTGGTATGATAATGATTAACAAATATAACGTTCAATTATCGTTCAAATATAACGTTTGATTAGTAAAATAGGCTTACAAAAGTAATACTTTGCGAATGCGATGCTTTGGGCATCTTTTGTGATTGGTCCAAGGCATTCAATTGTATTCTTCATGAAACCTTAATCTAGAAACTTCGCCACTACGGAATCCGGAACCCTCTCTGGATGACTGATGACTCTTGAATTAGTTTTTTTTTCAGTTGCCTGTAAAAAATTGGTAGTAATATTATGATAAGCAATATACGTATGATTTTTTTGCAGGCCTGTTGGTCTAGTGGTCAGTGGCCCTGACTACTATACGCAAGGTCGTGGGTTCGATTCCCACCCAGGACAAATGTTTGTGTGATGAGCACGATCATTTGTTCTTTGTCTGGGTGTAATTTATCTATAATATGTATGTATTTAGAAATATATATGTATGTTTATCAGCTGTCTTAGTACTCATAGCACAAGCTCTGCTTAGTTTGGGACTAGATGGCGTTGTGTGAAAGTTGTGGAATATGATTTATTTATTTATTATTATTTTTATATATGTAATTAATATATATCTATTTATTTATTTCAGACCAAACGGCTAGGCTATTATTAATCAATCATTTTAATACACATTTACCAAAAATGCTGTGGGAACAGAGTTATCATGTAATCTTATTACATCAAGTGTTCTATTGAAACAGCTTTCTTCAAAGTGAAGTGAACAGAGGTACCATTCTTTATGTCGGGGATTAATATTTTCTTCACCAATAGCCTTTAACCACTTTTTCTTTAGTCCTTCCTTTTTAGGAAACCTATAAAAAGTGCAAGTATTTTTATCAATAAATAATTTTGGTTACAGCTATATTATATTAGCATATGAAACTAAAATCCATAGGAAACGTCAGAAGCTATGTGCACGGTTCCAATTGGTGGTTTCTATGGAGAAGAGTCGGCAAGAAACTCCACGGTTACTAAAAATAATTGGCTTTTACAATGTTAATAGGTAGGGGAGGACAGTGTAGGCCTGTCAACAAGTACCAGGTACTTAAAAAAATAGAAGACATTGTAAAAGCCAATTGTTTTTAAAAGAGTAACCGTGGAGTTTCTCGCTGGTTCTTCTGCATAGGAAACCACCATTTGGAACCGTGCATCTAGCTTCTGACGTTTCATAAGTGCCCATGTAGGTTTATGTGAAAGAAAATATTTTGATTTTGGTGCTGTGAACCACGGGCCGGACCTAGCAAGGTCAATCGGAGCTAATAAGACGCAGGACTATTTATGTTAACATAGCAGAATATACCGATATCGTTCCAGCGGAGGAACTAGTTCCGGAAACTATTAGGCAACGGTACAACACTATTCTATTATGACATATTATTGTAAACAAACGAATGAATTAACAAAATAATAAAAAGGTCTGTTATACGGAAATTCACCCAAATATCAATACTTTAGCCATAAATTCATGATCGCGTTACAATTATATCATCGAATGTCTATTATTGTATGTGTTATTGCATGAAAACCGGCTACTAACCTGTGCAAAGAAAGTTGAGGTTGATTTTCATTCTTCCTTGCACCACACTTCACAATACAACACACAGGCATGTTGAATTGCTGTTTTTCAACATTTACATGCAGTTTTAAACGTAAAGTCCTCGTAATTTTCTCGCAAATCTCAATAATACAAAAAATAAACAACCATTTGACAGCTGAACTACCACGAAACTTGGCGACAAAGATGGCTGCTCTGGCACCTACCTACAACCGTGTATAGAGTAACAGGGCATCTCCTGTTATATCCCATCTCAATGGTTACGATGGACATGTTTCAGCGGAATTTCACCATTAAAACTGAGTCAATATTCCACAACAATGATGACACTGGCAACTTTTGAACGCGGTTTTAGATGTCGTGAACGCGTTTAGTTTCATTCGTGAAATTCACATGAAAAACATACTATTGATAAAATTGTAATTTGGTTTGTAGTTACTAGAAATTTCTCACTAGCTCATAGTATTCATTCATTAATTAATAAGTGTATCTCCTTGTAAGTTTCGTGAACTAATAACTAAAAGCTTTTTTTACTTGTTTTCCTATGTTTTTGGTTGACAAGGAGAACATAAGATTTTGACGTTTCGTTTTACGAAAAATGTGGACAATTATTATAACATACTTTTAAAGATATTTGCGTAAGCTGAGAAGTGAAATAAACAGTATTAAATTATTACATTTATTTTTGCACCTCAATACCTACTTCTCAAAACATAGAATTCTTGGTTTGCCTTCATCTGATTTCTAGATGCGTTTGATCAAACGATGATGAAGAGCAATCAATGAAATAGATAAAAAGAATCGGGAATAAAACAACAAAAATAAAATTATTAGATTTTTTTTTATTAATACATTTTCAAGTTCGTTCTACAAGAGTTTGCATTATAATACACAGTTCACATTCAACTTTATACAGTTTAACATTTTTTTTGGCTTTTTCTGGTCGTTTTGTATAAAAAAATAGTGTGTCAGGCAGTGTTGAGCTTGGGTCAGAGGTAGGGTTTAGTGCCAGCCGCCATGGTGACCCCAGGGTTCCTCGGGGGACGCGGCCGCGGCCTGGGCCGCGTGCGCGTACTGGGAGAGGTGGACTGCGCGCGCGTGCTGGACTTCAGGGGTGTCTACCACGTATTGCCCGTCGTGGGTCAGCTGGATGTGAGCCTAAGAAAGAAATTGTGATTAGTTTGAGTTGGGTATAACTAGAAGAATGTATAACAGATGGACATTAAAATCGCTCATGGTCACTATTGCAATCTCAAGATCAAGACGATCATAAAAATAGGACTAGGTATGCAAATGAATGACGGTTGATGATATTGGACAAAGACCATCAGACCGTAGGCATCACTTACAACATCATCCACCATGTTATGGCTTTAGAACCGTCCAACCAAGTTCAAATAATCACCTGAGGACCAGTCCATTTGCCGTAACCGGCAGCATAACCCGCTCCGTGTCCAAGACCGCCGTATGCGAGGGGGGCAAGGGCAGCTCCATGTCCCAGGCCACCGCCGTAGCCGCCGTGGGCTGCGCTAGCGTGGGCCGCGCTGTGGGCTGCGATGTGAGCGGCCTTGAGGTGGGCCACCTCGGGAGTGTCTATCACGCGACCGTCATGGGCCAGGGGGGCGGGGCCGTATTTCAGAAGACCTGGAGAGGGAAGGCTGGGTTAGTTGAGGATTATAAATGTAGAATATAGAGTTCTGAGTTTCAATTGGGGGACCATCTGTCCTTTTGCAAGCACGCAAAAAAAAGAAATCCGGAATCATTAAGAAACCTTTTCATATGCATTCAAACGATCAACGTTCTTTTGTTTTATTAACAAAACAATTGAACAACTACACTACACTATTGTACAGCATCTGTCATCAAGTTTTTACCAGCAGCAGGAGCGCCGTAATGTCCGCCGGCACCATAAGCGGGTCCGGCAATGTATCCTCCGGCGGGAGCCCACGCGCCGTGCGATGTGGAAGCTTGTGCGTGAGCCGCGGCGTGGGCGGCCTTAGCGTGGGCCACTTCGGGCGTGTCCAGCAGGAACTTGCCGTCGGGACTCAGTTGGACGTGCGCTGGTGGGCCTGCGTAGTACGAAGCCTGAGCCAGGCAGAGGGTGGCTGCGAGGATAATCTGGAAAGAAGGGGGGAAGGGTTAAAGAAGTTCAGAAAAAAGGAATGTAATCGCTAAAGATTGAGTTGCTATTGGGATTCTTAGTCTAGGATCCTTAATAAGTAGTTCGATGAACTTTATATAAGTAAGTACTCCTATTGCTCTAACTTCGTAAGGGACGCTAGAACGTCGTCAAAAAGACCCAATTATCAAATTGTGGGCTTGTCATACGAGGTGAAACATAGTATAGGTAATATGATTCTAGATTTATTATTGTATAAAATTAAGGGCCAATTAAGGAATTCAGTATTATTGGAGCATTAAACTAAGAATGCCATAAAATATGACATGATAAACTATTAAATGGCTGGCCCATAAATTATGACAAATAATATTGTATTTCATTGTTAACTGCTTTGTACAGCGTGTTTCAAAAATGTGTGGTAATATTTAAGGGTGTGCTACAGACCATCAAACAAACACTCTCCGAGGGACCAACGTCGTAATATCATAATCTGCCTAGCCTTTTCCCAACTATTTTGGGGTCAGCTTATTATTATTATCGATCAACGTCAAATTTGAATCGCGTAGTTACATAACAAAATCAAACAGAACAAAATACTAGAAAAACAACAACTAAAGTGCATCTATTTTAATTATACTAATTGATCAGTCTGACATTGTCAGTAGATATTTATCGGAGCATAACCAAGAGTTTCGCGGTTTCACGCGGTCGTTCCAAAACCTAGACACTTACGCAGCCATCTGCGCCGGAGTCACTCACACGTGAATGTAACTTACAACAGCTTACGACAGCTCACTCACGGTTACTAAACTATGGGATTATTGGGTGACAATAGGGCCCTTAATGGGAACCAGTTTTTCACGAAAAGTTTAGATCGTATAGAGGTCCTGATATTTCAGACATGGATAATATTTCTTTCACCAGCTGATGGCATCTGGTCCAAAACCTTATCTCGCCAAACTCAAGAAACTTATTATTCTGCGTTATCGCCTCATCGAACCTTCCTATACCTATCTACAATAAAGATCGAATACATTGGAAGTATATGTCAAAACACGTCTGCTACAGTTCCGGGGCACAAATTGCATACAAGCTGACCCATTACGGCTCACGCTTGACTGACGGCGGCGCAAAAAGTGGCAACAGTCAGTTTGGACATGTCGTTATTATGTCTATTACACGGATCAGCGACGGCTATCGTAATGTTGCTAAAGGATATTACTCTAGTTTCTAATATAGACATGTCTCCTTGTACACAGTATATCCAAAAAGAAAAAGAGGTCGGAATTGCAGTCTACATTGTCTATGATGGGACCGATTAGATTGTGAATCTTCCAATTTTGAATTTTTGGTAGCGAAAGCGTCCTGGTTATCAGCGAGGAATAAATTAGACCAATACCTCGTGTTTGAAATTCCATAAGAAAGTGAATTCACTGTTGTGCAGCGATGAAAATGACCCACAATTATCTGACCATCAGTTTACAGCTAACATTTCTTAGAAGCTTAGAATATATTCTAAACCGCAACAAGATTAAGATACAAAATCTATCATAATCACAAAAATATCTCGCCTAGTTTACATCGCTAATACTAGAGCAATTACTAGGCACGATTTCAAAAAATGTTAGTCGTATCAAATGAATTCAAGTATTGTTTTACTATCAGATTTCCCACGAGCTTCATATTCTGTATCAGTCACATAAGTGTCAAGACATCATAACGTTGCATCGTGAACCTAATTTCAAAATGGACGCCGAATTAACGCGTGTGAATTTGTAAATTATTGTGTTACCTAAGTAGTGTATTAGCAATGCTAGCTGTTGTACTGTTTAGAAGTATCATAATGGAATAGTGTCGTTGAAACTTTAAAAGAGGTTTTGTACAATTCGATGAAATAAAAAAAAAAAAAACGAGTAATTTCGAGGCTAAGGAACACCGATGGTATCTAAACACGGCCTTTGAGGCTACATGTCTTTTTTCCCCTTAAAAATGATTTAAGTGATATCAGAAGGAACTATACGAACAAAAGTATCGTAGTCTAGTAGTTGTAACGTCGTCGCACAAACTCCATTTAATATTATATAATTCGTGTCCAACATTTCTGGCGCACAGTCGTAAAGTAGCTTACAGAAACCAGGGGGTTTTGCAAAACTATTGCTTGCAGCTAACTAGTTACGCGAAACATTGAAGGCGTGGCACGCACCGGCTATGCTCGCCATTGCAGATGACAGATAAACAACAACAGCTGTAAATAAAACGGATAAGCTATAAATACGCTTTAGAACAGATAGCGATCGAACACCTTAGCTTTACAAAAGGGCCGCGCGTGCTGTATTCTACTCGTTTTTCAAAATCGAACATTGATTTTATGATTTGAACAACAGCCAGTGTTGTATATATATTTTCTTTTTTTTTGAAGCATTATAGACAATAATGGTTTAACCTTTCTTGAAATCTTTTACATTTTAGAGTAGATATTTGTATCATTAGTTGTGATCTACTTTATCTGACTATGTTTGGAATTTTAATGAAATCTCTTGTTCAATTAGTCCCACGGCTGCAGTGATCATTTGTCGAACATGATATATTAGAGACATAATAGGCAAAGGAATGATTACACTGTCTATATTTATTAATTACATTCGATGAAGCAGAGAAGTTCTGAGACTTATATACTTATACTTACAGACTTATACTTATTTATTTATTTAATACTTCAAGCACATAAATATACAGAGGTGAACTTAATGCCATAGACATTTTCTACCAGTACAGTCCAGTACTACTTGTTTTCTATTGTTATCAACATAAAACATAAAATTCGGCCATACTTGTGTTATCTGCAATGCCTGGAAAGGCAAATGTGAAGAAATAAGTCCAAACCTGCTGATTAATGTATAGTAGGTAGTAACTTATTGGCTATACATTTAAATATCAAAATAAATGTGCTATATAATCAAGTTGGAAGGCTGAATGGAGAAGTGCTTTAGTCTAAGAAGTAAAATGAGCTCATAAAAAATAGAAATATAGAATTTTGAAATCAGAATGCTACTTACCAATAAAACATACGTTTTTGTATTGCAAAGTTTTTAATGTTCTAACCACAACCCGAAACGCGATCGAATGTGGTTTACTCTGCTCTTTCATATCTGTATCGCGTTTCTACCGATAATAATACAAGTACGCACGTAATACAATATATTGACACCGAATATGAAACCTCAGACCGCTTTAATAACTTCTTGCGTTCAAAATAACAATTTTATTAAACGAAATAGAAAGTGACCAGTGCGAGCGTTATCAAAAACAATAGCGTGTTTTATTTTCTGGTCTTTCGAGTGTGTGACATTCTAATTATAAATATTTATGCAAAATTAATAGCTTTTAGGTAATTAATTTTATTAACTAAGGTCGAAACTAGTAATGCGAAGTACCCAAGAAACATAATTTTAATTTGAAATAGTGTTTAGCGTAATGCCACGCCCTGTTTAGCCAGAACGTTATAAAACACTTTCCTATGATACTTATTATAAACGAATTCATGAATTAATGAACCTACGGTATTTTAAATTTAAATTAGTAATCCCCACATACTTTAATGACTTATAAATTCTAATAGTTCAATTTCACGATTAAGTGCAATTTCCTAAGTGGTAAACGCATAAAATTGCAATTCATATTTGATTTTCAGCCTTGGTGCTAATTATCCACGTAATAAAAGCTAAAGACATGTAAAGGCAAGGATAAATGGAAAGTTGTTTGTTTTAAATGATTCCATCAAGATGACCAAGGTCTTAGAAAAACAATTAAATGTCAAGATGATTACAAATCTCGAAACCGAATCCTGAAAATTTTGAATTGACAAACTTCCTCGTCGAATTCAGCATAAGTCCAAGATTAAGTACGAATACTAATGAATCAATATTTAGCTATGACAATAATGAATTCTATCAACCCAAGCCCGAGATAAATATGTATTCAGCACTTGTTCGCGAGCGCAACCCAATAGTTGGACAAGTGATCGGCAGTGTAAATAGCTACAACTGTTTGATAAACAATCGTCTCTTGCGCAACGTTGAGCCACAGCCCTCGTGCTGAAAGGTCTAGATTAACAACTATTATTATTTAGATATGCGTCCATTGTAGGCATGTCGTTATTTGAATCGAAATGTTTTGGCAGAGTGGTTTATTGTCATAAACATTTTTTGTTTTTCAAATGAAGTTCGGAATTCAAAAAGAAGTAACTAGACTTGAGCTTTTATTTTTCAAACGCAAAGGGATTTAATGATACAGCCTTGCGTTTCGTCGGAACAGACAAAGGTAATAACACCAGGTAATAGCTGAACTAGTTTACGGACAGTCTCTCAGATTATTAAAGAAAATTTAAGGACATCAGACAAAGCGAGCGCGGCCGTAATTTGTGGGCGTGGGTCTCATATCGACTCGCCTTTGCATTCTGTTGCAAAAGGTGCCATTTTGCAATAGATCGGAATTATCATTCGACGAACTGGTGCACAACCGGCTATTGCGAGTTAGATGTTGCAAGAGGAAGCCGAGGGCGTGAGGAAGTGTTATGGTGGTCATTGGTGGTCGAAGGTCATAGAAAAACGGGACATTGAAAATAGAAATTTGTCGCGCTCGAGTAACTAACGATATCGCACAATTTATTGTTGCGGTTACGTATGTTTAGGTCAAACTTTTTACTGCTAAACTGTATGGAGTTATGAAATGTTATAAGCCTGGCTATTACGGCTTTTTTGTTAGACTACTTTTGTTAGCGTAACATCGAAATTGCATTTTGAACCAATCTTAGTAGTATTTCATACATTGAAGTCACAGATTCAGCCAATATATCGAGACTATGCGATCGCCGGTAGTTATACTTCAGCCATAAAACGGACGCGCTTCCCGCCCACTCATTAGCGTAACGGAATGAAGACGCTCGGCCGCCCAGAGCGCATGCGCATCTCTCTGATATTTGTTTGGGCGCGAAAACTAATCTGTCAAAAGATGCGCTTCTTTTTTTGCGCTCTATCTTGTTTTTGGTTAGTGTTTTACCGATATTTTAAATATGATCTTCAAATATTTTCGAGTTTATTAGAACAGTTCGCATTCATTGTATAATCGTTAAATGATCAAAACCGCTTTTAGTATTACACAAATTTCAACAATTACACTTTTACTAATAACTTTACAGTCATTATTTTTTTAAGCTAATGAAGCAGTGAACAACAAAATAATATCAAATACTTATTCGTCGTAGGCGAGTTTATAAAACGGATACATTGTATTAATCATCACTTACATTGTTTTACATGGTCCTTGACATAATTAAAACTACTTCAAACACCTCTTTGGTACCGACTGACTGTCAGACGAAGAATAAGTTATGATTCTAGTTCGATTTTCAAATAGAACCAATACTTTAGTGGGATTCTCTATAGACCAAATTCAAAATAGGTTTATCTATATTCTAATTATTTTAGACAATAGGGGCAATCATTAGGAAAAAGACTAAAGCGATCATAATACTTTGAGTATGACAGTGACATTGTCATCATAGGTAAGGTAGGAATGATGCCTGTAACCCAAGAAAACGATTCACTAGCTAGTTTAGTTCAAGACGACATACCATAGTAATTTTGGGGGTCACAGTTATGATGTTTATCTGTTATTAAAAAACCAAGGATGCATCATACACATTGTGGGATGAACTAATCTTATTGTGTTAATATACCTACTACCTATTTGATTTAAATGTACTTTTGATATTTGCATACAAATAGAAGTTGAACATTGATTGACAAGCTGAACACTAAATCGAGTTGGTTTTGTTTTTATTACATCGATAAATGAAATAGGTTTTGTATTCTTAGGTAAATAGTCGTTGATTGCTTTTGATGAGCGTGTTATATACTTGTTACCAATAGGTATTTATTTCTTTTCATCGTGAAATTATCGGAGAATGAATTTCGTTTAGTTATTTTTTGTCTGTTAAACATTTCAAAGCAATTGCAATATTTTCAGTAATTACAGCAAAAAATGCTTTGGACTACACAATAGACACTTTTTAAATGCACTTTTATTTTCTTTTTGGCGCATTTCTGTCACCAATAAGTTATTTTTACAATTCAAAGTTCTTATTCGTTTATTTTCACTACTGCTTTCTATATTTTATGTACACCGTCCTTGCATTTCTACGAGTTGTTGTAGTATTTTTAATTAATTATAAATTCGTCATCAACAATGGTCTTCCTTTCTATAGTTGGTCCTTCGAAAGGCGGAAATCTTCACACTATAGACAATACAACGTAGAACCAATCGATTTTCCGTTAATTTCAAACTTTCCTTAATTAATTACTGTTTGCAAGGAAATGTCAGCAGTGCCGGAGTATTGTTCTCAGTAATAACGTATATAAATCTTATATATCACGAAACGAAGGGAAGTCGTATCGAAGGGATATTCAAATGTTCTGAGGGGTGAAAGTGGGTGAGAAATAGTTTCCTTGTATGTATTTATTACTTTGTTTAAGATTTATTATAGCTGCTTGAGTTATGAACGACAAAAGGGATTGAGAATTGAATATTTAATGAGAAGTGAAATTAGGTCATTGGCTATGGTCTATATAGGAGAGTTTTTATGGTATTTTAATGTTTAATATAAAATAAAGAAGAGTTTGTACAAATATTTACGAGGAAGAACTACGGGATTTGGAAAGTGAATAATTGGTTATTATTAAAATATAATAAGTGTATGAATAAGCTAAGGACTGGGAAATAAAAAGGATGTAAAATTACCAAAAGGACCACAAAGTTTTTTTTAAGTACAGATAGACATAAGAAAATGTTAAACTACCCTCAGATTAAGAAACAAAATATTTTCAAAAAACCGAGCAAAATTGAACCGCAAAAAAATAAATAAAGATAAAAACAAAAACTCACCATAGACTGCATGATTACTGTGTGTATTACTAAGGTTTAGAGATCTCAAACGAACTAACTTAAGCGCTACTGTTAGACAGAACTCGCCTAGAAATTTTCGCCTAAGTAAGCGACGTGTGAATACAACCACCTTCCGAGTCGGAATGCCGATTGGCCACAGTACGCCCCTTTATATATGGAACACCCCGCTTTGGCGGTTCGTAATTGGAAACAATTAAGTTGCGAGCAAGTGCAATGCTGTAATTTTTAATTGTAAGATGGGCATACGTTTTTCCGGCGGAACGCGTTTTAAATATCGAAAAGAAATTCAGCAAGAGGTGATATTGAATCTGCTTTTTTGACCAAATGTTGGACCCAATCATTGGGGTTTCTAAAACTGCTATTTCGATACATTTGTTCTGTCTATACAGTATATAATGGAGATAAAGGATGGCTTAAGCACCCGTTGAGTAAGATAATGGGAGTCCCCTATTATATTGCCATTTGTTACTGGTTTATATTGTTGTTGCTTCACACAACTAGATACGTTTTGTGGTTAGGAAATGTAGTTAAAACCAATATTGTACATTAAGTACTGGACCATATTTCTTATAGACACAAATACTTTCAAAATAATTGATTTGGTAAGTATGAAGTTTGGTGAAAAATATAGTGAAATTTTGCAATTATCATAAGTTCTATTTAAGGAAATTATCAGTGGAATTTATCGGCATTTGGCTATTTTAGTAGGTAAGGCAAGGTAAACGCGGTAACAATGTAGACGGTTATCGACACATACCTTAAATTAACGGCTAACATTTCTGCCCAGTCAATCTATTAGTAATGTTATGAACGGTAAATTCCGAGAAATCAGATCGGAAAAGTTCATGAACATTTTTGTACTTTTATGAATTGGATCTTTCGGAATCTGGAGTTTGTGTTTAGTTAATGCTTTAATATCTTGTTTTCAATTTAAACCGGAAATAATGCTGAGATCCGTATGGTGTACTTGAACTTGAATACCTGGCCAATATCGCGTATGTATTGTGACATGGTATTGTATTTATGTCATGGTATTTAGAATGTAGATACTTCAGAGAAAAATCTATTAGACGTGTTTAATAATGTTATTAAAAGGTAGAGCAATGGTCATTTAATCATGTTTTACTAGAAATTCTCAGTCATTGTAGTTCGGAGTTTGGATTTGGGCCTAGTTTATTGTAATACCCACCCAATATAAGATAAAAAAATAAGAAAAAAGTTTCAGATAAAATTTAAAGAATACATTAATTATAATGAATAGAATAGAATACATTAATTGTAAATTATTTTTATTTTATATAGAATACATTAACTGTAAATTATTTTTATTTTATATAGAATACATTAATTGTAAATTATTATTGTCTTAAAAAATCAAGCTACGTCTGCCAATAAACTGCTTTGTAGTTTAGCTGAGGTTATATGTATTGGAAAATTAGTATGTCTGTGAATAAACACTTTTATTTTTTTATAGAAACTGGCATACTGGTGGTGTGCTGCACACTCCTGTTTACCTCTCCGGGGGAAACAGGCTTGATAATTTTGCACTAGTTCTGTTAATATAACAATTACTTTTGAAAGGAAAATCATCGAATTACGTTTGACAAATAATCAGAATTTGAGATCACGCGTTGATGTCTTTACTATGAAGAAGTAACGCGTGATTTTTCATATTGACATTTTGAAGAAAATTCGAAGAGTGGGAGTTCGAAAAAGTTTTTTTTTTTTTATTGGCGGTGACTAGACTTTAGGACGATTTGGTAAAAATCGGAATGAAATATTTTAAATAGGTAATGCTCGCACTGCCATACCTATATTTTTTTTTTTTAACTTCCATTTGTTTTTATTTTTTTATATTTTATGAGCCTATTTTGTTCAATTGAAGGGTAAAGGCCTCCCTAATATCTTTAACGTTACATCTAGAGTTAGCTGCTAATTTTTATTGTAGAAGTCCAGAAATTCTATTCCCGTAATTAAAAACGTTCAAATCTAGTTGCAATCTCATGTCATCGTCAATCAATGTCACTTGTTATTTGTGTACTTTTTCTGCGTCATGTTTGCCGCAAATAAACGTATTTTCTTTCTTTCTTTGAAACCCTTTTCAAAAATATACGAAATTTAGAGATATTTTGACTGAGATCAGACTGTGAACGTTCTTAAAATTACGAGAATTACCCCCTCAGCTCGTCTTTTCATCTCCACCTGGGAGTGCCGCGATATCTTTTGTCATATTTACCCTTTACCGCATAGGAAACCATATATGGTTTGACATGTTTACAGTTTATTTTACTCTACAAAAATAAATAAACTAGCGTATAAATCCTAATGGGCTTTGTTTTTCATATCATTAGCAATAATAAAACACAACTATTTTGTCTATCATCACATACCACTTGGAAATAAAAAAATACACTAAAATTAATTCTGAAGCTTTAATAAAGACATTAACATAAAAAAAAAATTGTCACTTATTTAATATATCATGCAGTAAAGGGTTAATCAAATAATGTTATTGTTACAGCTAATGAAATGTATTTAAAATGAAATACGTCATGTTATTATTAAATCGGCCAGTAGCAAATAAATCTCGCACTACGAGAGGTTTGTATAACTAAATAGTACAAGGGAAAGTGATATAATGACTGTTTACTTGCGTAAAAATATTAAACAGAAATACTTCTACAATAAGCTCACTTTTTTATAAATACCTAGATGATGATTGTCATTATTATCGAATCTTGTGTGAAATGAGAATTTTTTAGACACTCTGAAGAGGCAATTTTTTGCGAAGTGCTATTTTGAGATACTTAATTAAGAGGAGGCGTTCAGAAAGTTGGCAACGTCGCTTATAGCTGTCAAATATTCCGCTGTTTTGTGTAATTTGTCAATTTTACTCAATTTGTTTATGTAATATCGCTATGTAAACTCTGATTTTGAATTTTCTAGATCAAAATTACAGCTAATATATTTTATACTAAAAATAGGCCGATCGCAACTGTGATTTTAGTCTAGCAAATTAAAAATCAGAATGTAGTCCACTAAAATATTGATTATATCGTGACACCGAATATTGTATTATTTATTTATTTATATATACTTTACTGCACACCAAAAAATACATAACGAAAAAATACGATCATCACTACAAAACATACAATGGGCGGCCTCATCGCTTTCTGCGATCTCTTCCGGCCGACCTTGGAATGGACAGTGATTGCGTGGATATAAATTACACCTAATACTAAACAAAATAGCGCAAATATATGACAGCTATAAGCTACGTTGTCAAGTTCACTTAACAAAGGGCGAGAAAACTATAGTTTCCTAAGATTTAATAATTAGTTTCCTAATAGATAATGGTCAATTGAAGTCCGGAATGAAACTGTGCCCTATAGGGCCGACCCACTATTACAATGGAGTTGATACCATCATCAATTGAGTGTAGGTGTGTTTAGTACACAATCTATTTAATTCTGGTGTATTTGGGATTCTGCATCATATTATTGTTACACTGGATCAAAGGACCACTGCTGGTTATTGGAGCTGACGATTGATTAGAGGCCACAAATTATATATTTTAGCATTATGTATTTATTTAAATATACTTATGTTAATTTTCGCATTATATGTGTAGGTATATTTAATATGTTAGTTTTAAACTTCACGCATTCATATTTTTCTCTTCATGTTTTCACACACTATTGTCTACATTTCTTTTTTACTCCTTTCGCAGCTGCAAAAGGAGAAGTATAAAGGAAAAGTCGCTGTGGCCGCGACTTACGAGTTGTAAGTCGTAGGTTCGATCCCAGACAGGCGCTTTACTTCGTGTAAATTATTTAAATCAGCACTGCTCTTAAAACGGTAAAGAAAAACATTGTGAGGAAATCGGCATGCCTTTTTTTTGGGTGGGAAATTATCAAATAACTTCTCCCGCTCTGGGCGGAGCGGGAGGGCGTGTCAGATTTTTACTGATTAAAACCCACCGGTGTTTCTATAGAACAAAAAAGTCTAAGACTTGTGGTACCAACCCGCACTGAGCCCACGTGGAGGATTACGGTCATAATGTGCCCAATACTGGGACATAGGCCTCTTCGACCTGTGTCCCATTGTGTATTGGGAACATAATGGACTGATTATGATATAAAAGCACCTGGAATGCACTGTTGTCTAAACTCTTGTCATAATCCCTTACACCATTTAGGCTGATTAAGTCTGCGTTCAGTTAATAGTTGGCTGTTATGATTGGTTATCGGAAATAACAACAGACAATCAAATTACTTGACCTGGCGTTAGATGTAATAAGTTTAATTGAGCAGGCTCACGTTAACCGAAGAATGGTAGTATTTTATTTATTTGTTCCTTTATTTCAGGCAACTAAGGCCCATAGAAAGAACAATACTTACCTACTACAAAAATACTTACATACAAAATTATCACAAATACAATACTATAATAATATAACTTAAAAATACTATAAATAAATACAACATAACACAACTTATACTACTGCACACGATGTGTCGGCGTCGTGTTTCGCTGACTGGTGTCATGTAGCCGGCCACGAAACCGGCGATACACAACACCCTTCGGCCAGAACTCTTCCTTGAGGAACTCCTTGAGATGATGTGTCGGAACACTCGGAAAGCACGTTAAGCCGTTGGTCCCGGCTGTCATTCGTGAATCTTTGACAGTCATTATGGGTCCTCAGTAGCCCGAAAGTCTGACAACCAGTCTTACCAAGGGGTATTGTATTATCCAGTAACTGGGTTGTGGAGGTCAGATAGGCAGTCGCTCCATGTAAAATACTGGTATTCAGCTGCATCCGGTTAGACTGGAAGCCAACCCCAACATAGTTGGGAAAAGGCTAGGCAGATGATGTTGTGACTTATTTAGCATAAACATATAGTTTTCCCACTGCTGGGACACAGGCCTCCTCTCGCTGAGACGTAGTGGGCCGTAATCCACCACGCGGGCCCAGTGCGGGTTGGTAGATATCACATGTCTTCGATTTTTTGGAACTAGGACATGCTCATTTCCTCACGATGTTTTCATTCACCGTTTTGAGAGTAGTAAACTAATCTTTTTCTTTGTAGGTATTACCAATAAGAAGATTCGTAAATACGTGGGTGGATCAAATATAAGCCGGACTTAAGTAAAAAAAATACGCACGTATTATGATACTCGTAAAAAAAAGGAATATATTTTATTTTTCTACATAATCTCCCCTTCTATTAACACATTTTTCCCAGCGCAGGGGATGTTTCTTGATGCCAGTATCGAAGAATGTAGTCGGTCGTGCCTTTAGCCAATTGCACACAAATGATTCCACTATCTGGTCAGTGTGAAAACGGCGTCCTCCACTTGAATTTTTTTTTGTGTTGTTCCTACACTTGAGTTCGTGAAAGCGTATTCTTATCGAACTGTAGAGTCAATGGATGCAAAATTTCGGGAGGTTTTATGCCCTCCCGTGTTAAAAAAATTATGATAAGTCGTTGCTCAACAGACTTATATACCTCCTGCTCATACATGATGCTACTGGCGCGCAATAAACTAAAGTGAGCCGGAGCAGTATACCCCCGTCCCCTAGATGATTCCCACTAACATATACAACAGCACCAAGCGCGTCACTTCACTCAGCGACCAGTAATAAAAAAAGTCCTGTTTATATTTGATTCACCTAATATTTCTCCGCCAATCAACAAGCTTCGTTGTGGTATTTAATTTGGTGGAAAAACCAAACCTTGCTATTCTTTGTCAAGGAGCTTGACCGGGGAAGTTATTACCACCGTAGCTATTTCTGCCGCCAAGTAGCGTTGCTGTGTTCCTGTGAAGAGTATGGGTACCGATGTAGTTACAGACATATGAGATATTTCAGTTTTGTTTCTGGGATGGCAACGCATCATGAAATGGTCCTGGTCTGGCAGTTTGAATACTTTATGTGGCTTGCCCAAATGTTCTTCCTTGGTATTGTTCGTCGAATCGTTGAGCTCCTTAAGTTCTGAGTTGAACTGCATGATTACTAACGAACGCGTGCACTGACTGGACAGGTCCACTCAATCTGTGTGGTTCTTTCCTCAGGCAAAGACCATTTCAGACACTAATATACATTGTCCTCACATGATCTGACCAAGATTATGCCTGGACTTTAAAAGAAACTTATACCCTTGAGTTAATTTCGCCATGTCTCCTCAGTTAATTTCGCCATTTCTTCATATAGGAAATGTAGACTTCATCTAGCTTATTTTTTGTTAATAGTATGGCGTGTAAATGTGATTCCTATATCCTATTACAGACTAAACAATTTATTTTGCAGATGGTCATTGGTAGCGATAACCACTCACCATCAGGTGGACTGTCTGCTCGATTGCCACCACTTCTTATCAATCTACCAAGTTGATAAAGCTAACTTTAATATCCAACACTAATTAGTTTCGCGTTACTTAGCAAAAGATCGTGTGCTAAACATTCCTAACATTGCATGTACTTAACTCATTAATACTTTCTAATAATTATTAGATAACAAACTCTTTTTTATCGCCTGAAGTTATTGTCTTTGGTACATTTTTTATAACAAGCTGGCCGGTTGCATTGGCAATCAATTTATTTTTAATTAAACGGTTTTATTTTTTATTAATTGAAACTGGAATAGCTGAGATTTATCGCTTAAATAATCGGCACATCTATATTTTAAACGATAAATCTTAGCAATAAATGTAAGCATTGTTTTAATTCATTATAATTGTTTGTTTTATCTTTTGTCCAACGATGGACATCTTTCAGCTGAGATGAGGATGAAGTTATTTAAGGAACAATTTGGAAGAAACCTTTTTTGGGGTTTAAACTTCCCACAATCAGAAAAACAAAGGGACAGAATTTGTGGGTTCTAGGTAATGATTTCATAATGTTTTGATTGTGTTTGTACAAACTGAAATCAAACTATCGATTAACAAGCAATATACTTAGAATTATATAAATGTTTTGTTAGGAAAACACCTCCAATAACTTTCATTAGACGATTTTCTAGATTTATTTTTCATTTTCTAGAAATCGGTTCTCTTCAAACTTGGCTGTGATTTGAATTAATTTAATAATTTTTGTTCAGTACCTAGGACTGTCAAATTTTCCCAATCAACTTTGAACCTAACGCTTTAGCGATAAAGTTGAAATCTATTAAAGAAATTTGACAGACTGTAGGGCGTCTGTACAATCCAAAAACTGAAGTTGGCAATATTACTATATACCTATGCAATATTTACTTTGAAAAATATTTAAATTATATCAAGTGGGTATATTATATCACAACATAATATTTTATTTAGTTACGCTTATCTTACCTACAACAACCATTACAGATATGCGATCCAATGCGGTAGGGTGGCGTGTGGTAGAGTGGAGTGTGAATATAATTCATACTATCGCCTGCTACAAAATTTTACAAAAATATGAATAATTCATTTATGATGATGAATGGAACCTGCACTGTGAATACATTGCATATCATTACATGTTAGTATGGCAATTAGAGAAAAATAGAGCCTCAATATTTAGGTGAAGGAAATAGATAATTATATCTATGATAATTACGAGTAGGTATAAGCATGACACCATTTATCGTTAATTTTATATATATAGAATGATTTTATATGATTTTATAGTTTCTGCCTACCCCTTTGGGAGTATAAGGCGTGAATTTTTGTATTAGGATGGACGTCCCTTCGTTCCTTACCATTTCATAATGTAAGCTCCGGTTTAAATTACTTCATGGTTTATTTTTAAACAAAAATTAAGATTCCAATACTTCTGTCTTAAACAAAAGAAGCGCCTCTGAGGACAAGAAATAAAGAAAACTAATTCTTACTAGAAAAAAGGTGAATCTAGATTTACCACCAATGATCTGTTCATCAGCTTTTTCGATACCATACCACGGCTGTCCCATTTTTTGTTGATAACTGATAAGTGGTCAGAATGGAACCTTTTACCACAACCAAAGTTCCGTCATACTTTTAATAGTGTTAACCTCTTCTGGGAATGTCCAGCAGTGGGCTACAGGTTGATTATGACATAAGGCAGTTGACGATCTAAAAGTACTTCATAAAAAACGTAGACGAGTATGAAAGTTATTGCAATAAATGGAACAATAAAAAACAAAACACTCATTTAAATACTGGCTGAAAACGAATAGCTAAGTCTAAATCCAAGTTATTCCCGATAACTACACGAACTGCGACCACGCCCCTTGAGTACCCTTCATCGAGTGACAGTGCGACCACGATACGTATCAAGAGTGGGTGGCCCCAAATATTTAGTCTAATTGTCCTGCGTATGCGCCGGTATTCCGCTCTATTGTGCGCGGGATTGACTGACTAGGACCTATCTCGTGGTCGGTATGATCTTGTCATTGTGAGAAATTATTTATCGTGTATGATTGTTGGAAGGGTTGAGTGATATTACATTGTTATTAACAACAGCTCTTACATAACCTCTTAACTGAAGACTCAGAAGGGCTTTACATAGGTGGTTAATTGAGAATTCCTTCTACACTATAAAAGATTTCCTTCAATTTAAATCTAACTGACCTACTTATTGTACCTATACTAAATATTTGCATGTCATTATGTTATTATTGAATATGTTGAGCTACTATTATACTACCGTTTTAAGAACTTTTGTATCCATATTTATCTGCAAATAAATCTTTGACTATGACTTTGACTGTGCTCAACTGCGTACTGTTAAAATATCTTAGTTATTCTCAAAAGTTAGTCGGTGTGCTGCGCAAAACGGGTTTTTTATAGTGGAACTTCAAACTCAATCATATTTAAAAAAATAAAAATAAATATTGTCTATGGAAAACTTCTTTTCTGACTAAATCCCACGGTTCATCTGTTAAACGCAAAGACAAGTTGTATTTTTTTACGGTATGGCTGTAAATCATCCTTGCAGCAAATAAATCAATAACAATCCTCTTACCGATTAAAAACGCGCCAAAATAATATCATACTATTTTCGGACCAGTCAAATATTAAAAGCATTTATCGGTCTTCCGACTATTTCAATCGGATTGCCTGACAGATGGCCACTCCTCGGCGCTCCCTTACCTTGGTCCACCCACGTCAAACCTCATGTCCATGGCTAAAGATAAGGCCTTTATGTTGTAGTAGTAAGGGCGGTTTTCGTAGGTCAAGTATGGTAGACGTGCGGTTGACAGTACGTCAGAGAAGTAAGGTCAGTCAGGAGACATGGCAGGTTAATTGATTTATGTTCAATTGTTTTGTGATAATCAGTGGACGCTGTTTAAGGAAACGATGTTTTTTTTTAGGTTACTGACAAAATTGGGTCAAATGATAAATAATTTTATATCTGTATATAGGTTTTTAAAAACACTTTTACACGTCAATCATATTTTTTAAACTAGATGAGGTCGGCGTTTCCCATCTGACTACTCCGAGAAGAAAGGCCGAAACAAACTCAGAGATCACGACACAAAATTCACTGGCTTGATCGCAGACAGTCCACAAAAATCTGCCTCCTACTTCTTTTACGACGAACTTAGGTAATTAAACCCGGAAGACACCCCGGAAGAGTTGCTGACAAGTACCTGCAATTATAAGAAAAATCTGTTATATTTGACACTCCTAGCAATTCAAATGTCAAATGATAACGATTACCATATAATTCACATTATGAGTTGTATTACGGATAATGTTTTTTTTTTTTTTTTTTATATAGCAATAGTAATTATTTACGTTTTATTGCTGCACGACCCTGCGGCGACAGCTTAAGGACTTTATATTGGTGTCGTTATCATACATAACTTAACATATACAACGTGTAACATTAAATGCGCAAAACCTGAAAATAGTTTGATCAGAATAACGAGCAGAATTAATTGAACCGCTTTTTAATATAGGTCACATTTTTCAAAAAATCTTCATTAAAAACGTTGCCGTGTCTATTTATTAATAGGTCAAGCAACCCAATGTCAGCGCGGCGCATCGGCCCGGTGACGACTCCTCCCTCGATAAAGCGTCGTCGCAGACGCATGAAACGATCAGAATGGCCAGTAAAACTAAAACAACACATAAAACCTTTACAATTTTTTTTATGACTTATTTTCTCTTTGAAATGGGTCAATTGAATTAAAAATCAGTTGGGGTGTCTAAGGTTTTGCGCATTTAACGTTACACGTTGTATAATCAGCCTAAAATGTTCCCATGCTGGGACACAGGCCTCCTCTCTTCGAGAGGGCCGCCTGTCCGGGTTGGTAGATGTCACGCGCCTTCGAATTTTTACTTCTAGGACAGGCCAGCTTCCTCACGATGGTTTCCTTCACCGTTTTGAGAGCAGTGGTTATGAAATAATTTACACAAAGTAAAGCACCTGTCTGGGCTCGAACCTACGACCTGCAACTTCTATGTCACGGCCGTTACCACTGGGCCACCACTGCTCTCGTTATCATAACTGTGCGAAATACGTGGGTGGATGAAATATAAACCGGACTTAAGTAAAAAAAAATACGCACGTATTATTATAGGTACTCGTAAAAAAAAGGAATATATTTTATTTTTCTACATAATGTCCCCTTCTATTAACACATTTTTCCCAGCGCAGGGGATGTTTCTTGATGCCAGTATCGAAGAATGTAGTCGGTCGTGCCTTTAGCCAATTGCACACAAATGATTCCACTATCTGGTCAGTGTGAAAACGACGTCCTCCACTTGAATTTTTTTTTGTGCCATTCCTACACTTGAGTTCTTGAAAGCGTATTCTTATCGAACTGTAGAGTCAATGGATGCAAAATTTCGGAAGGTTTTATGCCCTCCCGTGTTAAAAAAATTATGATAAGTCGTTGCTCAGCAGACTTATATACCTCCTGCTCATACATGATGCTACTGGCGCGCAATAAACTAAAGTGAGCCGGAGCAGTATACCCCCCTCCCCTAGATGATTCCCCCCTACCACATACAACAGCACCAAGCGCGTCACTTCATTCAGCGACCAGTAATAAAAAAGTCCTGTTTATATTGGATTCACCTAATATACTGAAAAACTGTTATCATTGATATTCTTGATCATTCATCCTTCGTGGAATATAGGCGTGATGTTATGTTATGATGTGGCATCTCTATCATCATCACACTTTTAAACATGGCAACTGACTTCTCTATTGTCAGCTGCTAATAGTCCACTGCTGGACCAGGCCTTTCCCATGCTGCGCCACAACACCCTGTCTTCCGCCTTCCGCATCCATTCTGACCCAGCCACGTTTTTAAGGTTAACTTGCCATCTAGCTGGGGAACCCCCAGCTGCTGGGGTTCCCCCGCTACTTTTCTATTAGGCACCTGTAGGTAATTAGTTTAATTGAAATAAAAGTTACGACTTTGAACCTTTAAGTTTATTGGGTTGATTTCCAGTTCATCCAAATTAGGTCCTGTGCCAATCTCTTGGCGGGAACCTATGGATTGATTGTAGTCTTACTAGGTGAACCTGAATATAGTGTTTTACAGTAAGTACGTAGGTATCGAAACACAAAGTTCAACGAGTCCAAAGCTAACTAAATACTTAGGTAAGGCGTTAAGGCAGTGACTAAAAGGTCGACGGTTCGAATCCTTACTCCGTCATAGAGCTTATACACTTTTCCACCGATCCATATGTATGAGTGTTCGTAGAAGGCTGTATAACGGAAATAAAGCCTGACGTACCTAATTAATTTAATGGCTTAATAATTTCCATAAAAGTGTCATTAAGGACACACTTTTATGTATCAACGATCGACGTAGAATCAATTAGAATCAAGTTCACCTTTTTCTCAACAAACAAATTATACAATAATAACACGATGTGTTAAGACCATACAATACATTGGCATTACACGAACCACCACAAAAAATCAATCAAATAATTAGACAACAATACTAACAAACGCGCGGGGTATTGAACATGACTGCTCTAAATCGAACACGCCCTTGATTTTTCCATTACATCTACATACGAACGTTCTAGATCTCCAAACAAAATGGCTTCCAAATGTCAAACGTTTTCTCACAAATCGTGACTGCTATGCACCTGATTATCTAGTAGATAATCTAACTGATCTAGCTGTTAGTTTTTAACAACAAAAAAACACGTTTAAACTTGAATAAGTAATTAGATTATTACCTAATTTTACGCGTTGTCGAAATTAACGCGTAGTTTAAAGTTGCAAAAGTAGGTATCTATATGAGTAATAAGTTTTTGTAATGTCTAAAATTACTAATATATTTTGTAATGCAATGTTTAAATGTTTACATTTATTTATAGTTCCAAAGTAGTTAGACATTGCATGCTGTTTGAAATTGCAGCACACATAGCTGGGTGATTAAAATTTTACTAGACAAGTTGTATGGCATAGGAATACGAGGAAAAGCTCATGATTGGTTTGCATCATACCTAAAAGATAGGGTACAACTAGTAGAAATTGAACATTTCGATAAGAACACACACGAAATTATTAAAACGAGATCGGACAGTAAAGCAGTGAACGCTTCAATTCCCCAAGGGAGTGTAATAGGCTGCTTGCTGTTCCTTATCTACATAAATGACCTGCCTAAAGTTATAAATGGACCATGTGTTCTGTTTGCGGACGACATCTCTCTACTGACCTCATGCCAAAACGAAAACAATATAAACGCCGAATTAAACGCCCTTCTTTCTACAGCTGCAAACTGGATGGATAACCATAACCTAGAAATAAACTATACCAAAACAAAATTGATTACCTTTCATCCTCACCAAAAATCCCCTTTAAACCTAAATTTTACCTTCAATAATACAAAACTCGAACAAGTAAATGAATTCACTCTCCTCGGTCTATCTATAGATACCCACATAAATTGGAAGTCCCATATTCAGAAAATAAGGGCAAAATTATCTAAATTCTCGTATGCTTTACGCGAGATTAAAAAAACAACCAACTTGAAAACTGCACTTGTTACATACTACGCATATGCCCAGGCATGGCTCAGCTATGGGGTCATGCTGTGGGGTAACAGTACAGACTCTCAAACAATATTTTTTTTGCAAAAGAAATTAATTCGAATAATAACCAACATAGAACAAACAGATAGTTGCAAACCACACTTCCAAAAACACAAAATACTCACACTTCCATGTTTATATATTTTGGAATTATGTAAATTTGTCAGAACACACCCACACTTTTACACAACCTGTGAAGAAACACAGACAAGATACACTTTTCGACACAACAAAAACAAAATAAATAAACCTCAATCCCGTCTCAAAATGCACTCAACTAGCCCTTTAATCATGTCAATAAAACTATACAATAAACTGCCTCATGAGATTAGAGAAGTAAGCAAAACAAATATACCTATTTATTAATAAACTGAAACAATTTTTGGAAAAAAAGTCATACTACTCAGTAAAGGAGTTTTTAGATGACAAATCGATCGCAAATTAGATGATCCTCCCTTTGGTCCACCAAATGTAACAAAATATAATACATATATAATATAATATGCAATAAAAATAATCAAATATAAATAACAATACCCTTAACATGATATATAAATATAATTCATAATTATTAATAATATAATGAACATAATAATAATAAAAAATAAATAATCAGAATTACCAACATAGATCTAATGTAATATACAAAACTAAAGTAACTAATATCTTACGCCCATACCTAGACATAGACCGAAAAATATAATATACACACATAATTATACCATTCAACTGAACACGTACAAATAATTTAGTCTAATTCCTTGAATTGTTGCGTAGCCCTCTTCCTCTCTCCTAATCTTGCTGTGCCCGACAGGGTCCATATTGATACTATTACCTTGTATGTCACCTTTGTAATACATATGGAATGCAATAAAATATTGAGTATTGAGTATTGATTTCGGACAGCGGAAAGAAAACACTTTTTTTCCTCACCCTGTCAGAAACTAACCACAGTTTAGCATAATCACCAGTTGTTCCCACTGCTGAGATACAGTTCGTAGTTCTAGGATATGCCGGTTTCCTCACGATGTTTTCCTTCACCGTTTTGAGACCAGTGGTAATGAAATTATTTACACAAAAGAGCATGACTGGGTTTGAACCTACGACTTACAGGCAAGCCTGGGTTGTTACCACTGTGGGGTCACCACTGCTACAGTATGCGTTCACAAAAACCGTTGGTCATGCGAGGTGACGAGGGCAGCGTTGCAGCAGCCTACTAGGACCTATATGTTCAAACGAGCTGGAATGGGATGAGATGCTTGTTCAAAGAAATAGCCTCTTGGATCGGATGAAAAAAATTATAAGCAACCCGTGCGTTGTCTCCATACCGCGTGCGTTGTCGACACACCTTCTTTTTTTTTCTTTGGTTATGCGTTCATTTGTTTTTTTCAGTAAATCATCAGAGTAGCTTAAAGTAATAGTTAGCGACTGTTTAACCATACATTTTGGTCATTTAAACGTCTCTTAAGTTTAAGCAACGTTTATATAAACCATTTAGGCTCGGCGCACATTGACGACACGGCATGGCAGGGGTTACATGTAGGGATCCTTCGGTATCCCTACATGTAAGCGCACACTGGCGGTAACTATGCCGCGACGTCCTTAACCATACCGAAGCGTCCTTAGGCATGCCGAGGCGTCCTTAGGCATGCTGAGGCGTCCTTGCTAATGAAGCTACGCGCGGGGCCGCGGGGTTCAGGCGGACGTGTCTTGCCGCGGAATCCCGAAGACTGCCAAAGCGTTCTGAGAAAGCTTCTGATGCCGAAGTGATCCGAAGGCTGCCGACACGGCATGCCTAGGCATACCGCGGTATTGTTTTTGTACTTACGACCGTTAACATTGAAATTTCAACTTTATTTCCATACCATTAAGCTATATTTTTATCCGTCGCCTAAAAATATTGTACCTTGCATGCCGTGCCGCCAGTGGGCGTCGGGCCTTAATGTTTCATTTTACACGTTGCATATTTCTGTACCAGCTTATCCGGTATTTTATTATATTTTAAAACGTTGTTGAAATCTCCGCTGTATCAGAAATTACACAACTTTATTATGAGTAGCGGCTAAAATATAACATTAATAACAGACGTAAGATTATTGCGATTGTTATCTGCCGGAGTTTTTATAAAACTAGAGTAAAAAGTGTTCACAATTATATTATTTTCATGGTAGACTATAATAATTCGCTCGCTTTACTTTTCTTTTTTGATAGCTAGCCAAGTGAATTGGTTTTGTCAGCCGATTGATAGATTATAATGGCCGCAAGTCGTTCGACTAATTTCTATAAAGTGTTTGCTGTCAATGGAGACAAATCGACAGTTTAAAGTTGATCTATCGATCGTGTGAACTATATTAATTAGACTTTGTTAAAAATTATGAACATATTGTTAAGTCAATCTTCCTAGCCTTTTCCCATCTATATTGGGTCAGCTTCTAGTCTAACCGGATGCAAAATTCCAGTATTTTACATGGAGTGACTGCCTATCTAATCTTCACAACCCATTTACTGAGTAACACGAGATCCCTTGGTAAGACTGGTTGTCAGATTTTGGGCTTCCCGTAACAACTGTCAAAGATCTACGAATGACAGCTGGGACCAACGGCTTATCGTGCTTTCTGTGGCACGGAGGGGGTCTTGATATGTTATGGATGGTCACCCATCCACGAACTGACCGCGGCAAGCGTAGCATAATCTTCGATCGACTTGTGCGGCTAGTAGTAGTTTTTGTAAATAAAAACTCGAAAATGCGTAGAATGTAATTTTTAAGTGGTAGAAAAAAGAAAAGAACGCTTTTGTAATGTATCAACAAACAATAAAATCGTATGTCTTACTACAATGTAGATTAACAAAAATAAAAGCCAACAAAAATGCAAAAAATTAACATCTTTATATAAAAACGAAAAGAATCTCAATAACGTCCGATACAGATAGCAACAAAAATCATTGTATAGGTATGTAAATCAACGTTTATTTATTTCACATAAAGGATGTGGTCGGCAGAACAATTGACCGGTGAGTTTCGCCTTCGGTTGGGAGAATGCGTTTGCGATCCATGAGCCCATGACTGTTGACATTCAGAGCACCTGCCCATCGTGGGACAGGCTGAAATGGAGGCAAGTGTCAAGGGTTATCGCTTGAAGTGACCGGTTGGAATAATACCTGGAAATAATGACAAGTACGTAAGTAGAGCATTCTTTGTTGTTAACAGGAAAAACAGAAAATTTTAAAAGTAATACTTAGTTGGCCTTTTATCTAAAAGCAATCTTTATAAGAAATCATTTGAATAGACAAAAAAATTCAAGCATTTGTTGGTTTCGATTTACAGAAAATTTATTTTCTGTCCTTAATATTAAAATCATTTTCGGGGCAGTATCGCTTTCCATTTTTTCAATTATATTATTTCATTTTATTTGATTTGTCGCCATCGACTTCCGAAAGTAATTAAATTATTATCACCTACAGAATAGTATTTATTTAAGTTCATTTTTATTAATTAGAAAGAGGTAGCGAGTCGACTTGGACGCATACCGCCAGGATCCAATAGAGGTGGCACTAGAAAAGGATGCCTGGAAGGATTAGCTCAGCAGTGGGACAGTGTAGGCAAAGGAAAAAAAAAAGTATTTAATACTAGCGACCCGCACCGCACAAAAACCGTGCGAAGCACGCACGGTTTTTACGACTTAATTAACATTGCTTTCTTTATTGAGTTTAATATTAATGTTCAGACGCCAGCACATAAAGCTACCACAATCGATTTACAACTTTATCGCTAAAGTAACTATATGGTTCAAGATTGATTGGGAAAATTTGACAGTTTCGGGTTACTGTACCTCTTATACACATTAAACTTTTGGAAAAAAAATCTAAATTATGCTAAAAACCACAGCAAAATTTTGTGCGTAGTTTAGACGAACAATGCGGCTACACAGACAGACACGAAAAGCGACATTAATTCATAATATTATGCATACATATGCAATAAAATAACACACGTCTACAGGGTTAAATTAAATTATCAAGTGAAACTTCGCAGACGTAATAGATATAGATATCTCTACACAATAAAATAAAAACAAAAAAGGTTCGATGTCGTTTTTTGGCATCAACGACCGCTAGTTGACTTCACATCTGCGGAGTTTCGCTAGTAAATTTAATTATAAAAAAATAATATTAATATATAAATAATATTATAATATTCCACAACTTTCACACAACGCCATCTAGTCCCAAACTAAGCAGAGCTTGTGCTATGAGTACTAGACAACTGATAAACATACATATACAACGTGTAACGTTAAATGCGCAAAACCTGAAAATAGTTTGATCAGAATAACGAGCAGAATTAATTGAACCACTTTTTAATATAGGTCACATTTTTCAAAAAATCTTCATTAAAAACGTTGCCGTGTCTATTTATTAATAGGTCAAGCAAGCCAATGTCAGCGCGGCGCAGCGGCCCGGTGACGACCCCTCCCTCGATAAAGCGTCGTCGCAGACGCAAGAAACGATCAGAATGGCCTGTAAAACTAAAACAGCACATAAAACCTTTACAATTTTTTTAATGACTTATTTTCTCTCTGAAATAGGTCAATTGAATTAAAAATCAGTTGGGGTGTCTGAGGTTTTGCGCATTTAACGTTACACGTTGTATATTTCTAAATACATACATATTATAGATAAATTACTCCCAGACAAAGAACAAATGATCGTGCTCATCACACAAACATTTGTCCTGGGTGGGAATCGAACCCACGACCTTGCGCACAGCAGTCAGGGCCACTGACCACTAGACTAACAGGCCTGTCATCAAAATGCTGTATAAAAAATGGCTAAATTATATCTGTATTTTCTGCCAATCACTTACTCGTTAATAAGTCACATCCTTATCTATTTGTTCTCAATCTCGATCTCTACACGACTTACATTCAATAGAACCTATTTTACATATGAGTCAACTGGTTAACTGCAATAATATGTTTATTATAAGTTAATGGCACCATAACAAAACGTAGGTGAAGCAAAACACAAATTTTATTTTTTTTAAATGGATGAAATTACCTATTTATCCTATATGTATGTGCGGCGTGTGTAGATGACCGAAATAAACTTCACTTCTTGGAAGCTTCTTTATTTATTATTTATTTATATATACGAGTACTTTATTGTACACCAGAAAATAACTAACAAAAAAAAATACAATTTTTCCTACAAAACATACAATTGGCGGCCATATCGCTTTCTGCGATCTCTTCCAGTATTCTTTTTTTAAACTTCTTACAATAAGCAAACTTTAACATCTTAACAGCTCGCTCACCATCTTCCTTGCTTCCCCTTTTTCCTTCCCACACATACTCTCTCATTCACTAATCGCTCCGTTTATACTCTATTCGTTTTTCTTAAAATTATGATGCGATCCAAATTACAAAACAAACAACCTACATGTATCTTCTCTAGCTTTTGGCCGCGGGTGTGCCTGCGGCTTCGCCCGCGGGTTTGTCGGAAATTATCCCACAGGAACGTAGATAGGATCTTTTGGCGTCGTACAGAACTTTCTGTTTTTTTTTTACTTTGTACTTAATTTTATTTATGGTTGGTTTTAGTTAAGTTTGTGGTCTTCCTGTACGAGTCACAATAAATACTTTTTCTTTTACCAAGACTATCCTACCAAGTCTCGTCCAAGCCTACCTGTGCGCTAAATTTCATAGAAGTCCATTCAGCCGTTAAAGCGTGAAAAGGTAACAGACAGACAATGTTACTTTCGCATTCATAATATTAGTAAGGATTTCAAATCACCGGACACTAATGAATGAGCTGCGAAATTCCGTCGGGTAGGTAATTTAGCGATAACTGGAAGTCAGACGGCTTACCGAAATAATTGCACTCCCTTAAACAGAGCCCTGAGGGCTTATCGCATAACAACATTTGTCGTTTGATATAGGGTTAATGCCACACTTTACAGAACTTACCATAGATACGAACAAAACCTTTTATACTTTAGGTTCTGTATAACTGCTCCGGCACTAGCAAAGCTACCAAACAATATAAATCATGGGTGGGTATACCTACAGCTGGACTAAGAAAGGCTTCTCCCAAGATGTGTCGTAATTATCCTCGTCAACATTAGGACTTTTATGATATCATTTTTTTTTTCGGAATTATAATAATAATAATCTTTATTATGATACACACAAGATTCATGATACACAAGATCCAAGTTATTTAGCACTAGCTTTTGCTTCATTCACGTCGATGTCGGAAAATATCCCACGTAACCGTGTTCCATGTGTTTTAATGCAGGTTAAAAACTATGTTTGTGCCAAATTTCATCCAAATCCGTTCTGCCGTTTTTGCGCCAATACGGAACATACATCGAGACAAACGGACAAAACTTCCAAAAACTATATGTTTGGCATCAGACACGTTCCCACATATTATAGCAATTACTTTTTTTTAACATTCAATGTATGGATTTGACTTCGTAAATATTTTATTATATCTAATAGTATCACTAATATTATAAATGTGAAAGTTTGTGAAGATGTTTAGATGTTTGATACTCAATCACGCAAAAACTACTAAAAGGATTTGGACAAAATTTAGTACACAGATAGTTTATAACCAGGATTAACACACAGAATACTTTTTATTCCGATATTCCTACGGAATCGAAACTTATGTGGGTGAAACCGCGGAGCGGTATAAGCAGATATTGTGATGGACTCACTCAACTCTGGCGCATCTCTCTCGTACCTATTCAATGCCACACACAACCTAATACCAACTTGATTGTCTATTTCACTTCAACTCGACTGTACGATCTATTTCATATCACTCGAATTGACGTTTCAGTAAAATAAATGAGTGAAAGAGAGGCCTAGTCAGCAAGAACAAAAATCATCTGTGAATGATTCCGCGGGTAAAGTACGTATGAAATCACATTAAAATCTATATAAGGATCGAACACGTCTGCAAGTAATTTCCCCGCCATACATCATATCTGAAATTATTATTGATACCTTGCTATTTATATCACACTTTGTAAGGTTACCGTCGAATTAAATTGAGGGCTGAAATTAAGTTGTAATTTTTTATCGCGCACATCTTTGTATTGTCTCAATTAATTTAATAAGAGCTTGTGCTTCTGCTTGCTTGTTCGGAAATATTTTGGGGTATTCCTTGTTGACCTAGCAACAAGGAATACCTTCTTCTTTCCGTTTCTACAGTACAACTACATATGTCGCTAATACTGTTTGGGCCCAGTAGGTGGTCACGTTTATTGCGGTGTCAGAGGAGATAGTCAGATCATCAAGTGTGCCGGTGAGCGGACATTTAAGCAGATAGGGCTTAGTGTGTTCAAGAGCACCGCACTCGCTATGGATGTTGGGCGAATCGGTAATGCCCCATTTCGCCAGATAATGTTTGCGGCGTCCTACTTGGGTTGACAATCGATTCAGTGCATTACAAATAAGCCATTACAGTTCGCGACTAGGGCGCAAGTAATCTTGGGGTTGTACGAAGTCTTGAGGCGATGGATACCTCTCTTCCCACGATTGACTTCGCTACCATGCCCTGAACTAAAGTAATCGAAATCTTGGTTAATTTATTTGCAACAGTCGCTAACAAATCATTCAGGAAATCTCTTCAAAATATCTGCCTAAATCTCGTCCGCAGGTGATAATAGATTTCTTAAAAGCCGGGTTTTTGAGCAGTAGGCATGGTGTTGACTCCTGTTTTCCAGCAGTAGAAATATTTTATGTATTTGATAAGCCTACTTTATTTAAAATGTGCCTTGTCACGTTTGCTTCGGCATTTCTTTTCAGTCGTAATGAGATAGGAAATACCGTCGTCTGACAGTTCGATAAGGAACCGTTGTAAAAGTGATTCAAAATCTATCTTGCAAATGAAATAATTATATGTCCCATTCATTAATATCAGAACCCAAACTCTCGCCCAGAACCAGCCAGCTAATTTCTAAAGGCCAGCTCCCACGACAGTCTCAGCAGCTATGCAACACGGATATATTCTGATAGTACACGTAATAAGAGCTGTTACGTCACACAATGTCCTATTACTGAGAGGAAGTAGTCATTCATAGCACGTTAAAACCGTAGCGTTTACTCCATTGCATAGGTTTTTACGCAACCGGTGACGCATGTGAGATAAAACATCTTATGACTTTGTAGAGCGGAAATGCAATGTAAGTGGTGCGTGAAAATAATATAAATCAAGAATCAGTACTCATCCTGAGAGCAGAGTTGGCCAAGTAGTTTACGAGTTTATAGGTCGTGGGTTCGAACCGAGGCAGGCGCTTTACTTTGTGTATCTCACCGCCACTGCTCTCTAAACGGTGAAGAAAAACATCGTGAGGAAACCGTCATGTCCTAGAACCAAAAATTCGAAGGCATGTCACATCTACCAATCCGCACTGGGCCCGGCCGTGGTGGATCATGGCCCACTCCCTCTCACAGAGAGACGCCATCGTTATAGGCTGATTATGCTGAACCTGGTACACAACGAAGAATGAAACAGAAAAATATAGATAAGTATTTAAGTAACTTGCAGATGGATGAAAACCAGAGTACACTAACCAGAGTAAACTAGCCAATGTTCTGGCTGAGACTTCCAAAAAGGTATAATAGCTTACACAGCTTGACGAATACGTATTATGACGATGATTACCAATAGTTCAATTATAGCACCACCGCTGTTCCTTTCGCGTCTGCATCACTCCACGGCAACTGAGGAAATCGTGCAGTATTTGAAGGTGAAGACCAACTGGACTCTTAGGGTCGAAAGGTTGGAATCGCGCCTCAACATCAACTTTAAGTCACTCGTGGTACGAGTTCCAACCCAGCATCTACAAGCCTGTCTGAAAGAGGACTTTTGGACGAATGGTGTCGTATATCAACGTTTCCGAGGACGGTTACGCGACACAACGCAGCGCAACACGACGCCGACAACGTTACGTGTACTCGTATAGTCATAGTTTTAAGGTTTTTAGTATGTATTAGTTTATTTTTGTATACGGGTCATATTCAAAATAATTGTATATTTACTATTGTCTTAATGTCCTACCCAATTATTTTCATAAGGAGATACAACTGATTAGAATTTTATAAACAAACAGATAAAATTTTTATTTGAGCTTAATAAAAAACAACGAAACATTTGGTACAGCTAAGCAATTCATTAAAAAAAATTAAACCAGTCATTGCGTAGGTTCCGTTTTATACAAGTATTCAATGTCCACGTCTTTGAAGGTAAACTTAAAAAAATAATTTAATTATTAACCATTACACAAAAGTTTAAAAAAAAACTATATTCAGAGAATATTGTTTAAACTTTCAACACTTCACTAAACAAAATATAAAATACTATTTAGTGTTCTCCAAATTTAATTTATTAATGAGTCTTCTGATTTTAATCATATCTGTTATTCTTCTCTGTTATGCTATTTTAACATTATTTCCATGGCAATAAAGAAATTTGATATACTGGCAACATGAGTTCACTAGCTGTCACTACACAACGTAAGAATAAACGCTCGGGGATTTTGTTCAATATAGTTTTTCAGCTCGTTTCGTTGTCGAAGAACATTAGACTTTTAAAAGTAAATATCCAATGTGAGTCGTTTACAATAGCGGTAAGTAATTACTGTTATAATACTCATACTAGGAAATGGCTGTATTGTGATATTTGTTATAACTATAAAATATTCGTATAACATTTCGAATTGTTGTGGAAATAAATAGATTTGTAGATTAGACACGTGCAATTAATTCATATCCGTTATTTTATCTGTCACTTTTTTCTGTTACGTAACAGATATGAATGATTAGGCGTTATTCACGTTGTCTCATGTTGTATGAATTAATGAAAATAAAATATTAATATTTACTGCACCGCAGGTTAGCCAAAACATTTTTTTTTTTACTGACTTAAATTTATTTGAAGTATGTAAAGTTTGCGTATAATGTGGCATGTATTGCATTGCTTTGCCATGTATTGTCTGTGTGTGCATGTTTTACTGCGTATGCTCAGTCCTCACCGCTTGAGCCGTTTGTACTAACCGCGTAGCCTCGCCGAGGCGTACCCAGTCTCTCGTTGGCCATCTCAGTATCAGTTAAGGGGGATGCGCCAAGGTAGCCCGCGAAATTCAAAATGTCTCAGGTTTTTTGCAATTTACAGGTCAGTGTAAAGTTGTATGTTGTGAGTATTTTTTAAATTAATATCTGAGAAACTCTTTTTCATTAAAAAACTAAATTCTTAATACTGTAAGTGCTTAGTCAGCTAGCAAAAAAGTAACATCCACATAGAACTCTAATTATTAAAATCATGCAGTTTAAACTGCTTTACGAATTGTTTATTGCAAAATATACCAATTAAAATACGATCATCAAAATGTTGTTTCATTATGTACCCACCTAGCGACCCACACCGGCTTCGCACTCGTAGCTTGTTATACTTAATCTTAGTAGGTGAACTGTAATAGGTATGCATAAGTAGTGATAGTGATGATGGTATTCTACTATTCCAGATGTTTTAATTAGCTCAACGTTAATTATTTAATTTATAAACGTGTGCTATTTAAACTTGCCCTAATAATTCCTTTCTGTTATTTTTCTGTTACAATCAAACAATATTCATATCTGTTTCCTATCCGTAACTTACAATTATTTTGAATATGACCCATAAGATTATTTTGTGTATTTTCGGTATACAACGTGTAACGTTAAATGCGCAAAACCTGAAAGTAGTTTGATCTGAATAACGAGCAGAATTAACTGAACCACTTTTTAATATATGTCACATTTTTCAAGAAATCTTCATTAAAAACGTTGCCGTGTCTATTTATTAATAGGTCAAGCAACCAAATGTGACAGCGGCCCTGTGACGACTCCTCCCTCGATAAAGCGTCGCCGCAGACGCAAGAAACGATCAGAATGGCCAGTAAAACTAAAACAGCACATAAAACCTTTACAATTTTTTTAATGACTTATTTTCTCACTGAAATAGGTCAATTGAATTAAAAATCAGTTGGGGTCTGAGGTTTTGCGCATTTAACGTTACACGTTGTATATGGGCCTCAGTTGCCTGTTAATAAAATGATTATTTTTATTATATCGTCCAATGACCTTGTGAAGGCCGCAGTGGTTGTTCTTGGGAGAGGCCTATGTCCGGCAGTGGACGTCTTATTTCTTATTTCTCCTGGCTATCATCCGCATTTGTTTGGGGTAAGTCCTCCTACACACAAAACTACTGTGCTGTCTCATAATCTGAGTGCTTTTGAGTGGTAATGGAAAAATTACCTAGCACAGTAAAAATTCTTATGCTGTACAGTAAAATTTATTGGACAAATAGTGAATTTTTCCCAATCTCACTTAGAAAATTTTCTGTAGATGTCACTTCACTCACTTTACAGTGCCGAGCACAGTAATTTTTCTAAGAATTTTCTCACCGTGTGGTACTTCTGCGCCACACCATTCGGTTATCGGTTGTCTATTTTGTTGTGTTGCTCGCTTTCATGTCATTTCTTTTTGTTCGTAGCAAAGTTTTTGGTGGTTGTCCACGGCCTCTTTTTTCATCTTCTATATTCATGACTCTTTTATTCATATGGTCACATGGTCTTCTGAAATGATGATAATGATTTAAATATTTGTAAGACTTCAATTTCTTTTTATGCTTAAGAACACAATGTCATTTTAGTTCGGTACTCAACAGACTGAAGTCCATCCTAACGAAATCAATAATGCGAAGCTATGATTTGACAGCCTGCCAAAATGTTACGCTAAATACGATCGCTGATACAATCTCCGCTACCTCTCTTTCAGGTCAATCAACCCTGAAAAAAAAATTATATTACGAAACTAAAATTCCAATATCCACACGTCTAATCGGTTGTAGCTAAAAAATCTTAATTATAAAGGAACGGTAATTGTATCCATAGGCCACTAGTTGCACACCCGACTTACATGCACTTTGGCAACTGTGGCATTGCGTCCGTCATACGTCACAGATCTATTTGCCAATCCATTTACATAGCCTCCACACGATTTCCAACCTTCAGCTATTGAAATACGGAAGGGTTAAGCCGCATGTTGAGTTTGCCTTACGGTCTAGCCGTACCAATCCGTTGTATGCGTGTGAGCACTCTTTGATTTCTCGCTCCATTTATCAAAGAGCTATTAATCAGTTTTAAGCGTTACAAAAGTTTTTTTGTTACATTTTGCAAATAGATATGTTCCTATGTTGTTGAATGAAAGTGAAGCTGTCTTTCGATTTCCTTCTGTCTACTATTTTTAAAGATGATTTGATGTGGAATGGGGTTGATCTTGATTCAAATAGGGATGGTCTTGGACATATTGAACCAAGACACACAACACACACAATTGGTATAGCTTCTTAAATCGACAGCGTCTCTACCAGGAAACCCGGATGACGCCCGTTGCAAGCTATGGCAGGAATCAGGAAACTCTTCTCCGTCCTACTTACTTTCTACCACCAAAGGAGCATCTGTAAACCTTCCGTGGTCGACTTGGAAGTCCCTGATCCTTTTCCGAACACAAGTGGAAGATGTACATAACTCCAACCAGGTAAAGTAGTGCTACCACGATGGAACGGCAGTAGGGTGAGGTTTTGGAGCTGTGTCGCAAACTATGCTTCACCTCCTGTCCTGCTCTGTGTCACAATACGTGCAGTCAAAATGACCTCTGCGCTGCCACAGACGGTGCCGTGGAAGTGGCGAAGTTTTGGGCCAACAAGATCTAAAATACAGTCGTGCCAGCGACACGAAAAAGAAGGAGATTGGACATGCATTTTATATGATAACCTTCTTACCGTTAACCTGTCTAAAACAGTTTTCATACCCTTTGCTTTGCAAGCTGCCACGTTACCTGCTCCAGACTCCATTACATTAAAAGCTCACTCCTGCACTCCAACTGCGCCCATCGCACAATGCTCCTGCCCGCTATTAGCTAGATCGCCTACTATTAAATATCTGGGGGTTCAGTTTGACAGCGTATTAAACTGGAAATTCCATATAGACAGTCTTACTTTACGCGTCAGAAAACTCATATTTATATTTAAGAAGTTAAGACATTCAGCTGATCGCACTATCTTAAAGACCGTTTATTACGCTCTGTGCCAGTCAATACTTATGTACTGCGTTAGTGTGTGGGGGGGAGCTGCTAAAGTTCACATTCTTTCACTTGAGCGAGCGCAAAGGGCGGTCCTGAAGGTTATGTCCTTCAAACCCTTTAGATATCCTACGTCAAGTCTATATGAGGAATGTCAAGTTTTGTCCGTCAGGCGGCTTTTTGTACTCCACACTGTCTTACGTAGGCATTCATCCCTACAGTATAATCCTAGTTCTCAAGACAAACGTCAACGTCATAGGGTATGCCCTACTCAACGATGTAGAACGGCACTGGCTAAGCGACATTTCTATGGGATTGGGAGTCACTTATATAACAAAATCAATAAAAGCTGTCAAATATATTCTACTACTCTGCGTGAATGTAAAAGCAAAGTTTTTAGTTGGCTTCAAACGCAGAATTACGAGGACACCGAAAATCTGTTAAAAATATAACTCGCCTTGTATATGCAACTAGAAATATATAAGCACACACAATCTTCTATACATGCAACTTCACACACACACACACACACACACACACACACACACACACACACACACACACACACACACGCGAGCGCGCGCGCGCGCGCACGCAACACAGAAAAACACACACGCACGGGCACACTCAGGCACGGGCACACTCAGGCACGGGCGTCTACTTCTACATTCTAAATTATTTATTTAAAGATTTTGTACGCTCCTTAACCGATGCATCTAATGTCACAATTTTTTTGAATTTATTTTATTAGAGAATACTGGTACCCATAACACAAGTTAAATCTTTTCCTTGGGTACCAGAGTTCATACAAATATTTACTGTAATGACATAAGTTGTATTGTGTATAATTGTATATTCTTCTTGTAAATGTTTGGTTGTAAACGCCTTTATGTCCAAATAAACATTTATTATTATTATTATTATGCATGCGCATTCATGGTTGTGCAGAAAGTTAAGCTGTTTTGTTTTCCGCCAAAACTGTTCTAGAACTCGGAACCTCCACGAATTAACCAATCATTACTTATAGCCGTGTCTAACTGCCAATAAAAATGTAAAATGTTAATAAAGTTATTTTTAAGTCTAATTTTCAATAATAAACAATAACAAATATGATTACTACTAGTGTTTTGGTTAAATTATATACCACTAATCCTATTTCTTGCTAAAACAACATAAGTCAAGAATAGAATAGAAAAGAATAGAATACTCTTCTTCTCTTCTCTTCTTTTTCTTTTTCGAACAGCTTTTCAGATTTTTTTCAGTGATTCTATTAATAAACTGTGAAGCTATTTAAATTTTTCACCACTCAAATACTAAATTAAGCATAAAAAAGTCCTTTAAAACTCATTTGTTTGTGCATGAAACAGTTTTTATTGATTCCTGAAAAATTCTAATTGAATGACTTATGAGTTTTTTGAAAAGCCCGATTCAATTGATGTTTCATCAGCATGGCATAAAGAGTTCTAAATCGGAAACCACGCATTCCACAGGGCATACTCAAGTATGTATAAGTAGTTCGTTGCTAGTTGTCATTATTAAATGCCGGAACCGCTAATCTCGAAATAACAAAAACACAAACTAAAAACACTTAGCAGGACAGAACAATAATTACGGAGCACTTACCTACTGAAATTAAACCGTTGGTGATAATTACGTACGAATAGCTTATCTGTTTCAATAATCGTCAGTAATTAGCCAATTTTGCTAACTAGACCACAAATATAATCGATCGAAAAAGTAGAAATATTCGAAATTGTCGGCTTGCTACACCCTATTGCGACAGATGAAGAAATTGGTAAAAAAAGGTTTTGAAAAACAGTTGGTCACGCCATAATGGCCTCAGTGCAAGGTCATATGATGTAGACATACCATGTTTGACATATCTGTATAGGGACAAATTAAATTAGCTAGCGAAACTCTGCAGATGTGATGGGTATCGATGTCAACAACACGATTAAAAAAAATGATGTTTATTTTGGGGATCAACGACCGCTGACGATTGTTACTGGAAGTATGAGTTCAGAAAATCGGTTTTCTTTTGGTTTGTCTTATTTAGATATCGATACCCATTATTTCTGTGAAGTTTACACACGAAAAACAGATTTTTTAAACTGATACTTCACGTGACTCCACTAACTGCGGTCAATGACCCCACAAAAAAAATTTGTTTTGTTTAGATATCGATATCTAAACATGACAAAACAAAAAACATATATATTTAAAAAATTGCTAGCGACACTTCACAGACGTGATGGGTCACGTCTGTGAAGTTTCGCTAGCTAATTTAATTTGACCCTGTATACTTTAGTGACCTTTTTGCCAACTTGTTTATCTTCACTTTTTAGTACAACTAGCTGATTATGGAGAATTTCCTCCTGGCCTAATATCAAGTTGTAACTTTGTAAAGCTACTCGTACTTGTTTCGTTCCGATGACGATACATTTATTAGCTAGAAACGAATTGGTTCTGCAGCCTTCTTCACGAACGAACTCTTTAGATGTAATCAATCTGTTAACATTAATTAATCAATCTGTCTAGCCTTTTCCCAACTGCCGGCTCCAGCCACCCGATTAGGCATCCAGTCTAACCGGGTGTAACACGGAGGGACTGCCTATCTGACCTCCATAACCTAGTTACTGGATAAAACAATAGCCCTTAGTAAGACTAGTTGTCAGACTTTTGGGCTTCTGAGTACCCGTAACGACTGTCAAAGATTTACGAATGACAGCTGGGACCAACGGCTTAACGTGCTTTCCGAGGAGCGGAAGGGTCTCGTTATGTTATGGATGGAAACGCAGATTGTCTCATATTAAAGTAATTAAATCAAGTTGCTCTAAAATACTCATCTTTCTACAATACTGCTGAATATAGGCGTCTCCCACCCAAGTTGCGCCACGGCACCCAGGTATCACTTTAATTCAATTTTACCGGATCTCAACGTGTCTTTATAGAAGCGATTATGCAAATGCCTATATAATTATTAAACACCGAGTTATATGCAAAATATATAGACTAGACATTTGGTTTTACAGGAAAAAGGATTTATCTTTGCCTCTCCTTCGGTTTGCACTCTGCTGCTTCATTCATACTCAGATAAAAGTTCAATTTACACGCTGTAAGATTCTTGCCTGTGTCATGCAATAAAATTAAAGCAAGAAATTACTTGCACCGTCTATACACTATTTATATCGTACAATTTTATTGTTGCTTCAATTTTATTGCGTGCCACAGGCAAGGAACTTGCATCTTGTAAACGGGGCCTAAGTTTCTAAGCCGCACTTGCCATATAAATGCTAAAGTGATAGTCTCTCAGGCGATCAGATAGGTACAGGTCTTCAGGATTAAACAAACTAATTGATTTTGATGTTTGAAAGAAAGGAAAACTTTCGCGTCGGAAAACTGTTAACAATGTAACACGGACGAAGTCACGCGGCATAGCTACTCATAAATAGTTAATTGAAGATTGTTAAGTTAGAGTGCTGTAGCGACCACCCGAGCCGACGCGATGTGCATGGCTCAAAGCCAAAATAACGGAAGCAAATTTGGACTTTCAACCAAACATTAGTGACTGACACATTAGTGAATTTGATTGACATTGAAAGCGCCTTTATGTCGTAGCAGTAACGGTGATTGTTATGTCGTAGTGCTAGTGTTACCTGCTGATGTACGGTTGATGGTACCTAAAAAAATATAATCATATTTATTTACAATTATAATTATTAATTAATATTATAAAGAGGTAAGTGGAGGTTTGTGAGTTTGTATGTAGGAGGTAAATCTTCGGAGCCGCTGATCCGATTCCGAAAATTCTGTCATTAGTGGGAAGCTGCAGTGTTGCTTAGTGGCATAGGATATATATTTTATATTAGAACTAAAGATATTACAGTAAAAAGAGGTAGATATGTTATAGATATACGCTCCCCAAGTCGCAAACCTTGGCTAATTAGCCTAGTCAAGTATCGTCTTGCCTCTTTTCACTCCCGATAATTACGACATCCCACTTCAACGTGTCATCTAATACACGAAGAGAAAATTCTTAGAAAAATTACTGTGCTCGTCACTGTAAAGTAATAATAATAATAATATTCCACAACTTTCACACAACGCCATCTAGTCCCAAACTAAGCAGAGCTTGTGCTATGAGTACTAGAAAACTGATAAAAATACATATATATTTCTATATACATACATATTGTTATACATAAATTACACCTACAAGTGAGTGCAAGTGACATCTGCAGAAAATTTTCTGAGTGAGATTGGGAAAAATTCACTACTTGTCCAATAAATTTTACTGTACAGCATAAGAATTTTTACTGTGCTAGCGTGGTAATTTTTCCATTACCACTCAAATGCACTCAGATTATGAGACAGCACAGTAATTTTTCTAAGATTTTTCTCTCCGTGTAGGATGACTTTTTGCCGTTTTTGAAGATTGAATGTTGGGTAGATAACCTATCTACCTCTTCTTACTTGTAATATCATTGGTCAAAACAAGAAATTTCACGGGGATCATATCGCGTCAGTAGCTAGTAAAGCATAAATCGGATCCTTGCTTTGTGCAGTGCAGCCGGTCGATTCTGTAAAAATCTCACCGTGAAATCATAAGAGAAGTGGATTAACACTATTAAGTAGTGTTAATCCCTAGCATTAGGAATTAATGACAGCTCACTTCCAGCTCACTTCACCTAAGTTCTTACGGTGAGATTTTTACAGAATAGCACTGACGGTGCAGGCATGCGGTAAACTGCTAAAGTAGGACGCAGATAGAAGTTAGAAATAAGGTTATAGAGTAGTACAGTAACCTTCTGTGAGTCAGTGTAATAGTGGGTAATTATGATATTTACCTAAGAGTGGTCTGTGGGTGTGGCAATAATAACATCTGTAACTTGTGTGCCGTTCTGTGACTAATATGAACTAATAATCCCGTTATACAGCGTGTTCAAGCGTGTACCTTAAGATAAAGTGGGGGACTTTTTAAATATTCTTCTTCGTCATGTCGATGGTACGACACTAAATTTGATTTTGTTGGTCCAAAACTTCGCCACTTCGCCGGCATCTTCGGTGGCACAGCAGAGATGCATTTTATGGATGCAATTTTTGGAAAAGAATAAAATGTTTTTAACCAATCCGTAACAGTATATGTGTGTATTTCTGCTACCAAACAGTATAGACATCTTCGAGTCCTGGTGGTGCTGGTGGTGGTGGTATCTGGCGGCTTCATGCTGATGTAATTATAGGCACGTACCTAAGACATTATAGTGAGGGGCCCGTAGCTGTGACAGCCTGTGCGGCTAATAACAGCCGCACAGGTCGATGGATCAAGTTAAACCACGCTTGCCGCGGTTGGTCTGTGGATGGGTGACCATCTTTACATACCGAGACCCCTCCGCGCCTCGGAAAGCACGTTAAGCCGTTGGTCCCGGCTGTCATTCGTGGATCTTTGACAGCCGTTACGGGTAGTCAGAAGCCCGAAAGTCTGACAACCAGTCTTACCAAGGCGTATAATATTACCCAGTAACTAGGTTGTGGAGTTCAGATAGGCAGTCGCTCCATGTAAAATACTGGTATTCAGCTGCATCCAGATAGACTAGAAGCCGACCCCGACAAGTTGGGAAAAAGGCTAGGCAGATGATGACCTAAGACATTATAGTTTCGTATCAGAGGATGGCAACTGACAGGCAACGCATCTGCAATACCTCTGTTATTGTAAATGTTCATATTGGTGGTGACGACTTACCGGTGGTTCGTCGGGTTGTTTTGTTCTTGGTCTAATATCAAGTTGTAACTTTGTAAAGGTACTTGTTCCGTTCCGATGACGATACATTTATTAGCTAGAAATGAATTGGTTCTGCAGCCTTCTTCACGAACGAACTCTTTAGATATAATCAATCGGTTAACATTAATTAATCAATCTTTCTAGCCTTTTCCCAACTGCCGGCAGTCGGCTTTCAATCTAACCGGGTGTAACACGGAGCGACTGCCTATCTGACCTCCACAACCCAGTTACTGGGTTACACGATAACCCTTACTAAGACTGGTTGTCAGACTTGGGCTTCTGACTACCCGTAACGACTGTCAAAGATTTACGAATGACAGCCGGTACCAACGGCTTAGCGTGCTTTCTGAGGCGCGGAGGAGTCTTGATATGTAATGGACGGTCACCCATCCAAGAACCAACCGCGGCAACCGTAGCTTAACCTTCGATCAATCCGTGCGGCTGTTATTATTTAGGACCCTTTCCTTACGTTATTTCTTGCATAGAGATAATATTTGAAAATGTCAATAAATAGAAGTTAGGTAGGCGTTCCAATGCGTTAGGATTTGTATAACGACATGCAATAAAGCACAACTATTAGTTCTCGCCCAGGGGCTACATTTGTTACAAAATGTAAAACAAAACACTACCTAGTAATTTGTGGTGTATTTCAGCAAATGTCGACGTCATTACATATTATAGAAAACTTTGCAAAATTCGAAATTTAGTTGTCTCTCCTATAGAGACAACTAAATTTCGAATTTTGCAAAGTTCGAAATTTAGTTGTCTCTTGTCTTTCGAATTTTCCGAAGTTAATTGGCCATCGTAAAGGGTGTTAATTTGCTTTAACATTCACTCTTAAAATGAACTGATCAGCGCTGGGGCTTGCGTAGGAAGTAACATTATGCTGACCGATGGCCGTTTTGCGTGGATGTGACGTATATTTTCGGGGTATTCCTCGAAGCGCACCAACTTTAAACCGCACCAAATAAAGTGCACCAAAAGTATTCCTCAAAACGATGGTGCGTTTCAAGGAATAATTTTGGTGTGCTTCATTTGCATTTCAAAGTTGGTGCGCTTCGAGGAATACCCCATATTTTCCCCCAACTTGTTCTTTTTATGTTTTGTGTTTTTTCTCTGCGTCATGTTTGCCGCAAATAAACGTATTTTCTTTCTTTCTTTAACTGTGTGTTTCATATTATGTGGGAAGATGGCGTACAGTGGTCACGTGCTACCTTGAACCGTTAGGTTTCGGGGAGACCACTTTACGATCTCCCCAGGGATGTGCCCTAAGAGGTGTTGCACAGAGCGGGTCTCGGTCCGGTCTTCTGAGAGGTAACGGTATCCCTTCCATATGCAGATGGTGACCACTGTGGTGGTTTTAGTGAGGTAAAAATCCCAAATTCCTTATCCCCAAAGCCCGGGGTGCCTTTTAACTGTAGCCACCCGAGAAAAAAAGATGTGTAATTGAAATGATTAAAATATACCTAAAGACAGTAACTAAACGTTTATGTCTATAAAAGTTACAAAATGCCAGGTTTCCAAACAGAATTATTTCTTTGAAGGCATCTGAGGAATCATTCTGTTTGGAAACCTGGAACCAAATAGAACAAAAAGTGTTTAGGTACTGAAGCTAGGTACTGAAAATACACAATAACTAGGTACAATACTTGTATTCAGCTGAATCCGACTATTAATAGTGTCATTAGTAGATCTTCGACAGTCTTTGCGGGTAGTCAGAAGCCTGAAAGTCAGACAACCAGTCTTGCCAAGGGGTATCGTGTTACCCAGTAACTGGGTTATTGGGCTCAGATGGGCAGTCGCTCCGTGTAAACTAGTATTGAACTGCGTCCGTTTAGACTGGAAGCTGACCCCAACATACTTGGAAAATTGATGAGGAATGGTGGCCCAATGGTAACGGCCCAGACATAGAGTCGCAGGTCGTGGGTTCGAACTTAGGCAGAGGCGCTTTACTTTTTATAAATAATTTCATCACCACTGCTCTTAAAATGGTGAAGAAAAACATGGTGAGGAAACTTGCTGTCCTAGAACCATAAATTCGAGAACATGTGATGTCAAGACTCCTACACACAGTGCCGGCGGCAGTGCCGCCGGGTTTTTGCCGAGCGGCCATGCCGCCGGCATATGCAAGCCGCCGGCACATGTCGCCAAGCATAATTCCAATTGCGACAGTCGTGTAGAATGCTAGTGAAGTGCACATTTGTCGTTGGTTACGATGAATAAAGAAATCCGCACTGCCATCGCAGTTGAAATTTTTATTTTAATAAGAAAAAATATAAAAGAAAGAGAAGGTTTTGGGTGCGTCTAAGTTTGCAATATAGAAAATGGCGGCTCGTGTGTGCGGCAAGCCCGGCGTGTAGGAGCCTTCACCTTGTCTTCGAATTTTACCAACCCGCACCTGGCCCGCGTGGTAGATTATAGCCCGCTCCCTCCCGAAGAGAGGAGGAAAAATATTGGCTGATTATGTTAGGCAGATGATGATGACGAGCTGCATCCGGTTAGCAGGAAGCCGATCCCAATATACATAATGAGAAAAAGCCTATCCAAATGATGATATGCTACTTATGGACAGATTCTAGCTGTCTCCTTCGCCTTTAACCACAAGTTATAACCACAAAAAACGAATGTTTTGCGGTACCAACATCGTTTCTCGACACGCTGTATATTGAATTACTGATACTAATGAAGCATTAATACGGCCTCTGCCACTCGTGCGAAATTCCGCTGCAGCATAAATAAACACAATCTCACAGATCAGGTGATTATCAAAACAACATGAATGTTTAATATTTAAGTTATTTAGTACCTACATAACGAGCGAGAAAATCAGCTGACTACGCCCAACATCGAATGAGACGTTAAGCTAAGTAGCGTGATATTCACTTGTTCTTGTCCGGTTAGAGAGACACTTTACATGGTACTGAGACGGGAGTACGTGGTACTGGCTGCACGCGTAGCGTGATCACATCTATCATTTTTACTGTACAGAGAATAAACATTTCTCTTTATAGAAAGAGATATCTTTATTCAATGGGGCTTTGTATAGACAAAGCCCCCGCCCCAGCCCTAGAATCGTTAACCCCTCATAGTAATGGACTATATTGTTTTTCAAGACCATATTTGCTGTCATTTAAAATCCGCCATTTTGATTTTATAAAAACAAAACCTAACCTATAACCTTCGCGCGACTCAAACGTGTCGATTCGACATCAGCCGGTCGATTCTGGAAAAATCTCACCGTGATAACTAAGGTGAAGTGAGCTTAGAGTGAGCTGTGAGTCAGGCTGATGCTAGGGATTGGAGACTATTGACGACTCACTCCTCGCTCACTTCAACCAAGTTTTCACGGTGAGATGGTTACAGAATCGCACGCCTTATGTATTAAAATCTATCCGGCCGTTAGGATGCTTCGAGGGAATTCCACATACAAAGATACATAGTTATGTACGCATAAAGACAAAACCCTGTCCTGTCACGTAGTTGGATAGATAGTGTATGACACAGCACATAACTAGGTTCACCGTTTATTTAACAGTTTCATAAACTACTAATTCGATAATCGAATTACCTCGCAGTAGATGTCTTCGTCTTGGGCGAGCTTGAATTCCTCACTGCACTCAGGATTCCAGTCTGCGTCATTAAGACACTGCTTTATCCCCTTGGTGAATAATCTACTATTATCACCCTAGGTGCCTATTACGCAGCGCAAACTCCATTAGATCTTGATATAAGTTATTTCCTATTTCGTTACTGTAAAGTTAAATGCTTCCGTTTCGTCACTCTTTCCTCGGACGTTTCAACACGAACAATCGGAGCATGCCCTTTATCATTACAACTAATTAAAGTAACTATGCTTTACTTCCATATATTATAACTATAACCGTCATGGCTATGATCTGTGTGGTTCTTTACTCAAAAGACCATTTCCGACACCAATCTATGTACATTGGCTTCACATGATCTGACCAAGATTATGTCTGGACTTTAAAAGAAACTGTGACCTCTGAGTTTGTTTCATTCTGCCATTCTTCTCAGAGTAGTCAGATAGGAAACGCCGACCTCCTCTAGTTTTAAAAAATATGATTGACATGTAAAAGTGTTTGTACAAACCTACTTACAGAAAATAAATCATTTATCATTCATTTATCATTTAATAGAGGGGTAGGCAGAGAGCAGAATAGAGACACTTTCGGCCATCATCACATAGTGTAGAACAAAGTCGCTTTTCGTATTTGTCTTTATAAGCGCTTAAATCTTTTAATACCAAGCAGGGGCAGGTCGCTAGTGACTATACAACGTGTAACGTTAAATGCGCAAAACCTGAAAATAGTTTGATCAGAATAACGAGCAGAATTAATTGAACCACTTTATTAATATAGGTCACATTTTTCAAAACATTTTAATTAAAAACATTGCCGTGTCTATTTATTAATAGGTCAAGGAAGCCAATGTCAGCGCGGCGCAGCGGACCGGTGACGACTTAGCTCCCTCGGTAAAGCGTCGTCGCAGACGCAAGAAACGATCAGAATGACTAGTAAAACTAAAACAGCACATAAAATCTTTACAATTTTTTTAATGACTTATTTTCTCTCTGAAATAGGTCAATTCAATTAAAAATCAGTTGGGGTGTCTGAGGTTTTGCGCATTTAACGTTACACGTTGTATATTTGTTTAAAGTGCAAATTGTTTGCTTGCCGGTCGATTCTGTAAAAATCTCACCGTGAAAACTTGCGTGGAGTGAGCTGTCAGTGTCATCCCACTGATGCTAGGGATTGACTAAGCAAACATTTACAATCATAATCGAGATTTTAATAATATTTTTTATGCTAATTCTATTAATCATTTTATATAATTTCAAAGATAGTATTTTAGTTGTCAAACCCCACGTTTAATCCCACGTAGTTTGTGTGGACTCGACAGGACTAGTCTAGGAAGAAAAAAAAAACAACATTTAGATTCTGACTGGGTTTCTGTTTTGCTATTTTATTTTAAAACCCCACAAAATAGTAATGCTTGGACAACTAAAACACTAGCGTTGAAATTATATAAAATTAGCAATAGAATTAGCATAAAAATATTATTAAAATCTCGATTATGATTGCAAATGTATGGTTGGTCAATCCCTAGTATCAGATGGGATGAAACTGATAGCTCACTCCACGCTCACTTCACCTAAGTTTTCACGGTGAGATGGTTACAGAATCGCACTGCAGGCGTGGTGAATCCCTACTGTCATTTACTGTCATTACACATTAGGTACTGTCATTTACATGATTGATTTCTTTTTTACTTCTCCTTTCGCAGGTCTGCTGGAAGAAATTTCTTAAGAAATAAGCAGTGCCTTTGTACTCAAATTATAATTATGTCATATCCATATGTATTTTACTGCGTGTACATAAATAATAAAATAAATAAATGATGAATGCCATAAGCATTGATGTTATCGTATGTTCACATGATTACCTAATAAAAACAAATAACACTAACTTTGTACGGTTTTATAATTGCTAACATGACGATATTACATTCACGACACGGCATCACGATAACACAGGGAAGTAAAGTAATAGAAATATATGAAATCGCTTTCACATATATCCGTCCACGGCAACAAAGCAAACGAGCGTGCAAGTATATCCATACATTTTATGGAAGTAGACGTCCACGATAATATCGTCAATTTAGACATTATACAACTTGTAACGTTAAATGCGCAAAACCTGAAAATAGTTTGATCAGAATAACGAGCAGAATTAATCGAACCACTTTTTAATATAGGTCACATTTTTCAAAATATCTTCATTAAAAACGTTGCCGTGTCTATTTATTAATAGGTCAAGCAAGCCAATGTCAGCGCGGCGCAGCGGCCCGGTGACGACTCCTCCCTCGGTTAAGCGTCGTCGCAGACGCAAAAAACGATCAGAATGGCCAGTAAAACTAAAACAGCACAAAAACCTTTACAATTTTTTTTTATGACTTATTTTCTCTCTGAAATAGGTCAATTGAATTAAAAATCACTTGGGGTGTCTGAGGTTTTGCGCATTTAACGTTACACGTTGCAAAAGCACAAATTCACAACCTATTTCCCGAGTTTGCCCACCAAGTCTAACCCAAGAAACAAATACATTCTAATTTTAAACATTACAATATATTTCTATTTCATTGGGCTAGCAATAAAATGTATTAGGTAACACATAACAGGGCTAACTGCTCTGGTGTGTTGTTCACTCAACATTTGACAAGTGCCCCGTCATTGTACTCGAGGAAATCGAGCTGGTAACTAGGTCTTCCCGCAGTTATGGGTAGGCTTTAAATGGCTTTATAGTCTACAAAATTAAGTACAATTTACCTAGTCCTTGTATTTAGTGATAATGTTTGTGTTCTCATAATAAATTGAACACGTACTAAGTATAGTGTATCTGTGTAAAGTGTGTGTAGGATAGGCTTGTGGCTAAGTAATAACAGCCGCACGGGTCGATGGATCAGGTTAAGCTATTCTTACCGCGGTTGGCCTGTGGATGGAGACCATCTTTATATACCAAGACCCCTCCGTGCCTCGGAATGTACGTTAAGCTGTTGGTCCCGGCTGTCATTCGTGGATCTTTGAGAGTCGTTACGGGTCGTCAGAAGCCCGAAAGTAGTTTGACAACCAGTCTTACCAAGGGGTATCGTATTACCCAGAAACTGAGCTGTGAAGGTTCTATGTAAAATACTGGTACTCAGCTACATCCGGTTATACTGGATGCCGACCCTAACATAGTTGGGGAAAAGGCTAGGCAGGTGATGTACAGACGCCAGCACATCAAGCTACTACAATCTGTTAAATTTCTTTAATAGATTTTCAATTTTATCGCGAAAGTATAAGGTTTAATGTTGATTGGGAAAATTTGACAGTTTCGGGTAGCTTGTTGTGCTGGCGTCTGTACTATAGTGTATCTATTTTATAGATATGTAAACACTATATCATGCACGTCAGTCAACTGTCACTTCACCACGAATGACTGGGAACAGTTGAAAGTGAAGCGGTGCCAGCACGGGAGCCTCGGTGTGGTGATGAGCCAATGTAGTAATAATTGAGGGGCAATTCTCGTAACTTTAAGAATGTTCACAGCCTGCAGCCTAATTGCGTAACACACTATTACTCTCAACTTGAATAATTTTGAAGCATACTGCTGATCCATTGCTCCATATGTTCGAAAAATGTGTCTGCTCAACAACGTAAATAACGCAATGAATGTTGTTGAACTGTCAAAATGAAACCCATTGCTACTGATAGTGTGTGACGCAATTACCCAGCAGATCTCAATCTCCATCTGTCAAAAATACCTCTAATTTCCCAAACATTTGGACAAGTTTTTGACTTTTGTTTGTCGCTGACATGAGACTGCCACTAGGTTTTTAACGTTTTAAATTACGAGAATTGGTCTTCAGCTTAAAAAACGGGATCAACGGTCTAGGTACCTGTAGAACAGGTACCTAGACCGTTTGTCAAATCAGTAAAACGGTCTAGTATAGACTTAAAGCTTGAATTATGACCTAAAACTAATGATGGCATCGGAGCAAAGCACTAGGAAGTGGTGAAGGGCGGGCGTTTTGGGGGACTGTCTTTTGTAATTTTGACGTTCGAAAAGTGCTGATTCTCAGCCTAGTTTAAATAAATGACTTTCGATTTTGATTTTGATTGATTTTGATTTTGGAGTTTGACTTCACATTGTCACACAACGCTCTCTAGGGAAGCACACCAACATTCGACGGTAAATTGCAAACGCTATGTGTTGCCCCCACAGTCAGAAAACCCAAGACTAAGCCTGTTTAAATTCAAGAACGATAAATTCTCAAGCATAAATCACAATTTAAACCAAGATTTGATGAGAGATTTGTTTGATATCTGACACTTGCAAATCAAGACTCATGCTCGAGTATCGATTCAGACTGATACCTACATCGATTCGTTACCGTCTCATTCTCGTATCGCCATCTATAAACAGCATCGTGGGTATACGTGCGGCAGCCTACGTCTATCCGCCACAGAGAAGCCGTCGATCTATAATAGCCGTGCTGCATTCAAACGCTCTCGTAACGCGCCCGCAACTAGTAAGACACTCGAACGGTATGCGATACAAAGGTCCTCGTCGATTATCTTGCATTACGTTTTAAATGCCCTAATTTTCTTGACCGCAGTCAAAGTATAGGAATACGAAATAGCCTTAGGTTATAGTTTATTACTTCTTATGTGCAAATCTGATTCGTACAAAGAACAATGAGATTATTCAATGAATATTACAGTTTACTAAATGTTAGCGATACGTAATGTTTGATTCGTTTTGCAATAGGTAAGTACTGTAGTGATATTCTGTAAAAATCTCGCCGTGAAAACGTAATTGCAGTGAGCTTGAAGTGAGCTGTCAACAGTGTCAATCCTAGCATCAGGTGGACTGACAGCTCACTTCAAGTTCACTTCACCTAAGTTTTTACAGTGATTTTTTTTAAAGAATAGATCGGTTGGTCCTTGTCTCAGACTGCCTCGTTGGTCTAGTGGTCGCAAACGCTACTGCTGAGCAAGAGGTCTGGGTTCGATTCCCAGGTCGGGCAAAGTTTTATTGGGTTTTTCCATCTGGAATTTTTCAGTAGCAGCCCAGGATTTACTGATTTACAACGTGGGCAACATTGAAATTAAAAAAAAAATAGTTTGTGAACAACACTAGGAATTTCACACTAGGAATTGAATATGTACAAGCACCTATATAAAAAGGAGGGCAAATAATCAAAGGGCGTCAAAAAATTCTTCCGCATCGCGGTCAATAGGAAACGTGCCCAAAAGGCTGGCAGCTTTGCCACGTTGTATGACAATCTTTTTTGTTTCTAAGTTTATCAAATTTAAATAACGATACCTATCACGTCTGCAGAATTTCGGAAGCTTATTTTTGTTGACCCTGTATACAATATGAATTTAAAGTACAAACAATTTGTTATATCAAATACTCAAGGCTGCAATCCCTTGAAGCAGTGAAAATATCAAACTTCTAAGTCAACACAATTAAAAGATACGGGCGTTTATGTTCCGTTTATGCAGCATATTTTGACACTCGCAAGGGAATCAAAACCTATAGTGTTAGGCTATACTTACCGTTGACCTAGAATCATGAAATTTGGCAAGTAGCAATATCATGTAGCACAAGTAAAGGAAAAATATGAAAACCGTTTTGTAGTTACATACCTACATATGGAACCCTCGGTGCGCGAGTCCAACTCGCACTTGACCGGTTTTTTTTTCTATTTAGTCTGTAAGAATGATTTAATTTGAGTGATATAGACTGTTTAGAAAGTGATTGCAATTTTCTAGTTATGAAACAAAGTTCACCGTTCACCCCCTATTAGATTGGCAAAATTTACGTGAACTTTAGAAAGAGAGAAAGAAAAAGGCGTTTATTGGCATTACAACAAAATAAATGCACAATTAAAACTACAAAAACCGGCCAAGCGCTAGTCGGATTCGCGCACGAAGGGTTCCGTACCATCTATAAAAACGCCAAAAAAAAAATCATGTCTGTTGTATGGGAGCCCCCTTAAATATTTATTTTATTCTGTTTTTTTATTTCATCTTTGAAAATGTCAACTGTCTAACTATCACGGTTCATGAGATACAGCCTGGTGACAGACCTTCAGACAGACGGACGGACAGCGGAACGGTAGTAATAGGGTTCCGTTTTTCCCTTTGGGTACGGAACCCACAGAAAAGAAAGACTAAAACAACTCTGCCTAATCCTTTGTGGAACACAGGCGTGATCTGGTTTTCTTTGTTCGATTCCGGCCTAGTTATTTTAAGGTTGGAAGTTTCTAGTAGGTAAACGGCCTGCCACCAAAAACATCAATCAATTTTATCGATCAAAGTTCAAAGCTTACATTAATCCTCCCAAGCAATGTGCTTGCCCTCATCCCAGATACCAACAAGGTGCTGTAAGAGCTAGGTCACCGAGACATGGAGCGAGGCTCGTCTAAACAAGGCACTACAAAAATGTCTTCGCTCTGATTCTTCGGAAAAATCCCACTGCTTTCGATTATAAAGGTGGAAAAATCCTGTTTTTTTTTTTTTTTTTTTTTTTTTTTCATAACACTTTGCAGTACAGTATTGTATAACTTAACACTATTTTCACGGGGTCAGAGGGTCCAAGCAAACAACTGATAAACTAGTTTAAATTTAATAAGATGCAGTGATCTCCTGAACAAGAACTAAGATTCCCGTTAGATTAAAGATTTAGATTATTATTATTATTTAGATTTCCGTTTTTACCGTACGCAAAATACGCGCATTGACGTGGAGTTGCGGACACCAGCCCGTGTTACCTATTACCTAAGATTCCCGTTAGCCATTTTTTTTTTCGTTACAGCAATTTGCTCTTTCATCGTTTCGGCATACTTACTCCTGTAATCAGACGATGGTAATAGCTACTGCGGAGCAGAAGAATTTATGGGAATCGAAGATTGAGGAGATCGTAGAGTACCTGCGTGTGAAGACCAACTGGACTTTGAGGGTCGAGAAGTTGGAGCCGCGTCACAACACGAACTTCAAGTCGTTCGTGGTGCGTGTTCCGACACATCATCTCGAGAAGTTCCAAAAGGAAGAGTTCTGGCCGAAGGGTGTTGTGTATCGCCGGTTTCGTGGCCGGCTACATGACACCAGTCAGCGAAACACGACGCCGACACTTCGTGTGCAGTAGTATAAGTTTGTTATGTTGTATTTATTTATAGTATTTTTAAATTATATTATTATAGTATTGTATTTGTGATAATTTTGTATGTATTACTTTATAAGTATGTTTGTAGTAGTATGTATTGTTTTTTTCTATGGGCCTTAGTTGCCTGAAATAAAGGAATAAATAAATAAATAAAACTACACTATCTATTAGATATTCATTATTTTATATACGAAAAAATCTTTCATACCAGTTCAATATATGTAAAATTAATACTTAAACAAAATTAAACCTACGTACACCGGATACTCTCCATCCGGGGCGTAATTATTTGAACTGTCTGTATGTGTGAATTGAATGATGAATGGATATTGGGCGGTTGCCTTGAAGCCATTTATAAGCCTGATTGATTTTGACAAATGAATATCGATTTATTTTTACGAAGTGCACGATTGATTGAATGGTGTAATAACAACTTCGTTTTGTGAGTTTGATTGAATTTTACCCATGTAAAAAATATTCTTTGCACTATATCTTTCTTTGGGAGGGTTCGACAATGTTAGGTATCAGTTAGTACTGTAACAAGACCAATCGAACGCTTCTCGGATGCTCTCAGGATAACTTTTATCCAATGAAAAAATGAACGCGGTCATAGTTTATACGGTCTAAGCGATCAGCACATAAAGGGTTGTCAAGCGTCAATATTTCCAGAAAATGATGACACTGACATCTCTTGAACGTGGTTCAGATGTGATGATCGTTTTCAGTTTCATTGGTGAAATTCGCCCTCAAAAGTGGACCAAATTAATCAGAATAACCCTACTCGCCTGAATATTTATTTATTTATTTATTTATTTGGGACAAAAAACAGTTATGCGTTACAATATTAATAGTTAGCTAAGGTATAATAGTAAACAAACGTACAACCCACACTATTGTCCACGGAATCATATCGATTTTTAAAAGAAATAAGGAAACGGACGTATACAGAAGGGAACAGTAAGAAAATAAAAATAAGCCTGAATAGTCACACAAACCAAGTAAAGACAGCACTCCCCGTCCAGATTTGGTCTGTAATCACCAATCAGCTCACACCATAATATCGGCAAGAAGCAGTCATCGTTAAGGATGACCAGAAAGTAAATCAATAGCCATTTTTCTAAATTTGTACTGATTAAGAGCAAAAATATCTAATATCTAATTTATAAAATGTGAGTTGTACGTTTCTAATAATCGGCGGAGAGGAGCTCTCTCCCCAGCATTTGTTCTACACTTCTCTGTGTAGAACAAGCGGGTTGCTCGCACCTCCCGCCGTCTGACACTCCTAGGTACAACATAACATAGTTTATTTGAAAGTTCCATACAATTAAACCTATTGTTGCATATGCCAAACAACATCATAACCATCAGCAGTGTACGCCTGTGCTCCAAGCTTAATATGTTGTACTGATTATAGGAGTTTCTTCGATTAATTTAGGACATATACGAATGTCTATGTTCTATACTCGTCCTATTTCACTTTGAAAACGTGTTAAACCTATATATAATGGAGTATCTGTATTTAATATAATAGAATAAAGTGAAGGACGAGATTACAGTCATTTGCCGAGACGAAATACAAATTATTACATTCTATTTCACAATACAGACCTATAATCGCCATTGGAAATGCAACTGTCAGGCGGTAAATACTTCAAATGCCAGTCCGACACTATTGATTAGGACTTATCATTATTTATCTGTCTCACTGCTCAGCGGTGCGAAAAATGTCTAAGCTGCAGATTAGTAGGAGATTACGATTGTTTACTGAGATTGTTGGTAAATTGGAGGCTGTTCTAAAACTGCTTTGTTTATGAACAAGTTTATTAGGAAAATTCGAGGTTAAGGTAAAATTAAATTGCAATAGTGCTTGTCAGTAGATAGATATTGACAGAAATGCAAAAGCTCGGTTTTCACTTAAAGAGTTTCCCATGAAAGATGACTTGAACTTTTTCCTCTTTTTTTTTAATTCTTAGTCGCGTATTTTTGGCCGGCAGTCATTAAACAAGCATCCATGTATACAACGTGTAACGTTAAATGCGCAAAACCTCAGACACCCCAACTGATTTTTAATTGAATTGACCTATTGCAGAGAGAAATAAGTCATTAAAAAAATTGTAAAGGTTTTATGTGCTGTTTTAGTTTTACTGGCCATTCTGATCGTTTCTTGCGTCTGCAACGACGCTTTATCGAGTGAGGAGTCGTCACCGGGCCGCTGCGCCGCGCTAACATTGGCTTGCTTGACCTATTAATAAATAGACACGGCAACGTTTTTAATGAAGATTTTTTGAAAAATGTGACCTATATTAAAAAGTGGTTCAATTTATTCTGCTCGTTATTCTGATCAAACTATTTTCAGGTTTTGCGCATTTAACGTTACACGTTGTATAATCGCAATCTCTCGTCACCGCTTCGCCAGGCTACTTCATACGACGAATATTTCCACCCAGATGCCTCAGACACGCACAGGGTAGCGATCCTTGCTCAGTATTCTGGAAGTCTTTTTAAAGTTTTAGCCTGGAAGGCATCTTTCATAGGCCTCTACTTGGCTGCATTGTCTCCACGCTGTCAGTCTCATCCGGGATCAATCCGTGGTAGCAACAATGTCGTCCGACCATCTCGCCGCGAGACGATCCACATTCCTACTTCCAGTCCTTGAAAGCCACTTGGTAAAAGACTGAAATAGATTGAGATACTCATTTAGACTCAAATCTAGTTTACTCTACTCAAAATCAACAATTCTTATAGATAAAATATAATATTTATCATCGCAATAAAAACCAGAGCAATCTTATCAAAACAACATTAAAATCATTACAATTACATACGTAATAGATGTTTGAAATTATCAAGTCGGCGACTATTAACGAAGGAATAAATACTCCTTGCGGTAAGTACTGAGGTACTTGTAGCTACCGCATAATACTGCAATATCATAATTTAAACTTTTAACAGTCTCATTAATACCGATTTGGCTGCAGGCGCACAATTAAACTTGATCTAACATTCTAGTACTATCAATTACGGCAAATATCGGCGTGATATTTATTTAAAAAATGCTTGAACCATATTTCTGTTCGGAGAATTAAAATAGAACATCATGCGAAGTTTTAATTTGAAAACAAAAAAAAATACAAATAGTTTTGCCAGTGTTTTTTGTTGCGCCGGAGTTCTATTTGTGAAATAAAGAATTCTTAAAAAAACTTATACTAATAGTGTGTTTGCGTTATATTTATGTCTTCCAATGTCAGAAGAGAAGTGGGCTAAAAGAACCACCGATTGGGTCACAAATAATGCACGACGACGTCGCGGCGAGCCAAGGTGAAGATGAAGATGAAAAGACTGGCCGGCACTAGCTACAGACAGAATTGTGTGGAAAAGGGAAAGAAGTCCTTTGCCCTTCATTGAGACAATACAGGCTAGTCAGTTAGTGGTTATATTTACAACGTGTAACGTTAAATGCGCAAAACCTCAGACACCCCAACTGATTTTTAATTCAATTAACCTATTTCAGAGAGAAAATAAGTCATTAAAAAAATTGTAAAGGTTTTATGTGCTGTTTTAGTTTTACTGGCCATTCTGATAGTTTTTGCGTCTGTGACGATGCTTTACCGAAGGAGGAGTCGTCACCGGGCCGTTGCGCCGCGCTGACATTGGCTTGCTTGACCTATTAATAAATAGACACGGCAACGTTTTTAATAAAGATTTTTTGAAAAATGTGACCTATATTAAAAAGTGGTTCAATTAATTCTGCTCGTTATTCTGATCAAACTATTTTCAGGTTTTGCGCATTTAACGTTACATGTTGTATAACTGATAAATAAAGATATTTTTGGCAATAATTTAGTTTTGGGAATCATTTTCGCTAATTGCTCCTCAGTTAAAACTGACCTCGAGATTTGTATCTATTGTAGACGAAATGTTTCAACAACTAATTAATGCATGTGTATGTGTACTAACAAGTGTAGATTCACTTGATAAGGGTAACATAGATATTATCAGTGTAAGAACGAAAAATATAACAACCGGTCTATTCAGTAAAAATCTCACAGAAAAGAACCAAAAATATCATAGTCCAAACCCGTCCTAGTCCTAGAACCAAAAATATCCTAGTCCAAACCAGTCCTAGTCCTAGAATCAAAAATATCCTATTTCAAACCAGTCCTAGTCCTAGAACCAAAAATATCCTAGTCCAGACCAGTCCTAGTCCTAGAAACAAAAACATCCTAGTCCAAACCAGTCCTAGTCCTAGAATCAAAAATATCCTATTTCAAACCAGTCCTAGTCCTAGAACCAAAAATATCCTAGTCCAGACCAGTCCTAGTCCTAGAAACAAAAACATCCTAGTCCAAACCAGTCCTAGTCCTAGAACCAAAAATATCCTAGTCCAGACCAATCCTAGTCCTAGAAACAAAAACATCCTAGTCCAAACCAGCCCTAGTCCTAGAACCAAAAATATCCTAGTCCAAACCAGTCCTAGTCCTAGAACCAAAAATATCCTAGTCCAGACCAGTCCTAGTCCTAGAAACAAAAACATCCTAGTCCAAACCAGCCCTAGTCCTAGAACCAAAAATATCCTAGTCCAAACCAGTCCTAGTCCTAGAACCAAAAATATCCTAGTAGTAGTAGCTGGAAGGCGTCCCACACTTCGCTGCCGGAGTCACCGACATAGCTTGCAAAGTAAGCAAACTGAAGTGGCAGTGGGCTGGCCATATATTTGTTTCGACAAACATGGTCATCAGCCATCGGTCCTTTGGGACCGATGATGATGGTGCAGACGATTCTTGGAGTACTCTGCAAGCTATGTCGATATTGATAATCTGACTAACCTTCAATAAATACAGACAATTTAAATATTAATAATCTCACTGACCTATTTTAATATAAAAATACCTTGAATGGTAATTAAAACATTATTCTACATCTGCAAAATTATTAACACGTCCATCTCAACATACCTGAGCTCAGTAGCGCATGAAACAAACTCGTCATGACCGTCGAGGTCGCCGGATCGATTTCCGGATGCGCGTAACACAACTGTGCGAATATTGAACCGCTCGTTTGTAGGGCTGGCACCTTTGAACTTTATATAAAACTGCAATTAAAGGTAATTGTTTTTCCCATAAAAAATTTGAAGCTACGTATTTCAGACCATATTAAGTGGGACTAATACAAATGAAATAAATCTCTATAGATACGCACTATAGATACATCTATACACATAAATAAAATTGAAGTCAGTTTGTAATGTCAAAAAAACAGCTTTTTACTAAATGCATATAACGAAGAACGTATTTACAGTGCCTATAAAAAAAACTCTATTTTTAATTTTTTTTTGTCTGTCTGTTTGTTCCGGCTAATCTCCGAAACGGGTGGCCCTTTTTGATGGGACTTTCATAGCTAAATAGCTGATGTTATAAGGAGTAACTTTGGCTAGATTTTTTGTCTCGGTAGCACGTTCCTGTGGGATGATTTCCGACGTCCGCGCGGGCGATGCCGCGGGAGCAGCCAGTAGACTATAAATATGCTTTATCTGGAAAATAAACACTGGTTAATAAACGCTGGTTAACTTAACAAACAGGGGCGTCCTGCGGTCGCGGGCGCTGTGGCAGACAGTTGTAATGGTACTATCTGCTAAGGAGCTATTCAAACGCATATTACTACTATGTGGTCTGTGTGCCACCGTCCACCACCCCCATTGATACCACCGACTCTGTCCGAACAGCGCATAATTAGTAACAATGTCTAACATAAAATAAAACTTCTTTCTGGTCCTGTTGATAGCACGACAGTGTTCAATTTTGTTAGCCCAAAACTTCGTCACTTCGACGGCATTTTCGGTGGCAGCGCAGAAGTCACTGTGGCAGCATTTTTTGAGGCACTGAGGGTTATGAGGTGGGTCATAAAAGTCACTAAAAGAATAACCGTGGAGATTATTGTTGGCTCTTCTCTATTGGAAACGACCAATTGGAACCGTGCCCCTAGATTCTGACCTCTCACAAATGCCCATGTAGGCTTATGTGAAATAAAATATTTTGATTTTGATAGTTTGAGCCACAGTTCTACATCCTCCGTTCACCCACCGTTGAAATATCCCCTCTTTGCGAGGTTGTAGATTCAAGATTAATCCACCCCCAGAAAAAAAAAACGACGTATTTATTAAAGCTTATAAAATCTTTAGTGACAGCCCTGTATAAAGATGTGTACGTACAATACACACATTACGATTGTTATTTTATCAGAGTAACGCGGAACACTCGTTAATAGCTGTACCCAGGTGGTAATACCACCTATATAACACATATTTATACACCCATATAGATTATAGCCCATATTTATATACCTTGAATAGCCCATTTGAGTAGGTACCAGAAGTATCGTTAATATTGTCATTGTTTCACACTTTATATTCTGAGATACGACTGAAATGGTTGTAACTAATAATATTTTATATAATATTCGCATACTTACAGTAGCGTAGCGTTTGTTAATAGTTATAGCTACAACTTTATAAACCTGTCTTAATAAAAAAGATAGGTTGTTTTTATTTTATATAAACATTTTTGCTAAAGTCATGCTGGAGTAAGAATTTTCACATTCAAATATTTACATCAACAACAAACAAACAAACAAACAAGCAAAAAGTATAAAACTTATGAGGTCGTAGATATGACTTTTGCAAAACATGTCAGAAATAAGTAGAATCCAAAAAGGTTGCACCACTATACAATGAAAGAATAGGCTGATTTGTACGAAAAAAAAAAGCCGTTTACTTAAATGAAACAAAAATATAAAAAGAAAACATTATGTAAAGGCATCTTTTATTGTTTTGACTGTAAACTACCAAAAGTAGGAACCACCACTCAGAGTGGGGCAAAAACTAATTGTGAAAGCAATTAACAACTAACAATTAAATTGCCAAATTTAGTTGCAACTAACAACTAAAATAATTAATTGTAATTGTAACGTATCGCAATTAACAATTGATTAATTGTGCTTGTAAAACTTTGCAATTACAATTGATTAATTGTTAATTGTTTGATACACGTTTACAATTACAGTTAACAATTAATAAATGTCATTAACTGAAAAACATAATGCAAACAATACAAGAGCATTTTCCTTAATATTTTCAAAGGTATGTAAAGCCTGGATTTAAGCCAGAACATTACGTAAAAGTGTAGCACAGGTACCTAACTAGAATAATTCAGGATTGATGATTGATGACGATGACAATGACGATGATGATGATGACGATGACGGTGAAGATGAAGATGAAGATGAAGATGACGATGATGACGATGACGATGACGACGATGACGATGATGATGATGACGATGACGATGACGATGAGGATGACGATGACGATGACGATGACGATGAAGATAACGATGACGATGACGATCACGATGACGATGACGATGACGATGAAGATGAAGATGACGATGATGACGATGACGATGACGACGATGACGATGACGATGACGATGACGATCACGATGACGATGACGATCACGATGACGATGACGATGAAGATAACGATGACGATGACGATCACGATGACGATGACGATGACGATGACGATGAAGATGAAGATGACGATGATGACGATGACGATGACGACGATGACGATGACGATGACGATGACGATGACGATGACGATGACGATGACGATGACGATCACGATGACGATGACGATCACGATGACGATGACGATGACGATGACGATAACGATGACGATGAAGATGACTATGATGACGATGACGATGACGATGATGACGATGACGATCACGATGACGATGGCGATCACGATCACGATGATGATGATGAAAATAGACGGAAATATAATACTGTAATAATATGTGTGAAGTTTAATTACTAAGTAAATAAATAATAACAAAATATCTATGTATCTCTTACCCATGTTTGCAAATAAATAAATAAATGAAAGTAATCATTAAATTAAAATTAGTCATTCTAAAATATAGAATACAATCGACAGTTAAAATATATTTTATTTATTAAACTACAACTCTTCGTAATAATGCAGGATCTTAAAAACGAATCAAAATATAAACTACATAAAATACCAATAATACCGTAAGTTATGGTAAAATACCTGTTTAATACATAGCCTTTTGGTATTATACGGTATTTTTACAACACTACTTCTGCCATATTTACATTAATCAAATACGTAGTTAAATTAAATATTAATTGTTTAAAAACACTAATTTAATTGTAAATAAAATTTTAATTGCAATTGAATTAATTGTAAACCACAATTAACAGATTTAATTGCAATTGATTTTAATTGTATTTCACAATTAAAAAATAATTGAATTAATTTAATTGCAATTAATTTAGTTGAAATAAAAATTGTAATTGTTGGCCTCTACAATTAAAAAATTAATTTAATTGTGCCCAACACTGCCACCACTCCACTCTGCACTACACATTTTCGTGATAATTATGAATATACGTTTAAAACGGTAAAGTGATAAGGAAATTTTAATTTTGAATAAAATTATACCGAATAGCTTATAAATTACATTTTAATGAAATGATCTACATAGTTATTCATTTATGATTTATTACCTATCATAAAAAACTAACTGCATTGATTATTATTTGTATCTGCCATTACCACATGGGTAATGAAGGAACAGATCCGCATAGAATCTGGGTGCAGCAAATACGTAACTAACAATTATAAAGTTCAATAACTAACTACATACATATAATTCGAATCACTCTTAACTCTTAATAACTGTAAAACGTATAATTTTTCACACTTTCAATAATAGGTACAGACGCCAGCACATCAAGCTACTACAATCTGTCAAATTTCTTTAATAGATTTTCAACTTTATCGCTAAAGCATTAGGTTCAAAGTTTATTGGGAAAATTTGACAGTTTCGGGTAGCTTGATGTGTCTGTACATGTACGAAGTTATTTTTACGACTTGCGAGGTTGATACTGGCAATTATTGTTACTAATGGTGGTAGGGCGTGGTCGACACTAAATCCAAGGTGATGGACAACTTGTCCATATGTCGTAAATCATACAGCATTAAATATTTCAAGACCTATTAACACTGTAATTTGAAAACATTGTAAAAACCAATTTAAAAAATAAACGAACAATTGGAACCGTGCACCTAGCATCTGACGTCGCAGTCCCCATGTTTGTAAGTTTACATGAAATAAAATATTTTTATTTTGAAGTTTTTTTTTTATATACTATCACGAATTTGAATCTACGAGGTTATCGAGAGCTTCACCGGGCTTTCCTGTGGATGCCTTTAAGTATAAATTAAGGCATATAGCCAGGGCATACAACTTATAAACTAAGGGACCTAGGTTTAGGGCTTCGTTGGGGGAGGACAGCAAGGGACAGCCTGGATTTGATCAAGTTTAGCTTCAGCGAGTTTAATTTTAAAATTAGTCTGAGCTTGGATCGGTCGTTTTAGAAAACTCAAACGCAAAGCATTTATTTCAATTAAACAATTTACAAGCACTTTTGAATTGTCAAAGAGTCGGTCAGTTACAAAGTTGAAGCTTTGTTTTTAGTTGTCCATTCCAAAACGAAGATCTCTATAGAGAAGAACGGGCAAGAAACTCCAAGGACACTCTTTTAAATCAAGATTTTAAATAATTAAGAAACAAATCAAAATATAAGATTAAGCCGTGGCAGTTAAGAGATGACCGGTATCAGCAGGCCTCAACCGACGACGGCGCCCATTCCCGAACATAAAGCGTGGATCGGCACCATCCAGCTCAACCATTTTGTTGGGAACTGAATGATCCAAGACACGTGCCACCATCACTGAGACATTTAAGTGAGCAAGACATACTCTCAACTACCATACATCAAAATAACATAACAAACAGATCCATGGTACCTACTCACATTTACAAAAATGTAAAGATCCGCCGATCAGGATATTTTTTGTAATGCGAACTTTTCAATTGTAACTTTTTTTTATGAATTTCTAATTTCACTGGCTATTTGCTATCAAAATAAGTGAAGATGCCATTAAATGTTGTCTTTTTTTTATTCTTCTCGGTAAACGGCTTTTTATTAAAGTTTTTCTTAAAAATCAGCTAGTAATTTTAATTTTATTTGAGTGTAACCTTTTTATTTAAACTTAGGGCTGATTTTTCCAACGCCGGATAGTTTTATCCGAGGAATAGTTTTGAATTTTTTACAGTTCTGTCGATTGAAAAATCAGTTCTTAAGGCTAATTTGCAATCGACAGATAATATTTATTCGTGGAGTAAAATTGACGTCTGACTGTTTTTGTATGGAAGAACTGTTGTCTGTTGTTGTTGATTTTAGTGTTCGGTCAATATATATTATATATTTTTTTTTGTTATGTATTTTTGTGGAAGGGGTTGTGGCTAAGTAATAACAGCCGCACGGGTCGATCGATCAGGTTAAGCTACGCTTGCCGCGTTTGGTCCGTGGATGGGTGACCATCTTCACACACCAAGGCCCCTCCGTGCCTCGGAAAGCGTTCAGCCGTTGCTCCCGGCTGTCATTCGTGGATCTTTGACAGTCGTTACGGGTCGTCAGAAGCCCGAAAGTCTGACAACTAGTCTTACCAAGGTGTTTCGTATTACCCAGTAACCGGGTTGTGGAGGTCAGATAGGCAGTCGCTCCATGTAAAGTACTGGTACTCAGCTGCATCCGGTTAGACTGGAAGCCGACCCCAACGTAGTTGGGAAAAGGCTAGGCAGATGATGTACTTTTGTGGTGTACAATAAAGTATATTATATAAATATGTAAATATAAAAAAATAGACTGTCAAAAATTCAAAATTATTCCTCGGATAAAATTTTCTGGCGTTGCAAAAATCAGCGCTGTTAACTAAAGACTTACTTTATTTCGTAAAGGGAAGTTTCTCTCCCTTCGTGGTCTCCCCTATCTCCTAGTAAATAAAATGTTTCTTAATTCTACCAAACAGGATTCACGTTATGCACGTCCGAGCTCAGATATTTTTGTAAAGTATAAAACCAGCTGATTGAAGCATTTCGTTTTTCTCTATTTACCGTATCACACGTGTTATGTGCTGTATACACGCATCTCTAACTGCAATAAAAAGTAAAAGTAATTATCAAATGTCATGCGAGAAGCACTCGATAGTTTTTTTCTCAAATTAATGCATACAGATCGGAATAGCATTATCGGTAAGTACTAGGTTTTAGTCTCAAGTTAATGACCCTAAAGTAGTGGTGGCCAAGTGGTAATGGCCGCAACATACGAGTTGTAGGTCGTAGGTTCGAACCTAGACAGGCGATTCACTTTGTGTAAATTATTTCATTAAACCTGCTCTCAAAACTGTGAAGGAAAACATCGTGAGGGAACCGGTATGTCCTAAAACCAAAAAATCGAAGACATGTGACATACACTAACCCGCACTGGGCCCGCGAGTCGGATTATGGCTGTCTCCCTCACAGACGGAGGCCTGTGTCCAAGCAACATTTTAGGCTGATTATGTTGTTGTATGTTATTAGTCTCAAGTAATCAAACCTATGGCTACTTGTACTAACGGATACAAAACCATACTGCGTTCTGCTACTGAGAATTTCCTACTTGAAGCTTTTTTTTTTTTTTTTTTTTTTTTTTTTTTTCGGGATGGAAAATCCTCATGGATGTCCGCCGCCCTGAGGCGGGCGGCGGGGTCTGTCAGAGTCTTACTGACTAAAAACCACCCCGGTGTTCCCTCTCTCACCTACGCCGGGGGTCGCGGGAACGAACGATACTTCCGCAACCCCCGGCTGGTGCTGGCCCGCTCCAGCGGGCCTCTCCTCGTGTCAGGGGGGGGAGTGAGGTGTTAAACTCCCCCCGCAACGTCTAAGAGGGGCGCGCGTGGAACACTACGCGCCGCCGCCTCGGGTCCAACTTGAAGCACCCAATTTAACCCTTATGATCCGGAGATTGATCCACGAGGACCGGTCATCAGCAGTCGCTTGCGAACACTAAACCAACGAGGCGGCCATGCCTTGGCCATGGTCATGCGACCTTGTACAGAAAAATATGTGTCACTCTTATTTATTTTATTCTATACGGGACACCTGCAGCTAACTTATACAGTGTTCTTAAACAATATGAAATTGAAGGCCATTGATAAGTTTCCACTGATAAACATTAACATAAAAAATTCCGTAACACAGTAACACACTTTCAATCACAATCTGAATATTTTGAAGGATGTTGCTAATCCATTACTTTATATGTTCGAAAATTTTCTCTGCTCAATTCAACGCGCAATGAACGTGGTTGAGCTGTCAAAATGAATGACTGCTACTGATAGTATGTTACGCAACTAACCCGCGGGTCGGGCTATGTTTCCGTCCTATGGCGTAGGTGATAACATCCGCATTATATAGTGGTTCAAGGGTCTTTTAGCGCTTTAACGACATTGACAGGGTAAACATTTAAGTAATTGGATTGAAAAAAAAATGGCGGCAAAAAAATCTGCGAAAAGAGGAATGTCAGAATGCCATCGCTTCGGTTCCTTCGCCGATATCACCAACCTCCTTGCCAATATTGGTGACGATTTTACCAACCCAGGCTGGGTTGAAAAAATCTATTTTTTTTTTTATTGCTGAATGAACCTGCTCTTGACGTCGATCACGCCTGATGGAAAGCGATGGATAATGTATATGATGGAACGAGCGTGCCCAGAAGATGCCTGTTCACTCTTGCTTTCAAGGCAGACGGGTTAACGGTTATTTTTCTTGCCCTTCAAATCACCCTTAACACAAACCACACAAATAGATTACGTCTGTATAAAAGACACATTAAAAATATAAATTAACGTAACACGTATCACAATCGTAACTCATTTAGTTACGTATTTCTTAAACGAACTGCCGGATACTTCACTCAAGTTCCAATGGCCGCCTCCGTCAAAGCACGAGTAAAGGTTAATCTGAATAGAAATGTTTGTAGAACTGTGACAAAATAATGCTAACCTGATTAGTCAATAACCAACTCTTGAATATTCAAAAGCTGTATCAAACTGAAAGATTGGTTTATAGATAGAGGTGTGATATGAGAATAAAGCCAGTGTTTCCTTAATATTAAAGTTATTCGGTTCTACTGACACCCATTGTTGGTTAAATTAACTATTTACGAAATAGTTAAAATTAACGAAGCGGTAGTTAACTCTTTAAAGCGTGGCAATCACCAGCACCCTAATTGCGTAGCACACTATTGCTCTCAATTTGAATCATTTTGAAGCATATTGCTAATCCATTGCTCCATATGTTGGAAATATGTGTCTGCTCAACAACGTAAATAACGCAATGAATGTTGTTGAGCTGTCAAAATGAAACCCATTGCTACTGATAGTGTTACGCAATTACCCGGCCGTTTTAAGTAAGTAAGTAGGAGGGGAGGGTCCGTAGTTAAATAATAACAGCCGCACAGGTATCGATCAGGTTAAACTAAGCGCGGTTGGTCTGTGGGTGGGTGACCACCTTTACATACCAAAACCCCTCCGTGCCTCGGAAAGCACGTTAAGCTGTTGGTCCCGGCTTTGTCATTCGTGGATCTTTGACAGTCGTTACGGGTCGTCAGTAGCCCGAAAGTCTGACGACCATTCTTACCAAAGGGTACTACCCAGTAACTAGGTTGTGGTGGAGGTCAGATAGGCAGTCGCTCCATGTAAAATACTGGTATTCAGCTGCATCCCGTTAGACTGGAAGCCGACCCCAACATAGTCGGGAAAAGGCTAGGCAGATGATTTAAGTAAGTAAGTAGGTACCTAAGTAAGTAGCATTCGCAAAAAAATCGCTTTCTTTGATTTATGGTTTCAGACAAAGAATTACTTAATCAATGAACCAACTATTTATCAGCAACATTTTTTGAATAAGAATAAAAATTATTTGCAGGAAATATAGGTGTTGCCAGTTGTAAAAGTTGGTGGTTGTATGTACAGTCCACATTTTGCCTGTTAAGGGCATGCAAACTAATTTTACATTAATACTTAATAGGTACTTATGTTAGCAAAATAAATATACAGAATATACAAATACCTATGTTCTATTAGAAAATTAAAATAAATATACACACCCTTAATGAAGCCATCCTAACGTTCTACTACTAAGAGTATGATCCTCTTAATGTTTATACCAAAATGAAGCGTTTTCCTATACTGGGTGCAGTCGTGCAGTCTGGACGATCGTTAATAGCTAATGATCAGTCCCCGGCCAGATAATCCCGAATTCTGTGGTTTGACGCGGACAACACAATTTAGGAGTTTCCTTGCCTGTTTTGAACAATGCGAGGGTGCGGGTTTGTCACCGGTGAGATGGACTGATCAAATTAAACCCGCCGTTGGAGGCCCCGTTAATGAACGCGCCAGACTGTCATCTAACAGTAGTGCTATTCTATCTATAAAAATCTCACCGTGATAACTTAGGTGAAGTGAGCGTGATGTGAGATTCATTAGACTAATGCTAGGGATTAACACTATTGACTGCTCACTTCAGCTATGATTTCACGGTGAGATTTTTACAGAATCTGCCGGCTGAACCGGATGGAGAGAGATCGCGAGGCAAGCTACGGCTACACCTGCCGGTCGATTCTATAAAAATCTCACCGTGAAAAATCACGATCCAGGATGAAAAGAAACCTTCTACAGTTCATGGACTACCAATGTGGCAAATTTTACTTCAGCCGTTTTAACGTGAAAGCATAACAAACAGACAAACTACCAAACATACTTTCACATTTATAATATTAGCTAGGAACTTAGGATTACACATTCATCGTGAACATGACCACTCTGTCAAGAGCGAAGCGAAGAAGAAGATGTTTTCAACAGTGGATGAACTGCTATGGGCTCATACACAAATATTGTATTGGTTGAGTAGATGATTGTTTAACTGTATATCACGATTGTGTTAATGTTTGTGTTTCAGTTGAGCAGTCACAAAAATGTTCGAACGTCAGGGAAAGCCTCTAATTGGAGATAGGTAATTTCACGCCTGCCTTGAAGTAATATTTGAAACGTGTACCTATTGGTTCTTAAACTATTTCTCACTTATCTATTTATTTATTTATTTTTTAGGAAAACTTACAGCTAAACAGCGGAAACTGGTCGTTGTCTAAAGTAACCATTCGCTATTATAAAAGTTAAATATTATCATCCACCGCTCGTCAGCTGTTCATAAGTCTACGTCGTTTCGACACATTCCAAAAACAAAAATCTGCACATAGTTGCACCGAAAAATAATTTCTAGGAACAATGAAGCTTGCACTAAGTACCTATCTAAAACATCAAAACTCAGAACATGCTGTAGGCATGCTGTTAGTAGCCCTGTGGGTAATAAATTATGGTGCAACTGATTTGACTGCTTCAATTTTGAAGCAGTCAAATCAGTTGCACCATAATTTCAACTTTTCAACTTTTTCTTGTCCTGTACCCTAATTGCGTAACGCACTATTAGTCTCAATTTGACTCATTTTGAAGCATATTGCTAATCCATTGCTCCATATGTTGAAAAAATGTGTCTGCTCAACAACGTAAATAACGCAATGAATGTTGTTGAACTGTCAAAATGAAACCCATTGCTACTGATAGTGTGTTACGCAATTACCCTGCTGAATAACAAAAAATGATCAAGCAGTCGGTTCCCTATAATTTTTGCACCAGTCTTGGCTTCTCCTTTGCGACCACATCAAATCCGGCACGCCCCGCGTCTTCCGACATTTAGATAGTGAACAAAATAAGTTGTTAAGTTGGCATACGTCGCGTGCGCCGTGCTCCATCGCGCATGCTCGGAATTGCGTTAATTGGATTAAATCATTAAAATTATTTGAAATTAATCAGTAGTTTCCTCTTCAATATTGCCTTACGGAGTTCCGATTACCAGAGCCTCCTTATCTACATATATCGTATCGCACTAATTGCATCTGCACATCTTTATTGATTGCACACATGCAAAGGCACTGAGTTATTTGCTTTCATCGTTTGATTGGCTTTTGCAACAGCTAGTGTAATTACGATACGAAGAAAACTGTAGCGTAGAAGCTCAACCAAACAGTCTAGAAATTTTTCGTCGGTATTCAACTAAAAAATCTACCGTTTCATTGAAAATTTCAATACCGACGCTGTCAAAATGTATGGAAAAGCATTTTTTTTTTTTTATTACCAACGAAAGATTTAAATTCAGAATCTGGTTACAGGTTACCAGTCGATGTCCCTGCTACTCTTTATATTTTACGATTTAAAGCTATAGATACCTACTTTTCTTTCTGTAGTTACTTGGTGCTTCCCTAGCTGCTGCATAACCACATTAACCACAGTTTGTGGCGCTCTCCACATCGTTTGTCCCAGTTTTTTACCTGAACACCGAGAGTGCTAGTCTGTATGCACCGGGGCTAAGTTTTTAATCACCACAACCCTTGAATTCTTGCCGACCCAACACACCTAATCAATTAGTCAACAATTAATATTATTAAAAATAGCTAATGAGTCTGATAAAAGAGTTGCAATGCCCCAGCTTGCTGTAACGTTGCCACATAGTAAACGGACATTAGTATAAATAAGTGTAAGTGTTCAATTCTTCGATTGGAGCCGCGCCCACCGCTCGCTGCGTGCGTACTACCGTGGGCGAAAGTACTCCACAATGCACAAATATTCCGCGAGACCAAATTGACAGCTTTTGAATTATGTTGTTGTCTGAATTTGCACACGGCGGTAGCTTAATTGACAGTCTAAATATTAAATATGTACATATTCACACCTTTTTAGAGGGGATCGTGGCTAAACTAATAACAGCTGCACAGGCCGAACTGATTACATACTCATCGAGATCCCTCAGAGCCTCGGAAAGCATGTTAAGCCGTGTGTCCCGGCTGTCATTCATAGATCTTTGACTGTCGTTATGGGTTATCAGGACCTCAATTGACAGTCTAAATATTAAATATGTACAGACGCCAGCACATCAAGCTACCCGAAACTGTCAGATTTTCCCAATCAACTTTGAACCTTATACGAGTACTTTAGCGCTAAAGTTGAAAATGTATTAAAGAAATCTGACAGATTGTAGTAGCTTGATGTGCTGGCGTCTGTACATTTTCACACCTATAAAGGGGCTCGTGGCTAAGATAATAAAAGCCGCAAGTGTCGATCGAAGGTTAAGCTATGCTTGTGGCAGTCGCTTCATGGATGGGTAACCATTACATATCGAGATGCCCCATGCCTCGGTGAGCACGTTAAGCCATTGGTCCCCGGCTATGATTCATAGATTTTTGACAGTCGTCACCTACGGCTTGTCAGAAGCCCAAAAGCCTGATAACCAGTCTTACCAAGGGATATCGTGTTATCCAGTAACTGGGTTGTGGAGGTCAGATAGGAAGTCGCTTCATATAAATACTGGTATTCATCTGCATCTGGTTAGACTGAAAGCTGACCCCAATATAGTTGGGAAAAGGCTAGGCAGATTATTTTATTCACAACTCGTTAGAGTATTAACTAAACAATTCACTCAAGCACCAGGCTGCAATCTCCGTAATTAAAATTACGTATTCTTCGTTAATTAAGCAGAAACGTTCATTAATTTTTTTTTGTTGTGATTTATCGACTGTTAAACACTTACGTGACGAAGAAAAATTGATCGCGGGTTACTTTTTCCTATTTCTAGACTGCCGAATTTAATGCTTCGGTTTAGGTCATCACATCAGGCACAGCTCGTAATTGGCAACACTGCAACAGGATATAAAACTATTTCTTCTATCTAGGCATATTATCAACATTCCGGATAAAGAACTTCTTACTTTTAAAATCTACGCATCCAAGCATCGCTAATGCAATTACGCGATAAAATGGGGAAGTGAAGCATGAGAGTCATAGAATGATACCCAAGGGACGCCAAAAGAAGACGAGGAAGACAACACTCAGGGTGGGAAGACGAAATAAAATTAACAGCAAGGCCTAACTGGAGAATAGTTGCTCGAGACAGGCAACAGTGGAAATCATTGGAGGTGACCTTTGCCGATAGGCACGCTGGAATAAGAGACATTTTACAGTCTTTTGTTTTTATAGTTTTTTTTTTTTTTTTTATATATATATGGTCCCATTAAAATAGATGGACAAACTTTTAGGAAACATTCAGACCACCAAAATAAGGAGAATGGCAAAAAAAAAAAAAAACGCATTAGATACTTACAAGAAAAATAACCAGCTAACGAAAATACACTACGGCAATTTATTAATTTTCGGTCAAAATAAAATCACTTTATACAGTGTATTTTTTGCTTGGATATCTTTAGTTAGACGTACTGAGCGCTGTGCTAAAATTTGTCTATCTATTTTAATGGGACCCTTTATATATAAAGTTTAAGTGAAAATGTTAGTATTTCGAAATAGAGGGCTTTATTTATTCAATTATGAATTCTGATTCGACATGTCGCAACCATTTACCAACAAAAAATCTGCAAGCTTGACTCGGTAAGAAGGTATATTGGATAGTTCAAAGGTTTGCAAGTCTTGATGCAACCTATTCCACCAGTTTCCTGTTTCATCTACCTACATTTATCCATCTATATAAATAAAACAAAGGCGGCTTATTAACACCATTTATAACTCAAGAACTGTTGGACCGATTCTTATGATCTTTGATTTGCCGGATTATTTGCCGCCCCGATTAGCAGAACAACTATTGAAACATGGGAAAAAAAATAGCAAAGATTTCATTTCAAAATTTGGAACACCGTGCTGCGTTCCAAAACGGGTATAATAGATTTAGGCAAGAAGGCTGCCTGGCTCAAGTGGGATTGGGGGGATCACAGCAGCCGCGTACAGGATGACCGCTGGGCAAATGTTTACCCACAATGGGTGCCTGAAGTTGGATGGCGCCGCCGAGGTCCCTGATGACCTGGACGCGTATCACGAGAGCTGGTTCGAGGTGGCGGAAAAAAGTTCCTGGAAGAACCTGGGGAGGCCTTTGCCCAACAATGGGACAGTAGATATAGATTATAGGCTAAACAAAAAAAAAACGTTTAGTTTTTTTTTTTATTCTGAGGCGGTATGAAGTTTGCCGTATGAGCTAATTTATAATAAAGCAAACCTATGAAAGCCAATTTCTAAAACCCCAAAGCATTTTCGTGGTCGTTGTACACTGGGTCGCTATCAAACACAAAGCGTTGCTGTAAGTCGGTTGGTGGCCGCCGCGAGATAAGGGTTACGTAACGCACGCAAGGTAGCTACACTTTCATTCTTGGCTGATACAATTTCACTGTTGTATACAAATAAATATTTATATATAACGATCTATTCATACTAAATGAATATTGTAAATATATCCTCTTAGAAAGGTACACATTTTCTTTTAGATTTTTGAGGAAAATTTTTATTTTTATTTGTTCTACAAAATTGTGAGTTTCTTGCCCGTTCTTCTCAATATGCATCCATCTGGCTGACTGACTCCATGACAGTTCAAAAATGTCTGTAATTGATTTTATTGAAATAAATGCTTTGAGTTTAACTTTTGTGGGAATTTACAAGATATTTTGCATTAGGTATTAGGCTTATGAATTTCGAAAGTAAGGTGCACTTTGAGACTTGTTCTTTTAATTATTTTGCCAACCGACTGTGCCGAATCGTGCCGAGTCATGCCGACCCGCACAATGCTCTACCACACCAATCATTCTATATATTTTTCGCGTCATACGCCACAGACGGCAAAAATCTCCGATTTTATTGAAATTTTGCGAGGGGGTGTACCTAAATTGTCCTATTTAGGACCTCCATTGAAAATGAAATTGTACAGACGCCAGCACATCAAGCTACCCGAAACTGTCAAATTTTCCATCAACATTGAGCTTTATGCTTTAGCGATTAAGTTGAAAATCTATTAAAGAAATTTGACAGATTGTAGTAGCTTGATGTGCTGGCGTCTGTACCTTTTAAAATGAAAACAAGAAGACCAACCGACCGTCTGTAGCGTGTGACGTTATTTTTCTTTTCCAAACTCTTTATTTTGTACAGCATGTGGATTACAGATATAAATGTAGAAATTTATTGGGTGACACAATGGGTGGTCTTCACTAAAAGCTGTCTTTTATAGGAGCGGAGGATCCGGCTCGAAGGACCATAATAAGTATAGGGGATCCATATGATAACGGGGAGATTCTATTGGGGTGATGAAATAAAACATCCATCCATATGTATTTTACTGTGAGTACATAAATGATAAAATAAATAAATGAAACCTACCACCATGAATGTTCCTTAAAGACTGATTTATTGAAATGTATTTTTACATATTGTTTGCAATAATAGGAGAATACAAATGATGTGTGTACAGAATGTACGGCGCGTAAGTCGTTAAAGTAATGTACGGTTCCGTACAACCACCTTTGGATGGATTCACGAAAGAAGTAGAGACAATACTGCAAGTAGTATGTGGTGTTTCATTTACACAACTTCTAGGCCATTCATTGGACAAAGGATAGCAAGCCGCCATTTCTACGGGCGAGAGAATCGCAGCGTTTGCCACGCCGCGCCGTGCCATCAAAATATCTCCGCGATGATATCAGAATCATTTTTTTTTTTCCTTTCTTTTCTTTATGCTATCGCTGTTCTATTGAGTTTGATGGCACGGCGAGACTATCGCCGCGAATGTGCCCATTTATAATTTCCAACGTGACGATATTATCGTAGATATCCACAACATCACGACAATACGTGGAAGTAAAATATATGAAGACGCTTTTAAATATCCGTCCAAGATAACGTTATAACGTGCACTTATATCCATATATTTAATGGACGTGGAAGTGAACGTGGACATAGACACCCAAGATAATATGAAAAAAAGAAGTCTGACTTCACTTTTCTTGACTTCCTTCAACGTTAGAAATTATAAAAGGACACATTCTCTCGTCCAGTGAATCAATTGATTCAGTCTCGACGTTGTAAATAAAAAAAAGTCCTCCAGACTGAATTTCGGCCATGGCGACCAATCTCAGCGGAGACCAACCTTTGGCGCGGGAGGTATTATAGTGCACAAGTGTGTGCGCAGACACAGGTGCACTCCCTCTTCCCGCACTCTCATAGTCCGATGGGACGGCAATCCGACACGACCGGAGAGAGATCAGGTGCAGGACCAACGGATTAACGTGCTTTCTGAGAACGGGGGTATCACACCGCCAACTTCCAAACTCCGGGCTGTTACTAAGAAATTCCCAATGGAAAAAACACAATAACACTTTACCCGACCCGAGAATCGAACCCAGTACGCTCAGCAGTCACGCTTGCGACCACGAGACCAACGGACAGTTAATTGTAACTACATTCTTTAACAACCGTAATTATAATTCATGAATATCTTTAGTAAAACTACAATCCTACAACAAATTACACATAAATAAACGGTGATAAAATAACCTCCAATTCACAAAATATCCTAAATTCCGACAGATCGAGATATAAACACACTTGTCAGTGCGTGTTACCCTACGATAAATTAGCAAATAGCCCCCGTGCTGGCAACACAGCCGGTCAAGAGTACCCGTTTGATACTGGGCCAAACATGCGGTGTTGGGCGTGGGGCCTGCTACTGCGACCCGGTCTGGCGGTACCTTGGTGTAATGGAAGTACATTGCGTAGTTAGGAATGGGCAGTGTAGCTAACTCGAAGTATGTACAGACCGCCAGCACATCAAGCTACTACAATCTGTCAAAGGAGGATGGCGAGGTTGCATGTATGTACAATGGGACCCACTATTAGGAGTATCGTGCAGTACGGAAACTTATAACTAGTTGTAGAACTATATAAAACAAGCAAATGGGCAGTAAGTCGTAGTGGCTGGGGGAAAAAAGATATGCAATGTAAAAGATTATAACCTAAAACGAATCTAATAGTGCTTATTTAATAATATAATATAATATCTTGTTTATGTATTATGTAGTTTCAAAAAGGTGATCAAACAGAATAGAAATATTTACCAACACTACCATCGTGTTTCTGTATCAGTCTCTCTGGCAAAATATAGGTGTAAGTACCTATATTTTGCCAGAGAGAGAGAGAGAGATACCTACTCAAAATAAAATATACGTCTGGAAGCTAGGAACTAGAAAATAGTGACATGGTCAAAACGAGATATAAAATTAATACTGTAAGCATAGACTAGATTGATATAGGATGAAACTATAATCACCGACTTCTACTCCTAATACGAAACACGGTGCGTTTAATTACTGCATGATGACTTATTTTTATGTAAATAAAAATCTTTTCTAACTTTTAATACCATCATCTAGTGACTCAATATTTTTTATATAATCCTCTTACAAACTCTTAATTATAGTAAATATGAACTTGCAAGTGAATGTCACTTGGTTAATTTATAAATAATGTGGGTCCAAACTCGCCATGCTCCTTTCTTTTATAGATTTTCAACGTTATCGAAGGTTCAAAGTTGATTAGGAAAATTTGACAATTTCGGGTAGCTTGATGTGCTGGCGTCTGTACCTACTTCCTAGCCTTGATAGGTAGGTATCTATACTTATCTATAAATAGTAATATTATACATATGTAAGTTTACACACTACTTAGTACTACAGGAAGGTTTATTCCTTACGGAATAAATTCTCTAAATGATGGTGAAAACATTAAACTCAAACTCAAACTCAAACTCAAAGCATTTATTTCAAGTAAACCAATTATAGGCACTTTTGAATTGTCAAGGGGTCAGTCAGTCAGAAAGATGAAGCTAGTTGCCCATTCCAAAGCGAAGTAGGTACCTGTGGAGAAGAACGGGCAAGAAACTCCACGGACACTCTTTTAAATCATAAAAATTGTTACAACATTTTGGTTACATCATTCAAGTTGAAATTATACATGGGAGAACGATGTAGAAAGACGTGCACGTTAAAAGCGTCAGTACTAAAAAAGATAACAAAAAAAACAACAATTCAGAAATTAAAATACTTAGATTAAAATTAAAATAAGCCATGGCAGCTAAGAGATGACCAGTCCCTACTGGCGGCGCCCGTTCACGAACATGACGTAGGGATCAGCACCATTTAGCTCAACCATTTTGAAGGGAACTTAATGATCCAACACACATGCCACCACCAGCGAGACATTTGAGTGAGCATGACATACCCTCAGCCGCCATGGCACATTCAAGTCAATGAAAGACGTACCCAGTAAATGGTAGCTTTATAGTTTAGGTACACAGTGCTCACATGTGTGTTATGCAATTATACAATATTAGAAGATTGAATTTATACAATACAAAGATAGTTTTTTCAATCTTCAGCAGTCTTCAGCAGCTCCAACTAAATTTATATATTTCCGAATGCTAATTAATTAGTTTATGCGCCCTTGTGGAGCAGGACCAGCGCTGAGCCAAGCATTTTTGTCTGCGATGTAATCCCCCAACTTATAATATGCTTGGCTGCATAGTGTGCGTTTTATGTAAGATTTGAATTTCGTTTCATTGAGTTGGAGTATGTGGGGAGGTATTTTATTGTAGCATTTTAAACAGTACCCCATGAAGGATGAGTCTACTTTAGCCAGTCAGAAACCTGGTTGAACTAATTGGTCCCTATTTCTAGTCCTATAGGTGTGTCTATCACCTCTTTTAGTGAAAAGATTTAGATTTTTCCTTACGTACATGATGTTTTCATAGATATATTGACAAGGTACCGTCATGATATTAATATCCTTAAACAGTTCCCTTAGAGAATCGCGCCTGCGGAGGCCATATATTGCTCTGATGGCTCATTTCTGCAGAATAAAAATATACTCGATATCGACAGCCCGTCCCCATAGTAAAATACCGTAAGACATGATACTATGAAAGTAACTGAAATATACTAGTCTCGCGGTATCTACATTAGTAAATTGACGGATTTTTCGTACAGCATATGCTGCTGAACTTAGCCGTCCTGCAAGAGATGTTACATGAGGACCCCATTGTAGCTTTGAGTCAAGCGTGATCCCCAGGAAAACAGTTTTATCGACGAATTCTAGTTTCTCTTTATTCAATACTATGTCACAATCAATACTTTTAACGTTCGGTAAAGCAAATCTTATGCATTTAGTTTTTTTTTTCATTTAATACTAAATTATTAGCAGTGAACCAATTTTGCACCTGCAGTAAGGCGTTATTTACGTCGTCAAGATTTGATGCACGTCTATTTATCTTAAAAATTAAGGAAGTATCGTCAGCAAATAACACCATTTGTGGTTGGTTTTTTAATAAATGGGGTAGATCATTAATATACACTAAAAAGAGGAAAGGACCTAATATCGAGCCTTGTGGAACACCCATTTTTACTTTTAAACCAAGTGAATTGACCCCGTTTATTTGAACTTTTTGCTGTCTATCATTTAAATAAGATTTTACTAAACTGAGCGCAAGTTTACCTAGTCCGTAATGCTCAAGTTTCAAGAGCAAGGTTTCATGATTAACGCAGTCAAATGCCTTGGAGAGGTCACAAAAGATTCCTATGGCATCATGGACCTCCCCCCACGCTGTAAATATGTGTTTTAATAAAGTGACACCGGCGTCGGTTGTACAACAGCCTTTGGTGAAACCATATTGCTGGTCGTGTAAGATTTTGTTGTTGTTAAAATGATTAAGCATTTGATTGAGCATTACCTTTTCGAATACCTTGCTGAATACCGGCAACACGGATACTGGTCTATAATTATTGGTGTCTTTGCTGTCCCCAGATTTAAAAAGTGGAATAACCTTACTGTATTTCATTAACCTTCTCGACGCCCATCTATATAATACGCGATGTGTCCTCCAGCGCCACGCTACAAATGTATAACGTATCTATAGTAAAACGTAGGGATGGGATTAATGTCCTATCGACAAATAATATTATAAGTCGAAATTAATGTTTATTCACCAATTTACGAAGCTAAATAAAAACTGATACCGTATTTTCATATTTTGTTTTATTTCATTAAAAAAACCAATATGAAAACCTGTATATATTTGCCATAATAAAAGAAAAGAATTGTAAATTTATTAGACGTGTGTTCTAGCAGGCACATCCCTATTTGTCTCCAAATGTAATCCTTCTACTTCATATCAAGTCGTTGGCGCTCGAGGCACGTCAAAATCCTTTCTGATATAAGGATGTCTAGATGTCGATGTCTATGGTATTTTTCTTTTTTCTATTCACTGTGGTCGAGTTACACGTGCATAACCTCAACCGATTCATGCATAATTTATTTCGTTTACTTACAACAAATAGATCCAAATACAATCAATAGAAGCTAGATACGTGGTTTTCCACGTGTTTTTTCTTTTTTTTAATTAAAATGGAGGGTGACTGTTTTACGCAGATGTTACAGATCTTTATTTGTTAATGGTAGGTAGAGATCTAAGTGCTGTATTATACCGTTTGTATTGAAACGTATAAAACGAAAAATACCGTATAATACGGTATTATACCATTTGCCACGGTATTTTATGTATAAATCGATTGTTTTTGTATTTTTTAAGTAAATTATCTGAGTAATAATTAAAATACTGAAAATACGGTGGAAATGCACAGATATAAAACATGAAATGGTATTTTGAAGTGAACACTTCTTTAGCATCGTTGTGATTTGAAAATCAATGAAACGAAAAAGCGACGGTAAAAAGAGATAAACACACATCTATAGGATTTAACGTGCGAGAGAATGAGATAGAAGTAGTGATGAGCAAAATCCAAGACCAAGACCATGATCAAGACTCGAAGTATTTGAGCAAGACCAAGACTATCTATACACTAGCAAGACCAACACCAAGACCGAACAAGCAAGACCAAGACCAAGACTGAGTAAGCAACACGAAGACCAATACAAAGACTGTCCCAGTCTTGGTCTTGGTCTTGCTTTGCTCATCACTAGATGACGATGACGATGACGATGACGATCACGATGACGATGACGATGACGATCACGATGACGATGACGATCACGATCACGATGACGATCACGCTCACAATCACGATCACGATCACGATGACGATGACGATGACGATCACGATGACGATGACGAACACGATCACGATCACGATGACGATCACGCTCACGATCACGATGACGATCACGATGACGATGACGATCACGATCACGATCACGATGACGATCACGCTCACGATCACGATGACGATGACGATCATGATGACGATGACAATCACGATGACGATCACGATCACGATCACGATAACGATGACGATCAAGATCACGATGACGATGACGATCATGCTCACGATCACGATCACGATCACGATCACGATCACGATCACGATGACGATGATGATGATGATGATGACGATGATGATGATAATGATGATCTTCGTAGATTGTCGGTACTGCTCTGGGTGCCTTCAAGCAGAAACCTAATACGCTGATCTGATAGTCGTGTACACGACTATTAGATTAGATTATTATATTAGAATTAGTCATTCTAAAATATAGAATACAATCGAAACTTCAAATATATTTTATTTATTAAACTACAACTCTTCGTAATAACGCAGGATCTTAAAAAGTTAATCAAAATATAAAATACATAAAATACCAATAATACCGTAAGTTATGGTAAAATACCTGTTTAATACCTAGGGTATTATACGGTATTTTTACAACCATAATGGTAGGTATAGGTGTCGCAAAATACTAGCAATGATTTTTCTTGTTTTTAGAAACTAATAGAAAACGGAAGTACATTCCTGAAACGGAAGTTGACGACTTAACGGAATGTCAAGACGACAAACTATTTCATTTAATATATCAAATTCTGATTCAGACTCCACACCTTGTAAAACTCGCAATAATTCGTCATATTCACCGTCACTCATTTTTTGTAAGAACATGTGCGCCAACGCAAGATGTAAACATTGCACTACACTAAAATACACAAAGTCACTATGACCTTGAAACCCGTCCGCTTATGACGTCACAGATTTACTTCTATACAAGTTCGTGGCGTTGTGGGCACGGAAAACTAGCCGCTTTGTAGGGATGGGTTTTTCAAACGATGTTTCACTATCGACAATGATTAGAAAACCTATTTATTCTTGATTAAGGTGAATAAAACGTAGTTTATAGTTTACAACATTTATAAAGTATTATTTATTCACGTCATTTTCTTGCAATAATAGTATTTATGATCGTTTCGACGAGATGAAATATAGCGATGTCTTCATCGTGTCCCATCACTGGCTTACTTTATATCAAGTATTTGGCGTTGGGGGCACGAAAAAATTTTCTGGCGTTTTTGTTTCTATTTAATATAAAACAAACAAGAACTTATTATGTGTGAAAAAGTTAAAAATATGGCTTATAACAGGGCAATTTTCCATAAAACCAAAATAAAAGGTCTTGTAAAAGTCGTAAATTTATTTTATACTATTATTACTTCTAATCAAGTAGTGGCGCTGAGGGCACGAAAATCTCGAACTTGTATACAAGTGATTGGCGTTCAAAAGGTTAAATCTGGGAAGACTCCTTGATCTACACACAAATTAAATACTAAAGCTAAGTATGGTGCTATAGTCTCGATTATGGATGTACAAACTTTGATAGACATACCCCATAGATCTTCGGTCATTTTGATTTTGATTTGTCGAAAAGCTTTCATAACTATGATAGGATTTATATGTTTAAATTGAAATTCAACTATGCATCCTGGAACGTTCGCTCTTAATAAATCAATTGATACGTCGGGTGAGGAATTTAAGGCTTCCGTCGTTTTTGATGGTATATGTATTAGTAAAGAAATTTACAAATTCTTGAGCTACTTCTAAATTAGAGCTTATGGCACCACGTGAAGTCTCCAATGTGTAATCAGTGTTTCGTTTTTTATTCCTACTAGTTTCGTTATTTATAATTTTCCAAACTGTTTTTATTTTGTTTTCTGCTGATTTGATTTTGTTGCTAATGTACAGGGCTTTGGCTATCTTGCAGGTATTTATAAAAATTTTTTGAATATGTAGCAACATACTTGTTGAAAGTTTCCGTATTGATGTAAGGCTTAAGGCCATACAGCTCGAACAGTCTTTCCCTGCTTATCCTAATACCCCTAGTTGCCCAGTCACTAAATATAAAATTTGGGCAAATATTTTTTGTTTTCTTTTCAAAGGTTTTATTGAATGGAGTGTGCACTACTGAAAAGAAGTTCTCATACAATTTATTTGCATCATATATCATATTAAAAGAACAACGTGGTCACACAGACACGAAAAGCGACTTTAATTTAAAGAAAATCACTTAACTTTAATTTAAAATTAGAGTAAGTACAAAGTACTAAATATATGTTGTAGTAAGAGTGTTTTTCTTTTCTAATACGTATAATTTTCTTAAAGTCTACCAGCATCATCAACCTTAAACCGTTTTTCGTTTCAACGAACGTTAAAGCAGCAATGTACGCCACCGCTGTTATTAACTCCCATAATCTCCATTGATAGTTAAATGTTGAGGCAATTTGTCCCAATATATTATTATCCGCGTCAGCTGTAAAAGGCTTGTCTCATAATAGAACCTTCATGGCATTTTAACTCATTTCTGTGATGGATTACAACCGGTATATTCTGTAGAAATCTCACCGGGAAAACTTAGACGGACTAAGCTGTCATTCCACCTGATGCTAGGGATTGACACTATAGATAGACAGCTCACTTCAAGCTCACTTCATCTAAGTTGTCACGATGACATTTTTAAAGAATAGACCGGCTGATGCTAGGGATTGGCTTTATTGACAGCTCACTTCGCCTAAGTTTTCACGGTGACATTTTTACAGAATATACCGGCTGATGCTAGGGATTGGCTCTGATGACAGCTAACTTCACCTAAGTTTTCACGGTGACATTTTTACAGAATAGACCGGCTGATGCTAGGGATTGGCTTTATTGACAGCTCACTTCGCCTAAGTTTTCACGGTGACATTTTTACAGAATATACCGGCTGATCCTAGGGATTGGCTCCATTGACAGCTAACTTCACCTAAGTTTTCACAGTGACATTTTTACAGAATAGACCGGCTGATGCTAGGGATTGGCTTTATTGACAGCTCACTTCACCTAAGTTTTCACGGTGACATTTTTACAGAATATACCGGCTGATCCTAGGGATTGGCTCCATGGACAGCTAACTTCACCTAAGTTTTCACAGTGACATTTTTACAGAATAGGTCGGCTGGTAAGGTATGGACTAATTAACGCAATGGGTGGCGATGTTGACTGTCTCGCAAGAACAACATGGACTACGGGAGACAAGGCTCGGACCAAAACCGTTTGCAGGGCAGTATAAGCGCAGGAGCGGTCAATTTGTCAGTATTATGCCGCGTTCGCATGGAAGTGAAAATATCGCGGCGGTATTTTATCGCGCACTGGATTTTCAACTCTTGGTTCTTGGTGGGCGAGCTTTGAGAATCCAACAGAACGCAACCTAACACGTCAAAAACACATATTAGATTTTTTCACACTTTTGTAATCTGCCGTGCGATTCTGTAACCATCTCACCGTGAAAGCTTGGGTGAAATGAGCGTGAAGTGAGCCGTCATTCGCTTGGGATTAACACTATTAAGTGCTCACTTCACTTATGATTTCACAGTGAGATTTTTACAGAATCGACCGGCTGCTATAAGAATTCATGGTAACCCCTGGTTTTGAGTTGAAAATGTATAAGAGGCTCTGGTATGGCTCTATAATCATATCGTCCCTATATCTTAATCACTTCATGGCGAGTATATAAGCAAACTTGACACAGGCCAGACCTAAGCTGCGAGTATTGCGTTATCAGCAGGGTCCAGCGACTATAAGGTCTTCGAAAATGCAGTTGATAGGACACGCAGGTGAGCAGTAGTAGAGTCACAGCTCTTTGAGAAGGAGCATACCTGAGGAGATACCTACTACCACCATCCCTGGTTCTGTCACCAAGCGTGTTGCTTCGTTCTGATTTGTTAATGCTTAGGTATGGGTGCCGAAGACCTTAGAAATGTGGCTGCGACAGACTAATGGCGGAAGGCGGAGGACAAGCCCAATCCAGCAGTGGACTGCGATAGGCTGACTTTCAGTTTTGTACATTCCAGGTTGGAATCAGGTAGAAAAACCTGAACAGATTTTCTTTACGGCAAAGTAAAACCCGGTCTGTTTGAAGACTACTTCAAAATGAGATTTTTCAATCATATGTTGTTGAAATCTTTTATGCTTGGTTCACATTTTATTGCTAATATTCAAGTTAATTTATATCCTGATTGTACTTATTTATAATAAAAAAAGCGTTAATTAAAACATATGTGACATAGTTTTAATTCCTTAGTGGATAGGTATTAGTTACATGATAGCTTTATTACAGACCGGTATTGAGTTATTGTCGTTTAATACAAATAGATATTATAATAATAAACGAAATAATATACTTACCCAATGTGGAGATGACAATAAATTAAATTTCGTATGTAATTAGATATACGAAATTTAATTTATTGTCATCTGAGATCACGAAAAAAAAACCAGCTGTGTATTGAACTTTTGTATTAAACAGCTAATTTGTTTCGTGTTTCAGAGTTGGTCCCATAGTGAAAGTTGTTCATATTCATGGGTAGAAAACCCTGTAAAAATTTCGAGACGATAGGCGACGATAAAAAAATCATGCAGTATAGTGCAATAGATTCTTTATACAGTTGCCTCGTAACTGAACGGAATTTCTCAGTACCAGTCCAAAGCCTGGTTGTGTCCGGTTAAAGTCAATAGGCTTGCCCCCTATTACATAGGACTTAATCCTAAAACTGGCGGAATTTGGGTCACATACATGCAAAGGTACACCTCTGTCTAACCCTTCGGGGAATCACAGGCGTGATGTACTATAAACTAAAGAACGCTATAAATGTACCTGGTCAACACACTGATCGATATCCGTAACAGAAAGGCACTTCGATACGAAGCCCAATAAGTATTCATTCAATAGGTAAGATATAATTCAGGGCATTCGGCCTTTAAATGTGTTTGACCTACAAAAGGTCAAAACCTTTTACACCACACCCTGAACCATTGGCAATTGGTGTGCAACCTATTTATTTATTTATCTACGTAACACGACCACACAGAGTTTTCTAATCGTTAAATATGTCGCAATATTGTGTAGGGACATATAGCTATACGTATTATAAATTAAAGTCGCTTTTCGTGTCTGTCTGTGACCGCGTTGTTCTTCTAAACTACGCAACGGATTTTGAGATCCGGTTTTCACTATTATTTAGAGCAGTGGCTCCCAAAGTTGTCTGGGCTACGACCCATCTAATACAAGTTTACAAACTCGGGACCCACCACTTTGAACCGTTATCAATATGAATAAAGGAGCGTCAGTCGCCCGCCGCCCGTCAGTTGGCTCGGTCGGCCGGTGTATCGTTCTACAGGCAGGGCCCACTCAATATTCGCTCATACTTTGGGAAACCCTGATTAATTAACCTTGATTAATTATTCCGGAAGGTGTGTGTATACTTAATACAGTATACCATACACATTTCCTATGCATACATGAATAAAGATAATGATAAGTTGTGTTGTAAGAAAACTTTTTGACAGTTTATATGTGTCCTAAGTTAGATATAGAAAAAACTACGTTACAATAATATGTATATACATCGGCTAACTGTGCATACACACGAATCATATGCGTCGTCGACAGAGGCAGTTGCAACCTACGACACGTGTCGACGGCGGCCGTCGAAAAGGTGTCACTCGTGTGCGAGTATTTGAGTACTATATGCTCAAATATACGAGCAGCATGTTGTCGACGGCTGCCACGTGTCGAGGGATGCAGTTGCCTTTTTCTTTTTGAGTTGTCTGTGCCAAGGGCCACGGTAACTCTTTCGAACAACCCGCGACCCTGGCAATGATGCAGTTGCCTCTGTTGTCGACGCGTGTTTCTCGTGTGGATGAGCACTTACAGAGTTTAATATAGTCTAGCTAATTACGATTTATTGTACAGTACGCATCAGAGAAAACGAACCCCGCCAAGACTTAAAGAATAATCGCTCAAGCGACGGCGGGTGCGTCACGTGACTGGCCCCGAGCAGCTCCCTCCCCGCCGCCCGCACCGCACCCATCTCTGCCCGAGCATCCACCGATCCGACTCAAATATTATTTGTATGTTTTTAATAATTAGGTATTGTGGTATTTTTTTCGACTTCTGGCCGAACCGTATACCAAGAATAACTTACAAAAAGACACTACGTGCCGTATAGGATACGAACCCGCATCACCAGGCGCCAGACGATCATTAAGACCGTACCTTATACCATTAGGCTATTGGCTCAGTTAGTAATCTCAACGAAAATTCGAATAGCATTACTCCTTTTATCGAACAAGTTTGATAACGGTCTAATCTTCTAGACATTAAGGTTTAAATTTCAACTTCCACCACGTGAGATACACCTACCGTCCACAACCTTGTTTTATAAAATGCAATACGTAACTCTTCAATTAACTAAAAGATAAGGTTGAAATTAGCATAGATTTCTTGTTTGGTTGAATAGATTGTGCTTGATTCCGATTGTTGCACTACCGTCATTTTACTTCAGAAACTTAACTGCTGTATGAACTGTGAGTTAAGGTTGAATTTAGAATACTTCTTCGCCCTATTTACTAAACTGTGATTGAGGGTATAATTATTTTTCAAATCGTTTCGTTTTCGTGCCGATCAGCTTGTGTGTAATGTCTTCGTCGTAAAATTATCCAATTTACGAAGTTTTTGAACAGTTGATTCTATTAACCGATAGTATGGTGCGATTAACAACTTTTTGAAGGCTAAAATAATTGTTGTTCTCTGGGAACAGGAACAAAGCATAAAGAAAATAGCACGAGAAATGTGGGCTTAACGGTAAGATTTACGTTATACACATATATTTATTGTTACAACCATGTTGCATTATTACTTACAAGGTGGATTTTTTATGTATTTCTAATATTATTGTTTTCATTACAAAGAAAAATAGTTCGTAGATGGATACAAAGGTATCAAGCGACGGGTGATGTGAAATGCGATCTCACCCAACTGCTTACACTAATGAATCGGAGCGATACCTTGGGACACACAAAACCTGGGAACTAATTCGAAATAGTGCTGCAAGCTTCAATATGGTGACTACCATCGTCTGCGTTATTAATAGACAATTTACTCGGCAGATTGATTGTGTAACTTATCTGATAAAATTGCATTGGAACGTTTGAGCAAGTGTTAATAATTCCCAATATTTGTGGGATCATTATCTCGTAGTTAATCAAAAATAAACAACCTTTATTATTATGAATCCAGTTACTCTTGTTTACAAGTAGTCTTGTAAAACCATTTTTTAAAAAGGGAAATAAGTCAGACCCAAATAACTATCGGCCTATCACGTTAGTTCCGATTATATCCAAAGTGTTTGAGAAGGCAATGCTTATTAGATTAAATAATTTTCTATTTACACACTCAATTTTATGCAAGGAGCAATTTGGTTTTCGCAAGGGAAGTTCAACTGCTCTTGCAATCTTTGACCTAATCAAAATTGTAACAGATAGCATTAATAATGGCAATCCAGTGGTGTCTTTATTTTTAGATATGAGTAAGGCCTTTGATTTTGTGAACCATTCTAAGCTTCTACGCAAATTAGAGTTCTATGGCATAAGGGGAAAAGCATATAATTGGATATCTAGTTATCTTAGTAACAGAAAACAGTGTACCGAGATAACAAAAGTAGTAAAAAAAGGGGAAAAAATGTATTCAAAAGTTAAATTCAGATCTATGGCAAGAATAAACAAGTGTGGTGTGCCTCAAGGAAGTATTCTCGGCCCTGTACTTTTCTTGCTTTACATAAATGATCTTCCTGAAGCTACGTCGCAGAAATGTATCCTTTTTGCAGATGATACAACAGTTATCATAAACTGTCGGGATAAGGACGCTTACAAATCTGCTATAGAAAAGACCCTATCAGATTTAGTGAGTTGGATGGATGACAATAACTTAAATATAAACATCAGTAAAACAAATCTTATTGAATTTACCTCATACAGAACCAAACAGTTGCCTTTAGATATAGTTTATAAAGACGAAGCAGTAAAACAAGTAGACGAGCTGAAATTTTTGGGACTTAATGTAGATAAACATCTGAATTGGAAAAGCCATATACAATATATTTGTCAGAAGCTTGATAGGTTTGTGTTTGCGTTAAAAAAGTTAAGACAGAATGTTTCTGCAGAGGCTGCCCTTTCGGCTTACCATGGCTATGTGTCATCTGTACTAAACTATGGACTAATAATGTGGGGTAACTCGACCGATACCGACAGAGCATTCAAAATTCAAAAACGTTGTATCCGTGTTATCAACAAGTCATGGTTCTTAGATAGCTGTAAACCTTTATTTCAAAAATACAGAATTCTTCCACTACCTTGTATGTACATAAAAGAAATTTCTCTTTTTACAAAAAGACACATGCATTACTTCAAGCAGCGTAGTGAGGTTATGCCGAGACAAAAAAGGGCTAAGTTTCTCAACCTATTATACCAACCACCCTGTCACAAAGAAATTTATAAAAACAATGTATTTAATATGTGTCTTTTAATTTATAATAAATTACCGAACCACTTAAAATTGTTACAGGGCAATTTATTCAAAAAGAAATTAACAGAGTGGCTCCAAGGTTACTGTTTCTACAGCATTAAGGAATTTATGCAACATAAAGAACAATAATAATACCTATTGAATGTTTCCCTAATTATTTTAATATTGATAGTTTGTAAGGACTATAATGTAAATCTCTAATAGTATAATGACTTAAATTTGGTAATATTATAATGTAATAATGACATATTTTTGTAAAAATGTATCAATGACATATTCTATGATAACGAAATAAAATTCAATAATTTGCACGCTTGCTTGCAGGCCGAATACAGTGACTTTTAGGCTATAAGATCTTCCTTGTAAAAATGTATTTCTTGCAAATAAATATTATTATTATTATTGTAATGTGTTAACGATGCACCATCTGACCTCACATACTTTTCTAATGCTGTGTTAAAAGGGTTATCAGAAATTGTGATAAAAGAGAAAGATGTATATTGCTATACTGTTATAGTTTAGCATGTTGGTTCTTCCTCTGTAATTCACAGGCACAAATGACAACATTTCATTTTTTAACCAGGCTTTTTTTCCCATAAGATCATACAGAGTATAAAAAAATTATGTTTTTACAAGTTTGAATAAATAAATATTGTAATTATGTTACTAGAAATATCTATAAACGAACCGTTATCTAATGTTAAACGTTCTACACCTCACCCAGGGTATATATTTTGTCTTTAGTTAATATTTTAAGTAAATAGCCCTAATTTAATACAGATAGAAAACTGTATACTCGTAATCCAAACTAATATTATAAATGCGAAAGTAACTCTGTCTGTCTGTCTGTCTGTCTTTGCTTCACGCCTAAACTACTGAACCGATTTGTGTGAAATTTGGTACAGACATAGTTTGGAACTTGAGAAAGGACATAGGATAGCTTTTTTAACAAAAAATAAAATAAAAAATAAAAGGACCATGCCCATATTAGTATGGAGCTGAAAGTCAGCAATGCCATGCAATGCCCAAATTGCAGCTCTATGTCATATGATAACTTTTTAACAGTATTTAAATGATATCTAGATTTAATGTCATATAAAGCACCGGTTCAAAAGATATTGGACATTAAACATGATAACTTCCTACTGGTTTTTTATACATTTTATCGTTTACAGACAGCATTGCTATTACTTTTTCACTAGGAACTTCATGATCATCACATAAGCTAAGCCAGATCAGTGTTCTTTTATATACTTATATGTATGTTATCAGATAAACATGTCAGTTATTTGGAATTATCTAGTCTGTCTCCATTGTATAGTGTCAATATGTATGTGAAAACCACGGAATAGAAAAAAACAGTGGAAGTGCCCTTAGAATTCCTTAATACGGGCACCAGTGTCGCCAAACTCACACATTTGCAAATTAAAATGTACATTGCAAAACATAGAAAACGATGATATAATTGGCTACAAATTATAAATGCAACTTTGGCGAAAAGTTTATTTATTGTTGTTCAAAATTAGGTCTTATTACAACTGTTGAATGTTGTTTTTATTTTACATGTCAAATTCAATGACAACGATTTTTCCATCTAACAATCAAATTCGAGCAATCAACAACGAGTTCAGCTACTTAACGCTAGAGGGTGCTGTAGAGCAATCAACAACGAGTTCAGCTACTTAACGCTAGATGGTGCTGTAACCAAATTACTCTATTTAGCACGCTAATCTCATTGAAATAGATGTCATATTCGTATGCACCTGTTATCTATTTTTCTACTCAGCTAGGTATGAGGATAAGATATCGATAATTTACTGTCGATGTTTGTACAGTATAATAATTAAAATATTTTATCTTATGTACTGTAATACAGGTTTATGCTAGTACAGGTATCTAACGTTATTATACCTTCATAAATAATTTCTAAGACTGTATGTAATAATTTTACCAATTTTAATACCTACTGAAAAAAACATTTATTTAATGGACCAAAGTCCGATTAGTACAAAAGGTAAAATGGTTAAATGAAAAGATAAGTAGTAAATTAAAAATATTTATTGTCCTTGAAATAAAACATATTTGTTTAATAATTGTCGTTTTGACTGTTTTATATTTAGTTTTAACAAGTGATGCATATATATTGACATATTTTTCCGCGATGGCTTTCATTTAATCTGTAATGTGATTCGATGTAGGAAATTCCCCTAACTGATGATAAATATTTTTTCGAATATGGTCGTCCCAATAAATTGGCGCATTATTTTAGACGTGAGAAGGTATTTTTTAAATATGTGACAGTCTTTTATTTATTTAAGTACAGTAAAGTTAGTTTAAAAACACACATTTTATCATTTTATCGATACCGAGCTAGTTGAATGTGTCCCATCCCTAATCGAGTAGCGTCGACGTACGCTTCGCTTCAAATCACGTCTTATTTATTTTAATTTTTTATCCAATGCTTCATATGATTTAAAATTAACAACATAATTCTAGTTTTTATTTATTAGAGCAATCTTGTAATATACTTTATCTGGGCATTTCTGGGGCACAGATGGGCATTGTCTTTTATTCCGGACATACAGCGCCATCTATTGGTCAAGAGTCGGCATCAATTCAGTACTGAAAATTCATCGGAAAAATGTAAATAAATAGTAAAAAGGTATGAAAAATATAATATAATACAACTTTTAGTACATAGAAAATGCTCTAACAGAGTATAGATAATTCTATTAGTACTATATGTCGAGTTGGTGATCGCGCAATGGTGTCGATCGTTACACGAGTTCGGTTCATGTTATTGTTTTAATTCATGTGGGAATTTTTAATTTTTAAATTTTTAATTCATTCATTCATTTTAATTCATTTCCATTTTTATTTCATTCTTTAACTATGTGGGTAAAACCAAAAATCTGCCGGAAGTCACTATTCCACGCGAACGAAGTCGCGGGCAAAAGCTAGTAACTCTATATGTGGATTCCTAGAAATGTAATTAATGAAATAAATGAATATTGTTTATGCAACATGCCTGGCTGTTCTTACAAACCTCATACTTCACATTTGTTTTCTTAAATATGGATGTTTTCTGAAATAAAGTTACGAAAGTCACCTAATCAACTATTAAAGAAACTAAAAAAAAGAAAAAAACAAATCTCATCCGCGGATTTGAACTCGTGACCATCGAATTGCCAAGCCGCAGTCCAAACCACTAGACCAACACGCCATTTACGTTATATCACGAAAAACTTAAACGTATGATATCATCATCAAAGGGGGGTCCGGTTTCTTTGAAGCTTACTGTACATACTGAACATCATCATCATTAATTATCCTGCCCTTATGCTAATTTATTTGTGCTCGGCGCAACATGTTTTTTTCGTCCATACTTCTCTCTTAGTCGTCATATTATCTTTCACACTGTTTCTAGCCATATTATCTTTCACACTGTTCCATCGTTCCTTTGGCCTTTCATTTAAATTGTAAGTAATTAAAATGTTTTAACGATAGCGTAGACATCTGGTATTATTATATACCTACGTTTTACGTAAATGGGCTCAGATGCCAGAATATTTTAGCCATATTTTTAACACATTCATTCTACGATACCTAAATGTCTCTGACACTATGCTAATTTATAATTTGTGGTAAAATATTGATTTCTATGTAATTTTCAATTAAACTTTAAATACGAAATATATCAATCTAGTCTATTGTAGGTAATTGGTTGTTTTAAATTATTTGATATTATGAATTGGAACAGGGCATTATTTCATACTAGTCACCCGCTCCTGCTTCGCACGGTTTTTACGACTAGACAAAACATCCAGATTTCTCCATTATATGTAAGCTGTACAATATTAATTTATTACACACACACATCTTCCGGAATAAATTGAAGTGAAAACCGCATCAAAATGCGTTGCGTTGTTTACAAGAAAAATGCGGTCACACAGACAGACACGAAAAGCTACTTTTATTTATATTAATATCGAATAGATAAATAATATAGGCCACAGACCGAATTTCAGCCATGGTGGACAATCTCTGCGGAGACAAGGTTTCGGCGTGGGAGATATTATAGTGCACAAGTGTGTGCGCAGACACAGGTGCACTCACTCTTCGTTCACTCTCATAGTCCGATGGGACGGCAATGGGACACGACCGAAGAGAGTTTAGGCATAGTATAAAGAGGGGAAGTAGGCTATCTCCGGCCCAATCCGCGATATAATTGCATACTGTCTCAGGGTTGTCACTTTTAGCAAAATTTTAATTCAGTGCAAACCAACACAGAAATGTAAAACAAACACAGAAATGTATTCAAGATTTAGAGCAGTATTATTTATAAAAAAAGGGATAAAATAAACCGGCGCGCGGCGGGGCGGTGGGGGCGCGACTGTCCGCGCTTCGTCAGATTCGGTTGTCGCCCAAACCGCTAACAAATATTTATAGACTAAGAGCTCGTATATCATATATATCATCATAAAAAAAAAATACTAAAAACAGACTAGTATAATTATATACTAGTCAGTTTTTTGTATTTTTTTTTTTTTGATAGGCACAATGTACACATAAAGGACCATATTCATTTTTATTTTTAATTAATACAAACATATCTATTGAATCACACATTTCTTACAAAATTCATCATTATCACACATTTTTTATTCATTTAGCGGTGCCGAAAAGCCGTGACGCGCGAACCTCGTGCGGTGTTAGCCCCGACTGGCGCTGTGAGAAACGGGTCGAGATTTTGTTTAAGTGTGCGTGCGCGACGCATAGATACTTTGGCGCACACATACAAGCCGCGCGCGGTGCGTTTGTATGAAGATAACTTACTTCCCCTCTTTATACTATGGTTTAGGAGCAGGACTAACTACTTAACGTACTTTCCAAGGCACAGGGGTCAGAAACCACCAACTTCCAAACTCCGGAGTGTTACTAAGAAATTCCTAATGTAAAAACCCCATACATTTGCTGGACTTGGGAATCGAACCCTGGACCCCACGCTCAGCTGTCGCACTTGCGACTTCGTGAGTAGTCGTTAGTTTAAATACATAAAAAAAAAACTCTTTAGCTGTATTATTAGTATTGATACTGTTATAACTAAGTTACATCTTTTTTTTGTGCGTATATGGTGTGCCTTAACCGAGGTAAAATATTTTTATTTTTCTTCTTTTTAGTATTAATATACATACAATATTTTTTGTTTTTTTTTTTTTTCACTTCTAGACACAAACATACACATATCGGCGTAGCCCTGGCTCTTGTAACCTACAAGTAGTAGACCTTTATCACACAGCCATAAGCCGCCTTAGTTAGGTATGATAAGTTATTTTGAACTTTGGTTATAATTTATGAACTCACTTTAGAGTGTAGAACACAATTTTACATTTATGTTTTTTTTTTTTTAGATATGCAAATGTATCCACAAGCCGTAAGCTGGCTGGACAAGCGCCTATTAGAGCATATGAAAGCGCTTGGTAGAAATAGAACGCTCCTTTTTATTAACCTCTGATAATAGTCGTAGCTACTAGTTGCGTTTGGCGCACACATAGCTATACGCTTTCCTAATAGACTCACCTGCTGAGTTAGAATTTGATTTCCATTAGTGAGTAAGTAGAAGGGGAAGGGGCTCTTGGCTAAATAATAATATTTAATAAGGTCGATATTTGCTTAAATAAACCACAAATTACTAGGTAGTGTTTTGATTTACATTTTGTAACAAATGTAGCCTCTGGGCGAGTTGTGCTTTATTGCATGTCGTTACACAAATCCTAACGCATTGAAACGCCTACGTAACTTTTATTGATCGACATTTCCAAATATTATCTCTATGCAAGAAATAACGTAAGGAAGGGGTGCAAAATAATAACAGCCGCACGGGTGGATCGAAGGCCAAACTACGCTTACCGCGGTCGGTTTGTGTATGGGTGGCATCCATTACATATCGAGACCCCCTCCAAGCACGTTATGTCGTTGGTCCTGGCTGTTATTCGTAGATCTTTGACAGTGGTTACGGGTATATAAACAACGGGTTATGGATATAAACAATAGTCTGACAACTATTCATACCAACGGGTATCGTGTTACCCAGTAACTGGGCTGTGGAGGTTAAATAGGCAATCGCTCCATGTAAAATACTAGAATTCAGCTGCATGCGGTTATACTGGAAGCTGACCCCATTATAGTTGGGAAAAAGTTAGGCAAAAAAGAATGGAAAACTACATGGTCACCACTGTAAAAAACGGTTATAACGATATCTTTATTAAATTATTGAATTCAATGTTCATTCGAATATCGTTGTCGTCATAAAAATATTATCAAGCAGATAAAAAGCCTAAATCTCCGGCTAAAATAGTGCTAGTTTACGATTGGAACTTTATATCAAGGCCAATAAATAACAAAATTGCTAAAACAGCCGTGCGACTCTGTAACCACCTCATGGATTAGCAATATGGTTCAAAATGATTCAAATTGAGAGTAATAGTGTGTTACTCAATTAGGGTGCAGTTACCACGGAGCATGTAATCGCCGCCACGGCGCGGCGCAGAAGCCGCCAAAGCGTCTCTGCGCTCTGTGACAGCTGAACTTTTACTAAACATTCATCATCATCACCATTGGCAGCCTTTTTCCACCCACTACTGAGTATAGGTCTCCTCCAATTTGTGCCATACTTCCCTGCACCCTGATTGCGTAACACTAACACTAGGAATGGCTTTCGTTTTGACAATTCAACAACATTCATTGCGTTATGTACAGACGCCAGCACATCAAGCTACTACAATCTGTCAGATTTCTTTAATAGATTTTCAGCTTTAGCACTAAAGCATAAGGTTCAAAGTTGATTGGGAAAATCTGACAGTTTCGGGTAGCTTGATGTGCTGGCGTCTGTACATTGTGAGCACAAATTTTTCGAACATATAAGCAATGGATTAGCAATATCCTTCAAAATTATTCAGATTGTGTTTGATAGTGTGTTACGCAATTAGGGTACTGCAGGGTAATTGCGTAACACACTATCAGTAGCAATGGGTTTCATTTTGACAGTTCAACAACATTCATTGCGTTATTTACGTTGCTGAGCCGACACATTTTTCGAACACATGGAGCAATGGATAAGCAATATGCTTCAAAATGATTCAAATTGAGAGTACCTAATAGTGTGTTAGGTACGTAATTAGGGTGCTGGTCTGTACGAGTCTCATCCAGGGCCCTGCGATCTTCTGTAAGTCTTCCGCCCACCTCCGTCTACCTGCCCGTTGGTTTGCCAACACTCCTTAAGTCTTTTTATAGATGATGAATTAGGAAGCTTTAGGAATTCAAAAATATATTATTAAGAACAATATAAAGAATGTGTTTGTCTCTGCATCACCTAAAGGTTGACTGGTATAAAATGCCTATGGCATTAAGTCCGCCTCTGTACATTTATATGCTTGAAGTATTAAATAAATGATAAATACCTCCTAGAAGAGTAGCCTGCATAAATAAAATGTGGCGAATGTGCTGCTAGAGTTACAGCATCACCCAGGAGTGCGGTAAGCGCTGCAGCTGCACTTGCCGGACGGATACGAGGACGCATGTGTTATATTTTGATATAATTATAATAACAGAACATTGTTTGTTGGATAATTGCATCTGTCACATTTACGAAGCTTGGGACCAAAGTAGAAGTACAGACGCCAGCACATCAAGCTACTACAATCTGTCAAATTTCTTTTAATAGATTTTCAACTTCACCACTAAAGCAGAAGGTTCAAAGCTGATTGCGAAAAATTGACGGTTTCGGGTAGCTTGATGTGCTAGCGTCTGTACCTAATTTGACTAGATATTGGCGCCGATTCTCTTGTTCACAAACAAAACTAAATTTAAGTTCAGGCTGTGAGGTGTGGTGATGGACTAATAAAATAAAAAAACAATGCGTTGAATTTATTAAGAGTTTTTTCTTTTTACTATTGAGGGTTTAATAGATATAGAGTTTCATAGAACACAATATAAACAGCTTTCAAATTAAGAATTAGGTACAGACGCCAGCACATCAAGCTACTACAATCTGTCAGATTTCTTTAATAGATTTTCAACTTTATCGCTATAGCATAAGGTTCAAAGTTGATTGGGAAAATCTGACAGTTTCGGGTAGCTTGATGTGCTGGCGTCTGTACAATGTATAAATACGTCACTCATAACCATCAGTGACTTCTGCAGTTGTACGAAAATCATTAAAATAATGCATCTGCACTGCTTTCGATGGATGTGATTCCAGTATTTTACGTATTTCTGATCGCATAGGTCTACAGCTACTCCAGAAACTACTATATTCGACTGTCAAATTGGAAACTACAAAATAACTTGCTTCAAAATCATAATCATTGAGCATGTGTCGTAGGATTTCAAGATTAGCTGCGTCACCACCTTGAAATTTTAATAATTCATTCATTTTGACGTAAGCTTCAGTAAACAGACAATAAATTGTTGAAAAATTATATTGCTCGGTGTCTTCTTTGAGTCGCTTCACAAATATGGGACCTAATGTGGGTGATAGTTTAATTTGAATATCTTTCCAAGCGCAATCCATGTCATGTGTCATATGCCATCTTTGGGCAAAATTGTTCAAATCAAATTTGTTTACAAACATAGATTTGTGTTCGTTGATTAACGTAATGTATTCTGTTACTAGCTTCCAGCTAGTATACAAGACATAGTTTTTTAACAATGGCAACTCTTTTTCCATTTTAGTTTTTATCTCTATAAACAGTTTGACAGGCACAGCTTTTTCATTAAAACTAAGAAAATATATTCTAAAATTCCAAGCCAGAGAGTGTAAAAAATTGTTGAAGTTGTCTCTAACGTAATAATCGCCTGAACGCGTGGTGTCCCACAACTGGAAGGCCTTATCCATGGCTGGTTCTACTAATTTTCTGAATCTCAGAAGCTGATCTTCCTCACTTTTACCACACAATACGTAACACGCAAATACTTCTAAAACTTCGCTCCTATACGAACAAAATTTAGTTTCTGCTGGAGAAAGCATTTTGTTGACTACGAAGTCTTCGTCGAGTATTTCCATTATATTTGGTGCATACTTTATTAAACCCTTCACGTAGTTTTCACAGTTAGCGCTAGCTGGCAAAGAGGTTAAAAATTCATAACTCTTCATGTAAAATTCTGCTCGGATACTGATAGGAACATTTTGAACGCAAACCATTTTTTTATAAATTTCTTCACTCTCTCCTGCAGTTAAATTATCTATAAATGAACCTAATATTGCCCAAAGTTCTTTTTGAACAGTTGGATCATGGGCCTTACGTATCTGATCATAAGTGTGTCTGAAAAGCACTGATCGTATTGTAAGATTCTTTGAAATTTTCCAAAGTTTCGAAAATATTGCTTTGAGATCTTCAGACGTAAGTTTGGATACTGCAAGATTAACTCCGAATTTTTGCAAGGAGACTGGTGCATCCAATAATTTCGGTAAATATTTACGGCTTTCAGCTACATTCAAATTTGATAATATTGCATTAAGTGAGGGCACTGCATGTTGTAAGTAATCTCCTCTCGCGTACCACAAAACCGTATCTAAGGGAATCAGCGGTCTTGAGACGTACAAATATTTTGCAATATTTTTCTTTATACTTATTTCGTTCTGGTCAGTATCACGCCAATTTACCTTTATATCATCGGGAATATGTTGTTTCGCAATGTCTATTATTTGATTTTGGGGTAGAAGTGAAAAAAGGCCTTTGATAACGGCTTTTTTTCCAGTAGGTTTGTTCAGATTTAGTAAGTAAGCGTCGGTCCAGTGCTGAGCGAGTGAGTGGGGCCAGTAGATGCGCAGCTTGGCGAGCAGACGTCGCAGCGAGACAGCGTCGTTAGTACGCAACGTGTCTATTTCTTTGTCGTGGCGCGTCAGCAGCTGCGGCTTGTGCTTCAGCGCGTTCAAGCACGTTTCCTCGCTTAGACACAGTGACAACGACTCCTCAAACATGTGCTTCCGCCACGATTTCTCCATGTTGTACAAACAGGATATGTCTGTTTTCCACATGTTCCCTTGTTTTATCTTATTCAGTTCCTGGATTTTCTCAAGTACCAATGGATAGTCACTGATGTCCTTTTTCCAATCTTTAAGCAAAGTCAAGGCATTCTCTAATTGAAGAGTGGTCTCACTGAAATCGGATTCATTTGCAATGTTTTCAATGTGAAGCTTTGTCAACACGGAATCAAATAAATAAGTAAACATTTTGCTTCTTTGTTCTTGATTTAGCTTACTTTGTACTTCTTCAAAAGTATTAAATATCATCTTTTGTTCTAAGATTTCCGGCACAGGTTCATCGTGTAAAACTTTATATAAGACTATAAATTCCACACACATTTGTACGTCGTTTTCTGATTCAGTGTACACTTCCATGCTGTGAAACAACTGATCCAAAACGATCCAAGTTTCTACGTCGATCTCGTGAGTTGATATCTGTGAAAGCAAATTGTTGACGAACTCAATCTTGAATTTAAATGGTTCATTAATGTGTTTGTCCTTGACAAACATAAGTAACGTTTTAATATGCTGTGAGTTTTTTCTTGCACAAGTGATCAAAACTGAGAGCATAGCACATCGTTCGGAGGACGAGTTCTCATTACGTATAAGCTTTTTTAATTCGGGCCATGCAACATCAAATGGGGCATACTCATACCACTGGTACGTCTTTATGTGCGAGTGATTTGTTTCAAATTCTGGATAGAATGCTGCGAGTTCAGTTTTATTGATAAAAGTTTTTCTTACAAATTCAAACCTTTCATCTTCTAACATGTTCCTAATGAAATGAGCTAATGTATTATAATTAAATAAATAATATAGACATTCACTTTTATTTGTTACTTGCTTTTTAAGTAAAGTTATTATTTCTTTCTTATTTAAATATTTTGCTGCCACGGACAGGTCGAGTAAGTAAACGTACTTTACGAAATTGTCAAATACTCTTTGCGGGTATGCTTTCATAAGGAACTCTGTTTTCTTTTTACCCAAATTAGGACTGCTGCAAAAATCAAGGTCACCGTGTTCCAGTACATCCAAAACTTGTTCAGTGTGGGACTTCATACAACACAATATTTCTTGCTTTACGGTATTGTGTCTTCTTCTATCCTCTATTACCCTTGTATGGCATGCAATAAAATTAGGAGACCTTTTACACAAACGTTTAAAAAGAGAAAGTGGAATGGGGCGTTCGTTCTTTATGACATTTTCTATGAAAGGAATGGAGCAGTTTTGCAACCACTTGTAAGCACTGTCGGTTTCTTTAAGGTACTCATAGAAGGCTTCGACTCGACTTTCGTCTTTCAGATTGAGTCTAATGTGAAGCATGAGTTTGTTAAATGTTTTGGTGTTCATGCTAGGTAATAGTTGTGTGTGTAGGTACTCTGGGTTGATGATGTGTGCGTACTGCTGCTCGGTTATTAGCCACGTGGATTTTTTAATAGCTGTCGCCGCATACAGCATGTCGTTAGATTTCATTACTTCGATGATATAGTCTACATTTCTGTTTTTGCTGGCGATTTCTATTTTCAGAAGGTTGTATATGTCGCTGTCATCGCCACTAATGTTACATAATTCGTAATGTTTATTAGCAATCGCATCTTCGACAAGCTTGTTGTAATGTTGGCGCTTTTTGCCGAGCGTGTCTCCCTCTAGCGTTACCGGCGGCATTGTGATGAACTGTAAAAGAAATGTTTAAATTATTACTACATTGGTTAATAGTATCATGTTTATCGCTGTTTATGGTTACTTATTGGTAAGGGGATTGAAGATTTTTATATGTAGGTAGCCTGGCAATCTGGCAAACCTACTCGTTTGCCTCATTTACCTACTTGCTTACATCTTGTTGCATAGAGATTTGAAATAATCATGCTGAATATTTAAAATATTATCAAATATCTATGCAACAAGATGTAATCAAGTCACTGTCACTGTGTATATTTGAACATTAACATTTTACATGTTTTCATCGTTGTTTTCATTTTATTTCTTCCATTTTCAGTATTTTCGTGCTATTTTCCGAGCTATCTCCTCAAGTACTACTTATTTATTTATTTTTTTAATGAATTATACCTATACCTAATAATTATTACTATTAAAACAAATAATATAAATAAATACACGAAAACCCAATATGTACAGATGCCAGCACATCAAGCAATCTGTCAAATTTCTTTAATAGATTTTCAACTTTATCGCTAAAGCATAAGGTTCAAAGTTGATTGGGAAAATTTTACAGTTTCGGGTAGCTTGATGTGCTGGCATCTGTACATAACTAAATATAATTTACAGTCTCTACTATAAATTTGTACAAGTATAAATAAGCTGAGACATTCTTAAGTAGCTCCTGAATGCATTGCAGGACCTTGTCAGGATTATTATAAATTTTAAGCAGCTTATCTGACAACATAAGGCACTGAATGTTGAAAGATGAGCATTCCAAGAAGATATGATGTAGTTACTGAACTTTTTGTGATTGACAATACTCACAGTTAGGAGAATTGACCATTCTAAGGCGATGAAGATGATAATTTAAACAATGTTATTCTTGCAAAACCAAGGTATGGAGTTTATTTGAACATCTAAGGTAGCAAAACAAGTACCTTTATTTTCAACCTGAGTACACTGGTATGAATGTCTTCCCCACTCTTGACACATCGCCTCTTTGCGATGACAATGTGATATTTCAAAAACTGCAATTTTTAAGAGATGTCACATTGTCATTGCAAAGAGGCTACATGCACTGTCTTAAAAGACTAACTGCATCTGTAGGTGGTATAGAAACATCCATATCATGGTCAGAATTGGGAATTGGGTAGTTGCATGATATTGAATACTATATATTCTAGTAGATAATATATATCCACACATGTAATACAATAATAGAATTCGAAATCAAATTTGAAATCGGTCAAAAAATAAAAAACTTATAACTTATAGAAACTTTTTGTCCATCTCTTTCTCGCAAAATGAAGTTTTGCATGTAATTTATATGGCGATACTGAACTATGACGTCACAATTCAGTATTTCCCTCTCTGTCTAATTGAGAGTTTTGAACGCTCATATCTTTTCAATTTTTAAAAATATTAAAAAACTGTTTATACCAAGCTATTAGTGAGGTAAAAAAGCTTCAATTTAAATAATAAAAAAAAATTAGTCAACTCGCAGATTAATTCTTCTAAATCAACAATTTTTTTGGCTAAATAGTCTACCTTTTCATTCCCTACAACACCAATGTGTGAAGGCACCCACACAAAACTAACTACAATATTTGATTGATATAATTCCACCCATAACTGATTTATTAAATAAATTATATAATTAGGTAGTGTTAGCATTTAATTTTTTGTTTGCCAAGTTTTCCGGAACACTAATGCTATCAATTACCACAATTCATTTATTACATTCTGAATTATAATTTCCCATATGTTTCAAAGCACTCAAGATAGCAACAGCTAGAGCTGTAAATATACTTGAATTTTTGTCAATTTTTCGACCAATGCTTATATTTGAGGAGGGCTCATATATGGCAAAAGACACAGCCCTATCGTTCTTGGAACCATCCCATTGCACCCATAATTTTTAAATACCTTTTTGTTATAAATGGTCAATCACAAATCAAATTGGAAATCATAATAGGTAAGTAGGTAGTTATATAAGCGCCAATGAAATGTAAACTATCTATAATAATAAAATCAAGTATACAACATGTAACGTTAAATGCGCAAAACCTCAGACACCCCAACTGATTTTTAATTCAATTGACCTATTTCAGAGAGAAAATGAGTCATTAAAAAAATTGTAAGGGTTATATGTGCTGTTTTAGTTTTACTGGTCATTCTGATCGTTTCTTGCGTCTGTGACGACGCTTTACCGAGCGAGGAGTCGTCACCGGGCCGCTGCGCCGCGATGACATTGGGTTGCTTGACCTATTAATAAGTAGACACTGCAAAATTTTTAATGAATATTTTTTACCTATATTAAAAAGTGGTTCAATTAATTTTATTCTGCTCGTTATTCTGATCGAACTATTTTCAGGTTTTGCGCATTTAACATTACACGTTGTATAAGAAATTCATGCCCACAGATACAGATACAGACGACGTATACGTACCTTAGTCACTTTACGCAGTCTTAAGATTAGGCACATTTAAAAGTAATAATCGTGTTGCTCACCTCCGGTTTGATGTGCTCCAGAAGAGACGCTCAGTCCACCGCACGGAGTACTTCTAAAAAGTGTATAAGTAGTTCCAGGTTCCAACGCACTAACAAACTTTACACTGTAAACTTTTCATGAAGTGGTGAAATGAAAATCAATGGAATAATATGACTCAGAGGCTGGTGTTTCTTGCCATCCACTGTTTGTTTACACTCATAGTTAAGAATGGTTTACCAATTTTATAATCTACCACCTTTGTTTTAAAGTTCTATTCCGTGTAAACTGAAACTTTAATTTACTTCGAGTCTTCAAACAAAATTGACATTATGACGTGACTGCACTGACAGCTTGTGCTTGAGGTGAGCAGCACAGAAGAAATAAAAATAACGATACTCGAAACCAACATAACGCGTTTTGTGTTACGCAATGCTTATTTTTTTATTTTTTCAGATAATTTATCTACTTACAAAAAATTATTATCTAGTTGGTTATCTTTATTATATTACCACGTGAAATAACGAAAAGTTTAGTGCCTAGTACTTTCTGCCACCCGGCTTCCACCTTAGTCTCTTTGGTCTAGTGAATTCTAAAACGGCTATGGCATGGATTTCTCGGATAATGATGTCCTGAATTTGAACCTTGGTTTGGATTGGAGCCAGAAATTATATTATATATCAAGATATTCTTAGTAGCAGCCAAAAGAAATAAAGAAAAACAAAATAAGTACGTTTATTTTCGGTAAACATGACCCAAAGAAAGAACACAAACACAAAAAGTACAATTTGGGGAAATATATACAATAAATGTGTACGGATATAGGATAGGGAGCTATTTAAGCAATAAGCATACTGCACAAAATTTTTAAACTTCATGGTATACGTTGAATAACGGCTATAACGTTATCAACAAAATAACGATATACATATATTGCTTTTTTTTGTGTTATCTGTTAACTACGCGAAATTGCCTCGACAAGAAAATAAACAGAAAAAAAAAGCGCGGGAAACGTCGAACTTGGTGGACGCGGCCTTTAAAGAAAAAATTGAAAACATTGTTATATAAGATCAGTAGCCGTAGTTTTAGCATTCTAGTCTTTCTCTTATTTTTTAATATTAGTTTTAGTTTATTTTCTTCGGTAGTGGTAAGTTCTTTTTAGTAATAAGTTCTTGTAGTGTAAAATGAATGACCCGCCAGACCCGGGGGACTTTGTGCCCCCGGCAGGCAATTTTGTTACCATCGACGAATCGGGCATGGATACCGATGGGTCGGGTTCGGCCCGAAATTTAAAAAGAAGCCGTGTGCATGTTTGCAAACATTGCAACAAACGCCGTCGTACCCGCAAAAACCACGGTTCCGAGTCTTCGGGTTGTGGATGCACGGATTCTACATTAGCTACTGCATCGGAGCCTAACTGCTCTGATTCACCTAACAACAAAAAAAATGATAATCCTGCTCCGTCCTTAATTGTTCCTACTCAGATTGGTAGAAAAACCTACGAAAAAACTGACATTGCGCCTTATGTTATCCACGTCCAAAAAAATATAATTTCACCAGATGATGGAACGACATTGCACCCAATCACATTTGGCAAGTTCTTAAAGCACAATGCCTTCCAAAATATAATAAACGGTAGCGTCAAAAAAATCGGCCGCAATAAAATATCTTTATCCTTTTCTAATTTCCTGGATGCAAATTCTTTTATTACTAACAATAGTCTCGAAACATATAATTACAAAGCATTTATACCTACTTTTAATGTTACTAGAATGGGTTTAGTGCGTGGTGTTCCTGCGGAATGGTCTCCAGAGGAAGTTATTGATAATATAACAGTACCAATTGGTTGCGGTCCAATTTTGAAAGTCAGACGCCTCAATTTTAAGTCCAGTGTTGATGGTACAACCGTTTGGAAACCTTCTCAATCCATAGTTGTTACATTTGATGGACAGGTTCTACCGAAAAGAATTTTTATGTGCTATAATGCATTACCTGTAGATTTATATATTTTCCCTACTGTACAGTGTTTCAATTGCTGTCGTTTTGGTCACACTAAAATTCAATGCAGGTCCAAACCCCGTTGTTATAAATGTGGTCATGGTCACACTGGAGACAGTTGTGAAAGAGAAGAAGAAAGTGCATCTTGCTGCCTTTGCTCTGGTTTTCACTATGCTACTAATAAGTCATGCCCAGAATTTTCTAGGCAAAAATCAATTAAAACATACATGGCACAATGTTCAGTATCTTATGCTGAAGCAGCAAAAGTATATCCCCCAGTAACTAAATCATATGTTGATGCACTCTTATCCTCTCCTTCCAAAAATTTTGCAGATACTCCATCAATCTCTTCACCTAATAAAATGCCTGCTTCAAGTAGCTATAAAAAGACTGTCTTTCTCAAACCACGCTCCCCTCCCAAATCTGTACAAGGATATAATAAAGAGGCTCACAATGCCATCATCAAAGATTTTGACTTTCCCCAACCATCTAATGGTTGTGCTTTTCCTAATAATCATAATGAAAAAAAAGACACAATTTTTTCCATAAACGATTTTCTATCTGCATTACACAATCTTCTATCTCAGTTCAACATTTCACCGTCCAACGTTGCCCCTTCTTTCAATGTATCTCAATCCATTCATGATGGACAACACATCCAAAATAATCCAGTGGAATTGCCGCAGTCTGGTAAACAAAAAGAGTGATGTTATTTATCTTTTAAACAAATATGAGCCACTTGCCTTTGCCTTGGCAGAGACTTGGCTCAAATCTAATCATATTTTTAAAATTAATGGTTATTTAACCATTAGAGAGGATAGATCTGATGGGTATGGTGGAGTAGCTATACTTATCAAGAATTCTATCCCTTTCTCTATCATTTCCTTACCTCCTCATAGTGAGGAAATTTCAATTGTAGCTATTAAAGTGCAACATACCTGTCTAGTTTCTATTTACATCCCTCATCCTTCTTCTTCTGTTCTTCAAGAGATGGCTAATCTCTTTTCTTGTCTTCCAAAGCCTTTCTTAATATTGGGGGACTTTAATTGCCATCACCAATCATGGGGTTGTTCAACCTCTAATTGCTATGGTGATGAATTATTAGATATAATAGACTTACATAACTTATGCATCTTGAACTCAGGATCCCCCACACGCCGTTCAGATCCCAATCAGAACCAAAGCGCAATCGACCTTTCTATCTGTTCTCCAAACTTAGCCTCTTCACTAACTTGGCATACTTTATCCTCTACTTATGGTAGTGACCATTTTCCAATAGTTATTTCTTATCCTTTTTCCAAACGAAATGCGCCATTAAGGAGATCAAACTTAAGACATAAAATTCCTAATAGAATTAGTAATGACTGGGACAAATTTAGAAACATTGTTGACAGAAAGCTTTGCTCCTTGCCCGTTATTTCTGATGGCAATGAAAATAGTTGTGCTGAAGCTTTAGCACTCATATTAATCGCAGCGGCAGATGAAGTTTTCCCTGTAAAAAGTAACAATATTAGTACAATTCCCTCGCCTCCGTGGTGGGACTCTGAATGCACAGAATTTATTAACAAACGTAAACAGGCAGAATACAACTATAACCTTGATATGTCTGATATCAATTTTGAAATCGTTACCAACTTAATAAATGAAACTTGTAAACTTTTTAAGAAGAAAAAATTTGAATCTTGGCATAACTTTTGCTCATCAATATCACCGAATACTCACCCTACGATTGTCTGGCGCAATATTCGCAGGTTTAGGTCCATTTATAACAACCCTTCTCCTATTCCCGATTCTTTAGCCACTGAATTTTTAGATAAATTGGCTCCCCCTTTTGTTCCTGAGAGTATCAACCTTAACCTGTCTCTCGTATCCACTAGCCAAGACAGTCATACGACTCTAGATCTTCCGTTCACTCTCACTGAATTAAAGGGTGTTATCCATAAAACTAAGGATTCTGCACCAGGTATTGATGGCATTCCATATTCATTTTTTGCTAAATTAAATGACGACGCCCTCAATTACTACTTACAGATTATTAATTCTATTATGAATACAGGAAACATCCCTGTTGAATGGAAACGTCAAAGGGTGTTGCCATTCCTTAAACCAAATAAAACTCCATCTGAAGCTTCTTCATACCGCCCCATAGTTTTGTCTTCAATTCTGATGAAATTAGCGGAGCACTTAATTAAAAACCGCCTAGAATGGTATGTTGAAAGTAAGGGCCTTTTAGCAGAGTCACAATATGGCTTTAGAAAAGGTAAAAGTACAACTGACTGTTTAAGTATTTTAACATCCGATATTCGGTTATCCTTCTCTAATAACCAATCCACCGTTGCAGTTTTCCTTGACATAAATGCAGCTTACGATAATGTTGTCTTATCTGTTTTACAAAATAAATTAAAAACCTTACAAGTCCCATTGAATTTGTCGAATTTCATTATTAATATCCTGACTGAACGCTCTGTTAATATGTTAATAGGAGATCATGAAGTATCTCGTCTTGTATGGAGAGGTCTCCCACAGGGTTCGGTGCTCAGTCCCATACTTTACAATATTTACACTTTTGATTTAGACTTGTCCTTAACTAACCATGTTAAGGTTCTTCAATATGCCGACGATTTATTATTATACTCTTCAAGCCAATCTGTTGATCAAGCTAGCTATGCTATTAATTCTGCTTTATCTTCATTGGAGTCATGGTTATATTTTAACGGTTTGGATTTATCCACGTCTAAAAGCGCAGCTGTTTTATTCACCCGGAAGAGAAATATTCCCTTAGTAAATCTCTTTTATAAGGAAATACCTATCCCAGTGAAAGATAAATTCAAATATCTAGGTGTAGTACTTGACTGTAAATTAAGTAGTGTTCCTCATTGTGATTATATTGTTAACAAATGTGAAAATCACCTAAACATGCTTAGGTGCCTCTCTGGCGTGTGGTGGGGTGCACATCCCTTTTCTTTGAAACTCGTTTACAACGCAATCATCAGAAGCACTTTGGATTATGGTCTGTTCGTTCTGGAACCAGGCAGTGTTACGGCTTTTAAAAAGTTGGATCGCATCCAGTCTAAGGCTTTACGCATTATTTCGGGTGCCATGAAGTCTAGTCCCATCAATGCACTCCAAGTTGAATGCGGGGAAGCTCCTTTATATCTTAGAAGACAATTCCTATCTGACAAATATTTGTTCCGGATTCTTCAGATCTCAACTCATCCTCTCATTCCTAAACTGGACTCTTTAGTGTTGCAGATTGAATCTTCAGATTACTGGTCCCATAAACGTGCTCCTTGTTTAGTTGTAAGTTATAAAAAAATCCTTTCACTCTCTTCACCTATTCACCGTTCCAATAAACTTCCTCTATTTAACAGTAGCTATGAGAGTTTACAATACAGCCCCATCATAAAATATAACTGTGTGAGTAAATCAGATCCCGATTGCCATTTAAATTTTAATCATTTTCTGGCTGAACACTTAGAGTACCACCATATATTTACGGATGCTGCCAAGCAGTCACCGACGGGTTGTGTTGGGATAAGCACTTACCATTCTCAATACAACATCGTACAAAAAATAAAACTGCCTCCTGAGACTTCTGTTTTTACGGGGGAATGTTTCGGCATCTTAAAGGCCATTGAATATATTCGTGTCTTAAAGCTTAAAAATACTATAATTTTTACTGATTCTCAAAGTGCTCTTCTAGCCATCAATAAATCCCCTTTCGAACACAAATCACAGTTACCTATAATTTATTTAATAAGAGAATTTGCGCTCAGAATCATCTCCGAGGGTAATACATTGCAATTTGTGTGGATTCCAGCCCATGCTGGAATCCATGGGAATGAAGTGGCTGATACACTTGCTGGTGAAGCGGTGCAATGTGGGGACTTAGTACCATACATAAATTTTTGCTACGACCTCGCGACGTTACCAAAGACTTTTCTTCGGGACACCTGGAAGGTAGCTTGGAATATCGGAAGCAAATCAAAGGGTCATTATTTTTCTTTAATTCAACCCGACGTTCCGGAAAAACCGTGGTTTGGCAGGGCAAAGTTTGGTAAGATGGAGACCTCCATCCTAATACGGATGAGACTGGGCCATGTCTGCTCTCCAGCCCATCTTGCCAAACTTCATATAATTGATAACCCCATTTGCCTGTGTGGCACAGACGTAGGCGACTTAAATCACATTTTTTTCTCCTGTCCCTTATATGACCGTTCATCCTTTCTCAGTAACCTCTTGTCCCTCAGTACTCCTTTTCCTACCTCAATACTTTCTTTACTTTGTACAAATAGCTTTCCTGTATATAAATGTATAGTCTCATTCATTACTTTTAATAATATTAAGTTATAACTTTTCGTCATTGTATATATTTAGCTCATTACTCTATTCGTTGTAAATACTGATCCTATAGATACTATCACTAAATCCCGGTATAATTAATTCCGTTATCCTTTTTCGTTTCCCTACCTTTGTTTCCTTTGTAATATAACATAAAAACGTGACACTGGCTGAATGCACAAACCGTGCGAAGCCAAACGGAAAAAAAAAAAAAAAAAAAAAAAAAGAAAATAAACAAAATAATAGAATACTTTTTCTAGTTTACGATTGGAACCTTTTATGAAGCACAGACTTTATAGAGGTACTAAGTACCTATATAAAAAGGGATCCACTTATAAAACAGCTAATAACTAATCAGTGAACTGAAATTGCTGAAATCCTAATCTATGATGAGTAACTACTTAAGTAAGTGAAGTATCGCATAACCGGCTTCTGACTCATATTATTATCAGTTTGCGCAATCATTACTAATATTGTGCTGTAAGGATTGTTTTGCGAGGAAGTTCAATCAGTACGATTCGGCGACTCCTCATAGTTCGAAACGGAGGTAAGTGACACAATACTACGAGTATTAGAGAATTACTCCTTTATTCATAAACGTTGCTTAAAGTTATTTTAGTGATTAGCGACTGTTTAACCATACATTTTTGTTTCGTTAAATGTCACTTCTAACTTGAATCATCGTTTTTAAATAAACCACATAATACGCAAATAATGTTATATAAAACTTCAAGGTCTTCCCAATGTGCCAATAGTAGGCAAGTACAGACGCCAGCACATTAAGCTACCCAAAACTCAAATTTTCCCAATCAACTTTGAACCTTACGCTTTAACGATAAAGATGAAAATCTATTAACGAAATTTGACAGATTGTAGTAGCTTGATGTGCTGGCGTCTGTACAATGAGGCCATCTTTACTTAAAACAATTTAAAAGAAAAAAACACGTGAACAACATGAGAAACATTTTTTTGTTTAGATTTTTTGCCTTTATTTTTTTGTTGTGGTATCTACCACAACAATTCGCCCAGCTAGAAGAACCGAGGACCTTAAAAAAGTGGCTGGGACAGACTGGATGCGAAAGGCGGAAGACGGGGTGTTGTGGTGCCAGGCTGCGCCACAACTAGTCCTCCGCCTCTTGAGGGGCCTATGTCCAACAGTGGACTGCGATAGGCTGAGTTGATTGATTGAATGCGTGACCCGTTATAGTAATATATCTCACGAAGCGACACGCGCTTAACTTGTGGTTATCAATTGTCAAACACGCTGAATGTGTATGTTAGCGCAGAAGCTCTCGATACCGTCCGAAACAATGGAGAAGTCGGAAGTGTGTGTGTGTGTGTGTGCTATCGCTACTCGTCTTCACGCACACATTCACAGTGTTTGTAGACTTGGTTACTACAAGTATAAAAATACTGAAGCACAGAATACATAATAAGTACTACGTACAGAAGGGAGGCTCCCTTCCACGCGCTCATGTCAGATACCGCACCTCACCCCGCACTTCGAGGTATTCGTCGCCGACTCTTTAGCAAGGGCTGTACTGCTGACACAAATACACAATTTTGCAATTTAAAAGTTTTATTTAAATTTTAATCACGATGGCTGGATATTGTGCTTTAATTGGATGCTTATCTTCATCGAGCAATTAAGCAATATTTAGTTACGTACCTTATTTTGTCATTGAAAAAATAAATCTCTCTTGCATAACAACTATTATAATATTATTTTTATTTCATTACGAACCCTACTATATAAATAAACTAGCGACCCACCCCGGCTTCGCACGGGTGCAATGCTGATCACTATCACCACATAGTATAAAACAAAGTCGCTTCCCGCTGTCTGTCTGTCTCTATGTATAGAACTTTAAAAATAAGCAACGGATTTTGATGCGGTTTTTTTAATAGATAGAGTGATTCAAGAGGAAGGTTTATATGCATATAATATTGTGGGTTATCCCTAAGAGATAGACATATGCCATCGCGGACTTTTTGTAGACCTTTTTAAGGCGTACAATACTGTAGTACATTATTTTGATCTATCTCGTAGGGTTAAGCCAGCGTTTGCAATGTAAGCGCAAAAAAATGTGTTTATTTACGACATCACATTAGAAACCCCTAAAATGATCAGTGTTTCTCTACTATATTATGCATGTATAAACCTTCCTCTTGAATTACTCTATCTATTTAAAAAAACCGCATCAAAATCCGTTGCGTAGTTTTAAAGATTTAAGCATACATAGGGACAGACAGCGGGAAGCGACTTTGTTTTATACTATGTAGTGATAGTGATGGTACGGAACCCTTCGTGCGCGATTCCGACTCGCGCTTGGCCGGTTTTTTTACGCTACGCACGACAGCCAACCCTACTAAAGTTCACGCACACATTTGCACGTGTACAAACGTCATTTGGTTATGTAGTAGTAATAGGTAATTATTTTACGACTGTTGTATGAAGTGTCCGAGGTTTATTTTTTTAAACTTTATTTGTTTATAGAGTGTTTGATCAGTATGACCATGTCACCCTCATAGGGGCATTCTAAGTCTATCTACGCTTAATACCTAGGTGTACCTACCTACAATTTTATATTGGATGCTTTTTTTTACAGGCTCCAAATTTTAACAGGATGTTCTACTCATGAATATGAACACCTTTTACTATGGGACCAGCTCTGAAATTACGAAAACAAAATCAACTGTTTAATACAAAAGTTCAATACCTACTTGACCAAAATGTATGAAACAGCTGATTTTTTTTTGTGATTTCAGAGTTGGTCCCAATGTGAAAGTGGTTCATATTCATGAATAGAAAACCCTGTAATTTGGAGCCTGAAAAAAGCATACAATATAATTTTTTGGCTGTCCTAGACATGGGAGCAGCCAAGATACTATTATACATGCCAACATTAATACTCGTACAATTAAAACCGATTTCATGCAATAGTTACTCCTCTCAACCTCGTTCCGGACACATTCCGCTAAAATGTGAGTGGTATTGTCACACTCAGAACAATTGGGCGAATCACTCTTTCTCACTAAAAAGCGAGCACATTATCCCTAAGTGATTCAAATGACACTGACGTAGGTGAGAAGCGAGTCTTAGCCTTTATTTGGGCCGTTCGGTACGGTCAATGTGTCATCTAGACAAGTATAATTCAAAGGCTATTTTGTATTCTTTTGCGAGTGTTGTATGAAGTGTCCGAAGTGTGACTGTAGTAATAAAGTTGCATAAGAATAAGCGAAATAAGATGACATAAAGCAAAATAAAATATTTGTAGGTAAGTACATACATAACACCATAAATATTTTACTTCCAGCTCAGCACAATGCCGCCGGTCGCGCTAGAAGGGGACACGCTCGGCAAAAAGCGCCAACACTACAACAAGCTTGTCGAAGATACGATTGCTAATAAACATTATGAATTATGTAACATTAGTGGCGATGACAGCGACATAGACAACCTCCTGAAAATAGACATCGCCAGCAAAAACAGAAATGTAGACTACATCATAGAAGTAATGAAATCTAACGACATGCTGTATGCGGCAACAGCTATTAAAAAATCCACGTGGCTAATCACCGAGCAGCAGTACGCACACATCATCAACCCAGAGTACCTACACACACAACTATTACCTAGCATGAACACCAAAACATTTAACAAACTCATGCTTCACATTAGACTCAATCTGAAAGACGAAAGTCGAGTCGAAACCTTTTATGAATACCTTAAGGAAACGGACAGTGCTTACAAATGGTTGCAAAACTGCTCCATTTCTTTCATAGAAAATGTTATAAAAAACGAACGTCTCATACCACTATCTCTTTTTAAACGTTTGTGCACAAGATCTGCTCATTTTCTTACATACTATTCAAGGGTAGAAGAGAGCAGCTTGTGCGATGTAAAAAAGGAAATTTTATTTTTGTTAAAGTCCCACACTACAGACGTATTAACCGTGCTGGAAGACAGCAAATACAATTACTTACCTGAATTGGGAACAAAGAAGACAGAGAAACTCATGAAAACGTGCCCGCAAAGAATATTAGATAATTTTGATAAGTACGCTGACATTATTGACCTGTCCGTAGTAGCGAAATATTTGGAAAAGAAAGAAATAAAACCTTTTCTATTTAAACAAATGAAAAAACACGGCCAGGATTTTTGCGAATTTAAGAAATTGAGACATTTCGTTAAAAACATGCCGGAAGAAGAAAAACTAGAATTCATACAGCAAACTTTTATCGACAGAACTGATCTAACTTTTCTTCGTTCAGAAAACGAAAAAGATACCTACACTATGGACTTAATGTTCTACGTTTGGTATGAGTACTTTCCGTTCAATGTTGCTTTCCTAGAATTAAAAAAGCTTATACTTGCAGAGAACTCACCCCGTTCACGATTTGAAATGCTCTCAGTTTTGATCACATGTGCAAAAAGAAATCCGCAGCATATTACAACGTTGCTCCATTTTTTCTATGAACGACACATTAATGAACCGTTCAAATTTAAGATTCAGTTCGTAATTCGTCTGCTTTCACAAATATCTACTTACGAGTTCGACGTTGAAACCTGGAACATTTTGGATCAGCTGTTCCAAAGCATGGAAGTTTACAACGAATCGAATTACAACGTACAACTGTGTTTTGAATCTATACTACTATATAAGGTTTTGCACGATGAACCTGTGCCGAAAACCGTAGAAGAAAAAATGACATTTAATACTTTTGAACAAGTACAAAGTAAGCTAAATCAAGAACAAAGAAGCAAATTGTTTACTTATTTATTTGATTCCGTGCTGGCAAAGCTTCACACTGAAAACATTGCAAATGAATCCGATTTCATTGAGACTTTACTTCAAGTAGAGAATGCCTTGACTTTGCTTAAAGATTGGAAAAAGGACATCAGTAAGTACCCAGTGGTACTTGAGAAAATTCAGGAACTGAATCAGATTAAACAACTTAACATGTGGAAAACAGATATGTCCCATTTGTACCACATGAAGAAGTCGTGGCGAAAGCACATGTTTGAGGAGTCACTGTCACTGTGTCTGAGCGAAGAAGCGTGCCTGAACGCGCTGAAACACAAGCCACAGCTGCTGACGTGCCATGACAGTAAAATAGACACATTGCGAACTAACGACGCTGTCTCGCTACGACGTCTGCTCGCCAAACTGCGCGTCTACTGGCCGCAATCACTCGCCCAGCACTGGACCGACGCCTACTTACTAAATCTGAACAAACCTACTGGAAAAAAAGCAGTTATTAGGGGTCTCTGCACGCTTCTTCCCCAAAATCAAATAATTGACATGGCAATAAAACATGCCCCTAACAATGTTAAGATAAACTGGGGTGAGACTGACCAGACGGAAATTATCGTAAGGAAAAACATCGCACAACATTTACACGTAGCCAGGCCTCTCATTCCCTTAGAAGTGGTTTTATTGTATTCTAAAGGAGATTACTTGCAATATGCGGTACCATCACTTAACTCCATTATGTCCAAATTGGATCAAGTTGAAAGCCGTAAACATGTGTTGGAATTATTAGAAGCACCTGTCTCTCTACGGAAGTTAGGAATTCATGTAGCGTTTGCAAAGCTTAAACCTTGTGAACTAAAAACATTTATTACGAATATTTGGGACACTACAACTAATTCTACAATCAGGACCGTTATTTTTAGGAACACTTTTGGTTATATATGTAAGGTTAAAAATACAACCGTTGAAAAAGAACTATGGACATCACTAAGCATGTTTATTGATAAATTACCTTCACGGGCGAATAAAGCAATACTTAGATGTTTAGGTAATGTTGAAAAAGTTCCCCTAAGCGTGCAAGCAGAATTTTACGTTAAGAGTTACGCGTATTTAACTTCGGTGCCCGTTAGCATCATGTGCGATAGTCCTGTGAGTGCATTAGTGTCATATGCAAGTTATACTCCAAACATAATAGATTCATTCGATGAGGATTTTGTTACTAATAAATTGTTGTCACCAGCAGGAACAAAATTTTGTATGCGGGACAGCGAATACATAGATATATTTGGGCGTTATGTATTGTGGGGTAAATCTGAGGAAGATCAGCTTCAGCGATTTAGAATGGTAATAGATCCAGCAATGGAAGAAGCTTTTCTTTCGTGGCGTAAAACAAGTCACGACGTTTATTACGTTCAAAACAACTTTAATGAATTTATTCGATATTTGCTTAGGAATTACAAAGACTTTACTTTGAGTAGAAGAACTGCTCCCGCTAAATTGTTTACAGAGATTAAGATTAACATGGAAAAGAATATGCAATTGCTAGAAAACTATATTCTGTACACTAGTTGGAAACTCGTAACAGAACACGCTAAGTTAATGGAACAACATGTTTCTGAATTGGGAAACGCGTGGTTAACAGGTGAAAAAGAAAAGATCTGGAATGAAATTAATTTTGCAATATCTCCTGCCTTTGGTACCCGAATCGTTGAGTGTTTGAAAGAAGACACGCAGCAACATTTTCCTTCAATATGTTTGCTGTTTGCGGACGCTTTACATGAAATGACCAACGGCGTATTTTCCTGCGATTCCGAGTTTGAACAAGAAATACTAAAACACATGCTGAACGAAACTGATTTCACACCTAGTTATGTAGTCGTTTCTCGGGCGACCATCAAAAATGTTAATGTTTCAGATTCGGTGAAAAGAATACGAACAGAAATACGTAATAAATTAAAATCACATCCATCTCACGAGGTGCAAATGCATTATTACAATGAATTTAAAGGATTACCAATTGACGAAATAGAGTCATAATGTAGGAGCAATATACATACATTTTGAAACATGTGCTTATATATAAAGTATTATGTTCTTCATACAACAAAACTGCTTGAACGATGAACACCCGTTCATCGTTCAAGCAGTTTTGTTGTATGGTTTCAAGAGTTTTATATATTTACCTATTGATTTTTTTTTAATCAAAATTATATATTCATACCTACTTTTGGCTGTTTTATTTAAAATAACCTTGTACGGGGTGCCTCTTCCTGTATGTCCGACGTCAGAGCGTCCATAATCAACAGGAAGAGGTAAGGACTTAAAGCAGACTCTTGGTGCAACTACAGCCACACTGAACTCGTCGGTATTGCCAGCAGCCGACCAGACGTAGGCACTAGCTAGATTAACTGTACATAGAATGAATTGACTCGGACTTTTCGTATCCTTCTATCTATCGTAATTTTCCCTTTAGATTCTTGAGACACATTTTTTGCTACTCTCCTTATACAATCCGCAATCAATCAATCCTTCACTGATTTTCTTTCCATATATTTTATTGAAATCATTATCTAGCCCTTCACTTTTATAAAATCACGCGCGGGGTGCGTTATCAGCGCCTCGTCGCTTGGCGCGTTATTTGATCCACCTAAGTCTTTGCCTGGTAGTGCGTGGTGGCCACTTTTTTAACTAATTAGGTATTCGTTTTTCTTTTCAAACCACGTATTTGTATTTGCCAGATCGAAGGCAGATGCAGCTTGCAGCAGTGTCTCGCCACCAGTGTAACGATTTCCGTAACCCCGACCGCCATGCTCTCTCATACCCATCCTTCTGTATTTCTACATTCCCGTTAAAATCACCCCCTCATACATTTCTTCACTATCTTGCACATCCATCATCACGATCGAAGTCCTCCCAATACCGTCCTACCATTTCCTACCCGATGCATACACATTAAGTAGGTATATTTAATACCAAACTCATCATGTCAATCACTCTTTTAACATCCACCACACATATTCTCAACTCACTATACAAAACTACACCCACACCATTTCGATTGCCATCGCTTCCACAGTAATAGAACTTATATCCTTTTCCTATCTTTCTAACAATCGCACCCTTCCACTTCGTCTCTTGATGACACGCTATGTTCATTCGTCACCTTTTTAAAACATCTGCTTCCAGTTATCGTACCCATAATTCGGCTCGCACTCCTTAATCTAATTTCTCTCACACCCCAAGCTTGCGTCTTACGTCGCACCAGCCCGTTCTGGTGCGACAAACCTCGTCCATTTGCCACAGAAACCGGGTACTGCCCCTGTGCCTCGCCTGTAGGGTACGCTCTAGCCCTATTGTGCATCATATCTTTTCTATTCTTGTTGCTTTAAGTTTTGGCAAAGTTTTAGTGTCTAAACACACTATGCCGATGTTACGCGACCGAAGTTCAGCGGCTGATTTTACGATCCGACAATTCGGCTGATATGACACACCATAAGTGCCGAACTTACGCGGCAGAAATTCAGTTCCGAAACTTTGTGTGTGTATTAAGTGTCTCGAGCGCTGTCTTGGCGTCGTGTCGTGTTATCTACACAGTTGGACAGACAGACGCAAAACAAAGTGATCTTGTTATTACTTTCGAGGTGCGAAACCCGAACTTACGCCCGACCGAAGTTAGGCTGTACGCTATGACGCGACGTAATTTCGGCATAGTGTGTCGTCAATAATTCAAATAGCTTTGCAGGCGTAATTGTGCTGAACTTCGGTCACGTAACTTCGGCATAGTGTGTTTATACACTTAACAGTCCTGCCTGACACCAACCCTCCCTGGGAATGCTCTTGTGGGTGGTTTACCCGCCACCGCGCGGAATTAAATGGATATCCCCCATTTGTCGGTCGTCAGAGCCTGGTTGGTAAGCAGGGTGCACCGCATGCAGGTAAGGTTGACATTTGGGGAGTTGGGTGGTTGTGTCCCCCTTACACCCCATTATTACAGTGTTTATAAAAATACATATTAAGTAATTTTATACTCGTTCAGTTATTCAGCACAATGTTTTTAAATACTATGAACATGAAAATAGCTTTTAAAACGCAAAAAAAACGACTCAATATCGATTCAACAACCGTTACCGACGAACGTAAGGCATATCGTTATTTTGTAACTGTGGTCGCCTCACTCGCAATATTAAAATTGCTCAATAGTGAAATATTTTGTTATCTATTTACATACCTTTCGTAAATAGGAGACAGTTTATTCATTTGTTTTTTTTAGCTAAAGTTTTGTGTACACCGGCCGGCCCCGCCTCCTTCATCCGTGTTATTTTCATTGCTATACCTACCTACTTAATACATTTATATCCATCTTCGATAATACGTAGTGACAAATCTTAAGGAATACACATACAGTGCAGTGTTTCATTTGTTGGGGCTAACAGCATAAAAGTAAAGTTTTGTAAGTAATATTTCCTTAAATATTTTTTTGTGTGACGTCATGGCACTGCGCAAAGCGACTGCTTGGATGCGATGAGGTCATCTCTGATTCTCTATTCATCTTCATAACAAAAAAAAAATGGACGAAATGTTCTATTTTTGAGATTCACACTATGATGCCTAAAAATAATATAAGTTCTGGCCTGGGCCACGGTCGCCTGGAAAGTTAGTGGATAATAATTGCGGGTTAAATAGGTTTAAAATCATAGTAGTTAGAGAACATCTTCATTCAGAATTTCAGAATGAACGTAAGTAGGCAGTAGGACAGAATTTACTTTGAATACCAGCCGGTCGATTCTGTAAAAATCTCACCGTGAAATCATAAGTGGAGTGAACACTTAATAGTGTTAATCCCTAGCGAATGACAGCTCACTCCACTCTCATTCACCCAAGCTTTCACGGTGAGATGGTTACAAAATTGCACAGCAGATATTATTATGTAAAACAAATAAAATTAGGAACTTGGTAGGTTTTCAGTCATTGAAAATATCTGGCATAGCAGATACCTTGTGAAACTAAATAATGGGTAGGTTCCACTTCCACCATAAGGTGAACCAACAAGCAGTGTACGAAAGAGAGTGTTAAAATACCAGCTACATTTTTATAAAAGTTTCCTGAATACTACTTTTTTATAGTTTTGGCCTCACCAGCCAAAATATAAAGAGAATCGGGACTGGTGACGTGGGAGCAAGCGACAGACAGTTGTCCTTTTGAGAAGTAGCTCGTCCTGAGGTCAACACCCACTTTCAGTAGCGATTTCCCCAATTGCTTGCGAAGTTATTTGTTTTTAGCGACTTCTAGTGCATGACTAACGGAGAATTAGAAACTACAATTGCTAAGTATCTACTTAAAATTGTCTGCAGGGTTTTCCTTCAGTTGTAATAAAATTATAAAGGAGGAAATGGGACTTTGTGGGTGGTGGTGAAGGCTTATTACATGCTTCTATTTGTGTTACTATTTTTTTTTATTGGTTTTTATTACTGTGAACTTCAATCGAGATTATTCTTTGTGTTTGTGTATTAGCAAAGGTTGGTTTTAACATTAATTTAGTAGGTTTTTTATTTTTTAAAGAATTTTCCTGGCATCCATTATGGATACCAAAAAAGCCCCTGACCCTCCTGATCCCTTTGATTACACTCCGGAGTCAACAAGTTCCCTCCCGATGACAAATAAAATGAATAACAAAGTACCATTGTCCCCAATTTCTCTAACCTTTGTTGGTGACAAAATCAATGTTGTTGCTGTAAGGCTGAGGTTATAAATATCTTTAGTTTTTATATTGCACACCCAAGAAGTGAAGATCTCATATGTAGTTAAAAGTTTGCTGAGTAGTATACAAGGTCCACTACTTATTATGGGCGATTTTAATGGCCAGCATTATACAACGTGTAACATTAAATTCGCAAAACCTGAAAATGGTTTGATCAGAATAACAAGCAAAATTAATTGAACCACTTTTTAATATAGGTCACATTTTTCAAAAAATCTTCAATAAAAACGTTGTGGTGTCTATTTATTAATAGGTCAAGCATGGCAATGTCAGCGCGGCGCAGCGGCCCGGTGACGACTACTCCCTCGATAAAGCGTCGTCAGATGTAGACGCAAGAATTCAAGAAACTATCAGAATGGCCAGTAAAACTAAAACAGCACATAAAACCTTTAAAACTTTTTTAATGACTTATTTTCTCTCTGAAATAGGTCAATTGAATTAAAAATCAGTTGAAGTGCCTGAGGTTTTGCGCATTTAACATTACACATTGTATTAGATGAACTTATGTGTGACCAATGATGGCAGTTCCACATGTAGGTCTGCACCAGGACAGAATAACAGCTGTGTTGATTTGACATTCTGCTCATCTAATATAGCCAGCCTTTTTAATAGTCATTTGAATATGACTTATGGGAGTGATCACTATCCCATCATGGTTGAAATCCCTTCCAAGACTATGCCTGACAAAATTTCCTCTCCTTTGTTAAAATAACAACTGAACTCAGTAGATTGTGACCCCTATTCAAAATTTTAGACTTAAGTGTCTCTTCTCTTCCATCCATTAATGCTGAGTCCATGCAGGAATGTTTTTCGTTATTCTCCCACACTATCCTCTACAGCAGATGATTGCTTCCCTTCAAAAAGCGCCAACGCGCAAAATTCCATCCCCACCATGGTGGTATAGGGAATGCTCTGCCGTGATCAGGGCCCGGAATTACAAAAGCGGGTGATAAGACTCATCAATATTATCTGGACTTAGTCAACTATTGTTTTTCTTCCGGTTATATTCCTCCTAATTGGAAGGTTCAAGTTTTCATTCCTATATTAAAACACGGTAAAGATCCTAGTGATCATTGTTCTTACAGGCCGATTACTCTATCGTCCATACTTATTAAGCTTCTAGAGCACTTGATTAAAAACCGTCACGAATGGTTTGTAGAAAGCAGGAAACTACTCCCAACGACTCAATTCGGTTTCAGGAACGGTCTGAGTACAGCTGATAGCGTGGGGACCCTCACATCAGAGATCCGACTGGCCCTTAGCAGGAATGAGTCTGTGGCAGCCGTTTTCTTTGATATTTCAGCTGCCTATGTTTCCCGATGTCCTCCTCCTACTTCTCAGGCAGAAGATGCAAGAGCTAAGGATCCCGGCTAGGATTCGTCAAATCATATGCAGATTTTTTTTTAGAACGTCGTGTTATACTCAGGCTTCCCGGGAAGAACTCTGAGCCGAGGTCAGTTTGGAGAGGCCTACCTCAGGGATCCGTGCTTGGTCCCCCCCTTATGTAGCATTTATACTTCTGATCTTCCTTCTAGTTTACGCTGACGATATTGCATTATTGGTCTCTAGCACTTCCATCCAGGATGCTGCTCAAAACATTAATATATCTTTGTCCTCGTTAAACCGATGGCTTTTAGATCACGGGTTATCTTTAAGTGCTCCAAAAGATTCAGTAGTTGTCTTCACTCGTCAACACCTTATCCCCCAAATCGACATTAATATTGATGGCCAAACTATTCCAATCGAGGAGAAGGCCAGGTTCCTGGGGTTAATCTGAATTCCAAATTGTCGGGAATGGCCCACATTAGTAATACGGTTGAAAAATGTGAGCGCTCGGTCTCTTGGCAGGTGTCTGGTGGGTTGCTCACCCAGATCCCAGTCTATGGGACCAATCTGAAAGTATATCCTTTCAAATAATAAAACCATTTTGCAAATCAGCATATAAATAACGGAGTTCTGAGGTAACAACAAAAAATCAACAGAATTGAGAACCTCTTCCTTTTTTTGAAGTCGGTTAAAAATTGCATAGCACACTATTTACGTTTTTGAGCAGATACATTTTTGCAACATACGATGCGATGCAATGGATTAGTAATATTCTTCAAAATGATTCAGATTGTGATTTCCAGTGAGTTACGCAATTAGCGTTCTGATCAGATTTTCTAATCGAATATGTTCTGTATTCCATATCGCCCTCTACACTTTTTCGTATTTATGCAAGCATCTATTTCTGGCAGACAACCTTGGATTGGACTCAGATGCATGCAGCAAGTGTACCTAGCGTAGCTTTTACCTATTTTTAAAAACTCCGTTCTCATCTAGAAAACTTCTGTAAATCTAAATATGATATTCGAGTTATTTGGTCTTACAAAATATTACTAGCTCCCTCGATCACTTAATTGTATGTACTCTATCTGTAAAAATTAAGTGATACGCCTAACATTTGAATACAACGTGTAAAGTTAAATGCGCAAAACCTGAAAATAGTTTGATCAGAATAACGAGCAGAATTAATTGAACCACTTTTTAATATAGGTCACATTTTTCAAAAAATCTTCATTGAAAACGTTGCCGTGTCTATTTATTAATAGGTCAAGCAAGCCAATGTCAGCGCGGCGCAGCGGCGCGGTGACGACTCGTCCCTCGGTAAAGCGTCGTCGCTGACGCAAGAAACGATCAGAATGGCCAGTAAAACTAAAACAGCACATAAAACCTTTACAATTTTTTAATGGCTTATTTTCTCTCTGAAATAGGTCAATTGAATTAAAAATCAGTTGGGGTGTCTGAGGTTTTGCGCATTTAACGTTACACGTTGTATAATCCAAATAAATTGAATCTTATTCTTAGGTACCTATATCTTTATATGTTAAACGTAACCTACTATTTATTTTCGAAACGTGTTAGTATTCGTTCCGAATTCTGAAACATTTAATTGTTCACAAATAAATTACTTCTATCTATATTTAAAGTCTACATGGTCAGTTCTACCTTCAGATCCGTCAGATCTCCTCAACCGACCATACCAGACCATGCATGCCTTTAAAGTCGATTATTCGAATAATCGGATTTTTAATTAACTCTCTCTGCGGTCGTATGTCTACTCTCAGCCACCAAAGCCTTTTTACCGTTCCGGTCGTATGTCTGCTCTCAGCCACCACATTAAGAAACCGTACTGCTCATAATCTTATACTGTATTCATCCATGCATCAGTTTACAATTTATCTGCACAAATATAAATATCTTATGGACCTATTCACGAACTCATGCGGTGCTCTTAACAATTAGAGATATCGAAATCCGGTGCGAACATAAGCACAGAATAAAGAGTACAAGTACAGAACAGGCACTTCGCGCAACAATTAAAATACGCCGTAGGTACGGCCGAGTGAATGAGGCTTGACAAAAGCTCGCAGAGGCGAGCCAGTCGCCTTATTATTATTGTTAATTCCGACCAGTACGACACCAATGACCAAATTGAATACGTCCGAAAAGGGTTAATGTGGGTAAAAACTGATGAAAAAAGATAGGTTCGCCTTTCTCTGCTAAACCAAAGTGCCCGCCGCAAGGGCAGTACCTAAACCAAAAGTTGTTTGATTGAGGCTAGATTGAGAAAAAATATATTTTTCTTTTACAGATACTCGCCATGCCACCTCTAGACTTGGACGGCGGAACCCTCGGGGAGAAACATCGACATTACAACAACTTACTTAAAACAGCTATTGCCAATCGGCAACCGGTTGCAAACTTCACATTGGACGACACAGATGTCGAAAACTTATTGAAAATAGATCTGGCGTGTCACAACAGGGATGTTGATTATATCATCAATGTGTTCAAACATGGTGATATGCTGTGCTTCTCTCGTGCGCTCGCGCAGAGCACCTGGCTGGTCACCGACCCGAAGTACGCACACGTCATCAACCCTGACTATCTGCACACACAATTGCTCCCACACATGAGCACAAAGGCCTTCATCAAGCTTAACAAACACATAAGGCACAACATACAAGATGAAGCACGGGCTGAACAATTCTACCTGCACGAAAAAAAATTAACCGACGCTATGAAATGGTTACCACGCTGTTCGGTTACTTTTATTGAGTTAAATATCGAAAAACATGTTGATCATTGTAAACTAAGAACATTTAAGCGCCTTTGTGAGAAATCTAAGAGCATCTTCGAGATTGTTCTAAAACAAATACATTATTATGAAAAAACGAGGTACGCTCAAGCTGTAATGTTCCTTTTGAAAGCTGATGTCGATAAATATCTAGATATATTAGAAAAAGAGGATAATTACCATAACCTCCCAAAATTTAACGACAAAGCGACAGATATCATTATGAAGAAATCTCCGAAGAGAATAATGGATAATTTTCATCGGTATGTAAGCTTTATTGATTTACAAACATTTTCAAGATACGTCAAATCAGATGAAATAAAAACTTTTTTATATGCACAAGCTAAAAAAGAAAGTGAAAGTCGGCATAGTTATAATTTGAGAAGATTGTTTAACTTCGACACTATGAAATACTTTATAAAAAGATTACCAAAAACCGAGCAATTTGATTTCGTAAAAAAAATATTCATTGATAAAGAAAATGTGGAAGCTGTTGAAGAAAATTTGAAGGTTGGCACGGAACCGTACGATATGAAGAAGTTATATAACGCTGTGAGAACACCTGGTTACGTCTGGTATCGGTTTGCTAGTTTTGAACGAGCATTTGAGGACATCACCAGATTAATATCTAAGGATTTGGATAACAGTAATAAAGCTCCCATGCTGAAGGTACTGATGTCATGTGCTGAACGTAACTTACAGCACATCCAAACTTTACTGGAGTATTACCTTGACAAACATAAGAATGAGAAATACAGCTTTACTTTGAATTTTACTACAGAACTATTACAGCACACGAACATTCACCAATATGATGAGAAAACTTGGACTTTGGTAAGCGAGCTATTCAAAGTTTTGAAAATTTATGACGAATCGAAGTCTTCTTCTTGTGGCAATAACAACGTTATCGTTGAATCTATTATTATATACAATCTGCTACGAGATCAAAGTGTACCTGCTGTCATAGAGCAGCAGTTCTCGTTTCGATCTGGAACTTTAATATCATATGGCAGTAAACTAAATGAGGAAGAAAAAGAAAAGATATTTCGTTACATATACGAAATTCTGATAGGTAAATTTAAACCTATTACAAAAGAAGAGGACTTCTCTGAATCAATTAAAATTATAGAGAGTATTTTACGATTACTGCGTGATTGGAACAAGCAACTGACAGATTACCCGTTTGTAACCGGAAAAATTAAGGAATGCGTCAAAATAAAAAGGGAAAGTGCGTGGAAGGAGACTTTGTTACCTATATACAACTTTAATAAGTCTTGGCGAAAACACATGTTTGAAGAGTCTGTTACGATGAATCCTTGTGAGGAGGTTTGCTTGAACGCGCTAAAGCACGACCCGGAGCTGCTACAGCGGTACAAACAGGACGTAGACACGTTGCGAACTAACGACGCTGTCTCGCTGCGACGTCTGCTCTCCAAGCTGCGCATCTACTGGCCCCACTCACTCGCTCAACACTGGATCGACGCCTACCTTCTAAATCTGAACAGACCAGATGGCCACAAAGCCACTGTTCGAGGTATTTGTACATCACTAGCACAAAAACAGTTACTCGAATTCATAGAAAAATACAAGCCAGCACAAGCCAAAATTGATTGGAATGGAATTGACGACCGCGTTCTCGGTATTCAACGGTTTATTGCTAAAAACATGCACATTGCGCGTCCGCAACCTTCCCCCGACACCATCTTGTTGTACGCTAAAGGTGACTACTTGCAATTCGCTCTTCCATCGCTACTGGCCATATTTTATAATTTGAATGTAACCCAAAGTCAGGAACATATTCCGAAACTTTTAGATGCCCCAGTGTCTGTACAAAAACATGGCATCAGACTTGCGTATCAAAAGCTGGATCATGAATCCGTAAAAAAAATATTTTTTGATTGCTGGAAAGCATCTAAAAACGCTAGCATACGAGCTATAATATTTAAATTTACTTTCGAACTCTTGTGCCGCGAAAAAGTCCCTGTAAACGCTGTGGGTCTGTGGGAACTAATAGAACTGTTTATTGATAACTTATCATTTGAAGAAGATAAGAAGATTTACGATTTAATGTCCGATGTGGAAAAAGTTCCACTAAATGTCAGAGCAAAATATTTAATGAAAAGTTACAAGTTCATGAAAAGTCTGTCTTTAAAAGTAAAAGAAGAAGATCGCGCGCATTACGAAGTGCTAAGTGACCGGCTGGCGCAACATTCACGAGAGATAATGGAAGACTTGTGTCCAGACTTTGTAACTGATATAATTAAAGAGTTTATCGACAAAAATTTCTTCGGCTCTGGAGATAATTGCGGATCAGTTTACGCATCTGGTGGAATTTTATCCGTGCTCTCTGCGTACTTACTATGCGCTAAGAATGAAAATATTCAAACGGAAAAATATGAAAAAGTTTTAGTACCGATTATGCAACGTGCCTTCACCAAGTGGGGAGAAAAACGCAATGGAAATTACGTTACCCGGGTGCACTTTCAGTATTTACTAACACGCCTCTCTGACGACTTAAAAGAATATGTCACAGAAAAAAATATGATTATACCGGTAAAAATGTTCTTAAATATTCAAAATGAAATAGACAAAAACTTGTCAGTCTCAGAAAACTATATTTTGTTAACAATGTGGAAGTTAACAGTGGCTGTAGGCAAACTGGCTGACAAATCAAATTCCGACAGGAAAGACTGGGGAAATGTTGAAACTGAAATAGCTCCTGAATTCGGAAAAATTTGCTTGGACTATTTGAAAGAAGACGTTACGTTGCATTTTCCTTGTATTTACAAACTTTTCTCTAAGGCTTTAAATAAAATGTTTTCAACCTTAATTACTGAAGAAAAGAATAAGGTAAAAATTTACGAATGCATGCTGGCTGATACGGATTTTATTCAAGGTTACCTGAGCACAATAGAGAACAGCAGCGATACGTACAGTTATGATAAGGAAAACTATGGAGATCTATGGAAGAAAATATTTGAACACCCTTCTGTGGAAGTAAAAATGCATTATTACTATCGAAGCAGAGACGAGAGACGCTACTGAATTAAAAAAAAAAAAACTTTGGTGTTTTTAAAATTAATACAAGAGATTTAATTATTATTTTCTTGCGTGTTGTAATAACTATATAGCTTTTAATAATTTTGCAATGTTTTACTTTATGTTGTAATTATTAACAGTTTCAAATCGTGAGATTTATTATTTAAGCACAAGTTATACTTTCTTTTAAATTAACCCTTTGTAGCTTTTATTAATATATATTTACTTAAAAATATCCATTTGTTTCATATTCAATTTAAAAACTTGTATTTAGCATTTCAGCAATATAAATTGAGTAGGTAGTTAACACACCTGCGCTTTACTTAGGCTCAACTTACCTAAATTGAATCAAAGTAAGCAGCAAGGTTAACTAACTCACACCCGGTTTCTGGGACGAAAGTCAACGACGTGTTAAAAATTAAACCATGTCAAGCATGCGCTACAATTTAGTAGCTTACTTTTGTCTTGATTTTCGTTCCAGAAACCAGGTGTAAATCTTTCATCTGACCAACTTAGTTACTGGGTTATACCCTTCACGATACCCCTTGGTTATACATATCATAATAGATGACCATATGTATGTATGTATACCTATGAAACCTTGTAAATCGGTGGTCAACTTCACTTTGATTGCATTATGTGCCTCCAGTTCGGATTTAGCCCGGAGTTCAACCCGGAGGATAAACTCGGATTGCTGAATAAATCGTTCGCTATCACAGCCATACGGTACAGCTTAGCTGCCAGAGTGGTCGTCACCAGTGCCGGATTAGCCACGTAGCAAGTGTAGCCAACGCTACAGCCCCCGCGCTTGGACGTACAAAAAACAAGTCCTAGTATCCTATACTGCGTATACATACATATATAGGTTCATTGAAATATTAGGTAAGAATGGTAAAAAGAAACTTGCTCTCTGAGATCTCGCTCTTGCATACAAGGTTCTCTCAGAACTTGCAATCACTGTTAAATCACGCGATAATATGCGAAAAATGGATCATGTAGGTTTTAACTAAAGTACCTACTATACTAAGCATTGTTTGAAGAAAGTAATTTGGCGCAAGTACTTCAACTCATATGGAACGGAAAAGAATGTATTTGTTAAGAAACATTGATTTGTCTTGTGAAAAATCACCACAACTAAAACTATTATGAAAAAGTTCTGTTTTAAATTTGCTACGGGGCCCGCGCTGCCTTAATCCGGAACTGGTCGAAGCAACATAACTTCATGCCTGATTCCTGAAATTAAAAGCGCTCAAAATCTATTCGCAATCTAATCTCGGCGACAATCAATGTAGGGAATTTAGAGATATTTTGATAGATCAGACTGAACGTTCTTAAAATTACGAGAATTGCCCCTCTGATTTCCCTGCAGGGTTAAGGAGAGGTGTACCTATAGGCCATGGGTTCCTAACCAGTGGAGCGCGCCCCACTTGGGGGGCATAGTAACCCAAGGGGGAGCGCAGCATCTTTGTGAAAGCTTAAGGCCAGGTTCTAAATCCCAAAGGTTTCATTATACTAAGCTTATGTCGACTAAGTAATTCGGGAGCGTAGTGATTTCAAAAGAAAGTTGGGGTGCGTATGTACTTCATCGTATCGATGATTCCATTTATACATTAGTTTTAGTATATGCGAAACCCGATACACGTGTCTAGTATTTTTATGTAAGTAAAGAAAATGTACAAAGGAGTCGTTTCATTTTTGTATGGAGCTTTGGCTAGGACATGTACATTTCAGAAAACCTGTGAAATATATCTATAAACATATTATAGGCAATGATTTTTAGAATTAATTTGTATTTATTTTGTACAAAATTAAAATTCAAAATTATTGACATTTGTTGTGAGTAAAATGGAGACATATTGAGTCAATGACAGATGACAATGACGTTAATGTGATTATAACCTAAAACGGCATATTTTATGTTTTTGCTTCATTGCTGTACTAACTACAACTACGTAGGTAATACGGGCTGGTGTCCGAAACTCCACGTCAATGCGCGTATTTTGCGTACAAAAATTCTATAACTACGTAATAATATGGTATATCTAATGGGCCTTTTACTAGACAAGTTGATTTGCACAGGGTCAGTACATTGACATAGATCACTAGCGGGTTAGTAACTGACTCCAAACTCAAACCAAGTCAGCAATGACCCATTTATCATTGCCTATTTCCATTTATCAAGAACACCCCGGGTTAGTCGGTTCTTACGGCTCGCTTTCCCCGCGACGGAGGACTGGTATTTAGATCCATGCCCCCAGACTTTGAAACAATAATTATAAATAAAAACAACTATTAGTTTTTTTTAATCCTTATTATAATTCTTCTCTTACTAACAAATCATCCAGAAATAGGGCTGGTGCCTCAACATTATCTTGGTATCGAGCCCAACCGAGGTACCAGACAATTGTCATCACATGTGCACAGCATCCGACAGTACGCATTCCACAAATACAGCTGCAGTAGTACCCCTCTATATTTTGTTCCCAATATCCCCTTCTTCAGAACTTATTAATATGTAAGTATAATATGTTTTATTACTCTGGTGTCTGGATTTTATTCTTCCTCTTATAAGAATAGTTTCATGTGATGACAGTGTGCCTGGTACCATGGTTTCAGTACATAATTCTACCACAAATGATCCATTCCGCATCATATGTTCACCAAAATAGCTTCTTGCTTGTTTTATTTGGTATATACCTCTAGCGAACAGTATGAGGTTGGACATAGTCATTTGTGGGAAAACTTCTAACAGCGGGTGATTTGCATAAATTCTTAAAAAAATGGCTTGTCATCTATTAATATTATTTTGAACCACAAACTCCCCTAAGATATTAGGCAAATTCACCCGCTGCAGGGCTCGATTTACTATTACCTCGGCATCTGGTCGGTCCACCAAAGAAGTACGGAAGGCATTTCGCTGTCCAATATTTAAAAGAATCATCATCAATATTTTCCATTCTAGAAAAGATTTCCATTATCTATGCTGACACGCATAATTTTTTCAATCTGCTACACTAAATGTATTGTTAAGATCATCCAAATTAATAATATTGTCCCAATCATAAATAGTTTTGTGATACATGCAAACTAGTATTTTCGCAAATATATATTTTATAATGTGACAGCATATTTTTTCTTAAATACCTAGGCACACGATGTTAGTACATTCTGGTACAAAACACCTGGCACTAGACATACCAAGTTTTCTATATGAGTTTAGTTCAATATGGCGGGGCATATCCAAAACTTGCAGAGGCCTTTCTTGATCACTTTCAGGCTGAAGGGGATCATTGATTTCTTGCTGGACAGTATCTTGAGCCCAAGTCCAACATTCATCTGTAAAAAGAAAAAGTAATTATAAATAAGTATACTTGAACATTACACAATGTAGCATACTGAAATCATATATTATTATAGTACAAACACATACCTGTCTTAGATATATTCTCCTTGAAATTACATCTCTCACTGGACCATTAGGTAACAGATGTGTTTGCCTTCTCACAGTTGAAGTAGAACATACTATACAACCATTTCTATTGTATTGCTCAGGGTTGTTTGCTCGATGGACAGTTCTTTGAGCAGATACCCAGCATGAATAGCACACTTTATCTCCCGGGAGTATCTACAAATAATATAACTTATGGTTTTATTACTCATCATAAATAGATTACAAAACTTGGTACATATGACATTAAAAATACCTGTCTTGGAGCTATTCCTGCAGCGATTATATCTCTCTCAGGCAGGACCATATGGAATGGTGTGTGCTCTTCTAACAGCAAGAGAACGTTTATACAATGCTGAAGTCGTAGAGACAGAGAAAAATCGCAAAATAACACTGAAAGCCACGAAACGCGACTGATTGACAGTCAGTCGCATGACATTGACAGACAGTGTATGTCAAAATAAAACGTTCGGAAATACACTGGCCAAGTAGATGATTAATCGAACTAATTATCATCAAAATATTATATTGATATATTTTTTTTTACATGTGTTCATTAATAACACATTAGAAATAGGTGTAATAGATGAATTAATAATAAGTGATACCTTTTTATAATTATATTTAATGTTTTTGTATTTACTGTTTCACTCTCATTTCAGATCCATTCTGGTTTCAGAACGCATGTTTGCTGTCAGGACGCCGCCATATTGGCCATAACGATAACATATGGCAATAATTGAAAAACTTTAATTCGTTTGTACACAAAGAATTATTCTCAAATTCACAGATTAATATTTTTCCTAAATTCAGGGTATTTTTTCCCTGTTTTTTGATATATGTACAAGTGCTAGCCAAAAATGAAACATCTCCTTTTCAAAACTATCATGAAAACTCACAAAGTTATAAGCTTGTTATGTTACCTGCTTGTCCGTACAAAAATATGGTTACTACTTACCACACGCCGCCGACCGACCGGCCGTGACCTGTGTTGTGCGCATATGTACTCAGTGTCGCTCGGTGTCCAACTTGTAACCTTTTTTAAATATTTTTGGGACAAAATATAACATGGTGTTAAAATTATTGGAATCGATTCAGTTACTTATCCTAAACAAACTAAATTCAGGTTTGCAATATACTAAAAATAATGTTGTATATAAAAATTCGACTAGAATTCGGCAACTTCGACAGCGGGTGTTGTTGTACAGCGAGCACGACAAGAGGTGGGGCATCGTTTGTGATGTGGCTGCACAATTGCGCTGTGTCTGTGGCTTCTCATAGTAAGTTGAACCTGCAGAGACCACCTGGCTTCTTAATCGTTTAAGAGATTTCCAGGTGAGCCATGGCTATAACCCAATTTATTACTAATGGACTATTGAATCGATTAAATGGAGTTTTTCTTTTAACATATTTTATATTTTTAAACTGGAATAACTCAGAAAGTATATCACTTACGACATTTCTGTCAATAGTACTTGTTGTTTGTAATAATTTTCTCTGTCGATTGGCATATGTTTCCAACCTGTACATCAAAACTCGACTTTTTATGTACTTGCAACTTTAGGTATGCCACAGAGGTTCGAACCCTTTTGTGAGATAATAGGAAAATAATAGTCGTCAAGTTCTCCTAACATCATTATAATGTAGGCTTACATATCCTATATCGCACTTAAAATATTGCCAATCTTACATTATCTAAACTAAGCAAAATAATGTTGGCAGAAGACTTGGCCAATCGTAAAATTTAACTAACTTTCGCTAAAACCTTATTATTATATATTTCCGTTGTAAAAATAACAATCTGAACATGAAATATATAACAATAATCTTTTGGTGAATACACAATTTTTTTCCTCATTTATATTTTTATTATAATACAAATGACGAAAATCACAGAGCGGGCAGTTACAGCTATTAAGTTTTGTAATTATATTCATTACAGTCACGCGTTAGGCTGGATCACATTCGTCTTATTAAGATCAAGCTAGCGGAAGTTTAAAATTAGTTTTTATTTAAAAAGATTTCTAGACATTCTACATTCAAATCAACTTTACAGTCATAGAATAAGAATTTATAGAAGCGAAACTCCCATAAGGTACGTCCAGGACAATCAGAATTGTATCGACTCACGTGCGCTCGAGTTATTTCAACAGAATAAACCAATTTCTTTCTTTCCCTGCGCCCGATCATCAACAAGATTAACGCCTGGACCAGGAAAATAAGGCGTACACGCTTAGAGTATTTTTTTAGCTACAAGCACCGAACACAGATATTGCCACTTAAATGGACGTAGTTACACAAAAAGGATCCAGTCCACACAAAGTCACTTTAGAGATATTAACGTTTGAAGTTTGGAAGATATTTCTTTATTTGTATTCATTTTAAAATTAATTGAAAGTAATGAAATAATTGTTATTACGCAAAAAGAATCCAGACTCCTTGATTCGTTTTACTTAATTGGTTGGTAATATTAGCTATGAATCAGGAAGGTTGGATTGTCCAAGGTGATTTTATTTTAACGTGCCATTCATGGGGGTTGGTTCTGAGGTTGATAAAAACTGATAGATAGTTGTTTTTACTTGGGTCTTTTTTACTGGCCGATAGTACTGATATTTAGCATCAGTTTGGTGCACTTAACTCATTTTTGACCATGTTGTGGATTGGATCCTTTTCGTTTAACTACGTCCAAATATAAAGTACAGTAAAACCCCGTATTCATGTTAAACATTTGTTAAACAAAGTTTAATCAACATGTTGCAGAGTTGATCACGGCATATTGACAAGTTCTCGCTCGACGAGCGACGAAATCTGTTTAAAAAAAAATTGTTGACGTGTTTGCAACCAGTTTAGAAACATGGCAGTAGTGTGCAATACAGCAGATGATTAGATACAGAGAACAAAACAACTACTTTCGCGAGCAACATTTTGAAGCAAATTGGCGTGTGGATCAGACATATTGATATAAACATTGTTTCCAGCAACTTTGTAGTTGCCCATCAACAATGTTGATCAGCTGTTGTTGCTCAACAAAAGTTTACCATGAATACGGGGCTTTACATTTACCTGGACCTCAGCCACAGCCTGGACAGCCCTGTTTTGTGAGGAGCGCGGTTTGAGGATGTTGGGTGGCAATCAATTCGGCGAAATTGGCGTTCGCGCAATGGTAAGTATACATGTTGTTGCTTATATATGAATTTCTTAATCTATGATTGTCATTCATACACGTAAAAACCTGTTATGTACGTTGTGCATTAGTCGAATGTATTCCTGCCTGTATCTTATCCTACTAACTAGGTATGTTGATAATCATAGCTATCTTAACAGTAACAATTCTCTCTATTACAACACAGGAGGTCAATTATATCTAATTAATCTTTATGTCAAGTGTTAATTCCTTCAATTATTTTATTTTTGGACATAAATCATAAAAAGTGGAATCAAACTTAAAAAATTAAATTAAATCATAATTCAATGATGATCTTACGATTGAATAACTTTATATACCAGTACATATCATTGTTTAACCTGCAAAAGTAAAAAACATAATGAAGACTCAAAATGATTTAAGTATCAATGTTTAGAGAGTCACATATCTACAATGTTAATTAATCCTATGTCACTAAGTTTAAGATAAATGAAGTTTACTTTGAACAGAAACTGAATGGGATGATAAAAATGATTGTGAAATATAAAGATTCCCAATTCTAATCATTGCAATGTTTTTAACTTCGTGTGAAGTGAGAAAAAATGATCGTGTGGGAGTGGAATATCTGAAAAGAAAAACCCTTATTAAATAAGTATACTAATGTCTATGCAAAATTAAAAAAAAAGTTTCAATAATCTTTTGGCGCGCGGCCAAAATCGGAACTAACGCCGCCATCTTGTTTTTCAATACATTTTACAAAACATCCATGTAGCAGTGTGAAAACGTTGCCTACAGTAGTCCCTAGTCTTCCGTGCCTGCCTCATCGGGCGCCGGCGTGTGCCACGTGAGCCTCTCCTCGTAGAACTGTATGACGACCTGCGGGCACCGCAGGTTCGCCTGCTTCGCGGGCACCAAGTCCGCCTCGTCGGTCCCCTGCCACTTCATGAGGAACATCAGCTCACCACTACTGTCCGTTGCACCTGTAACATTTCAAATTTGGTATTAGTTATAATCGCATGTGCATAACGGTGTGGCTTATAAATTGTGAGTTCTAGGTAATGTATGTGAAACATAGAGATACATGTCTCTTTAGGTTGTAGATCTTGACAAACTTGTTTGTTTCTTGTAAAGGAGATCAGTCTTTAAAGTGCAATAACTGAGATGAGATTACAATCCAAAACAGCAGTAACTGCATACAGATTGATATTTATTTATTTTAGTTAATCTTTTCGCACACAAAAAGGTACAAAGGCGGACTTAATGCCTTAGGCATTCTCTACCAGTCAACCAAGGGTGGTGAAGAGATTAGATGGCAGGTGCTTTGGTTGAGCCAGACAATGATAAAAAAAAAACTATTCGAATTATTGAATTATAAATAAAAAACGTAAAAGGTTAAAAACCTATACTGCCGCCCTAAGTAAAAGGGGCGCATCTGCCGAAAGGGAATGGAGAAAAATGAGCCTTAATGGATGCGCCTTTTTTGTTTAGTAAGGTTTATTTTTCTTTACATTTTTGGCCGATATGCGTCTTTTTCGCTTAAACCGCTTTTTCGGCAGTATAATACACAAAAAAAATCGAAAAACAGTGCAAGGAAAAAGATAATTATAGCTATTCATCTAGTGGTCACTAGCTTGGGTGCAGAAAATGATGATGATTGTACAGGGAAAGTATTTTAACAATCTCGTCACAGTACTGTTCCACATTTAAATTGCCTCATCTCATAATGAGGTTCATTCTAGCCCACACCATAATTGTTCTGCCCTGGTATAGTAAATTTTCCTGAGGATTCTGGACTTGTATCTGGCAACAAACCTTAGCCCACAATAATCGACGCCCTTGATTTCCGCGTCGAAGAGCAGGAGCTCTAAGCAAGACTACTTAGAGCTCCTGCTCTTAGACGCGCAGCTGCAGCTTCTTTTACGCACGTTTTATTACATTCATGCTAGCGTCTGCGAGCATGAAAGTCATGAAACGAGCGTGCGTTGCCTTCGATTCGAACTGGTTGACTGAAGCGAAGGGAGAGGGGTGGGGTATCGCGCGAGTGGCGTGTGTCAGCATTTTGTGACGGCGTTTACTGGCCGGTGCTGCCACAAGAAGCGAGCAGCGAAGATTTTTGGCGCGTGGCGACCACCGGCGGCAACCGTGTGCGTCCATATAAAATGTGTGAAGACTACAGGAAATACATTGGTGGTGGCGTTTTGTGGTTGTGATCGGAGACCCGTGTTGGACCAGGCTGACTAAGCCTGGCCACTACTCAACTACAAGCTTAATGCAACTTACAACTTTATCTTCAAAAATCGTAACTTCTAAAGTAACTTGGTCGGAAGGGAGTGCAGTCAAAAAGCCAAGCAGTGAAGTGACTGGCACATTTTTTTTGAAGCAGTACCTATTTGCCAAATATACATAATGAATCACAAGCATTTCATAATGTATATTCACTTAAAAAATACTGACCAATAATCTTTTCAGGATCCAGACCACGATCAAAACCTGATGCTTTTTTGTCATCACTCTTTGCCTTTTTGGCACCTTTCAAGTCGGGTGTGGGCACAGCAGATTTACGCTTCTTTGCATCTTTGTCAACTTTCACAGTTTTACCCTCTGAAATTAGATAAACAAACTTATAATATTGGTGCAATTTTAGTTAATTACTTGCAAAGCATCATCAGGCTAACATTCTGCAGTTCCAATGGCCATGTTAAATGATAGCTCAGTTTGCAAATTTGTCTACAAATCTCTCTCTCTCTCTCTCTCTCTCTCAATACAAGTTGTGTGTTTTTGAGATTAAAATTATTCATTTGACTAGACACAATTATTGGACCCACCAGCTTCCTTCTTTTTCCTAGCCTCTTCAAAGGCTGATATAAGATCAGGACAGTCGAGATTCTCTTCTGGCTCCCAAGTATTGTCCTCATCACTGTATCCTTTCCATTTGAGGTAATACTCAACCTGGAATATAAATATTTAATTATTTTTAACTGCTTGTTGTACAGATGCCAGCACATCAAGCTACTACAATCTGAGATTTCTTTAACAGATTTTCAACTTTATCGCTAAAGAAAATCTGACAGTTTCGGGTAGCTTGATGTGCTGACGTCTGTACATTAACAAAAATATTTGTTTGATGATAATATTATAACAGATTTTATATTTTTACTTCAAAACTTCTTAGAATGTTTTCCATGGTTCAGTTTAATTTATATTTTTTAGTAATTTAACCCGTATTACACTACATAATATTTAGGGCCCAATATTTAGGTGGTGTTTTATTAATAGTAAACATTCCTCCCTTTCTCTTATTATGCCATTCCGATTTAGAGAAAGGGTCCCTCATAACAAGTAGTATTATAAGGCTTTGAAACAAGGGTAAAAGAAGATAATAGCTACCTTTCCATTTCGCACACGACGATCCAGCACTTTCTCGACTGAGAATTCTTCTTCACCCTCAGGCTCGCCTTCCTTCTTCCTTTCAGCCATACTTAGTTCTAATGGACAGACATTCAACTATTTTATTTATTGATGTTTTTTATAGGTTCTGCTCGGTGGAACGGCAGATTTAAACAACCGCAGGTCTATGAAAAAACAAACAGACAATAAATGTCAAATTTGATACAAATTTTCAAAAATAGCCGTTTTCTCACACTTTTAAGGTGATTCTGTATGAAATGTTGATGTTGTTTGAAATAACATGTGCATTTTAGAGAGGAAGTTATAAACCAGACAAGGATATAATGCAGGACAAAATAACCTATGCAATCAAAGTTCCTTCAGTAGAACATTTCATTGATTGCTCCTTGAAAATAAACAATATTTGGAGCTATTACTAGATAGGTTATATTTTTATGGTTTTTTAGAATCTTATAAAATGTACACAAATCAATTTCAGCATCGTGTCCCGCCATTTTGACTCGTGATAAACCAAATTGTTGAGTCGTCGAATTCATTTTGTAATGAACTATTTTGCAATCTCAAGTTAAATTATATTTGGTGCATTCTATCACAATACTCGAAAGTAAAAACTTGTTGTTTCCTAAAAATACACACCTTTGTTACAATCGAAAGAATCACGAATTTAGTAAAAATAAAAACCGGCGTCGGTCGGTCAGCGTACCACAGATAATCACAAACAAATTCCTGAATGACCGTTTCTGGTTTCTCGATTTGTGAATGAATGAACTGAAGTTTCTTGTTGAGAGGTGACATTCCATTTTCCCTCTTTACTCTACGGTCAACCATAGACAAGGGTAAGTACCATAGACATTTCGCATCTCAATGGTAAGTACTGACGTACGGTCAACCCTCTACGACGACCCGATCTCATGGTCCCATAATAATAATAAAATTATGCTATATCTTTATGTAGTCTACCCTATATTATATTGTAGTCTGTGATGTAGTCTGTACATGGACTCAGGAGGACGAACAATAAGGGGTTGGGTTAGGCAAGCCCCAGACAAAGGATAGGGCCCTCCCTTTATATAAAGAATCTCAACTAGAGATGGGCAGAGGGTTTACACCCAATGGGCGGAAACGGGTTTAAACCGGGTTTTTTGGGTTTAAATGGGTTTAAACCCGAGTAAAAACCCAAACAGCGGGTCTAAATTAAGTACTTTCACTAATATCTTCAGTCGTGGACCTAACACGATTTGGGTACTTCTAGTGTTTTTTGGAGTGTAAATATCACTGATAGTGGTTATTAACAGCACATCAAGTTTGACAACTTACTCTTCGAACATGACATTTCAACAATTATTGTATTATTTATGCAAGTATTTCATCACATCTTACTATAGAGGTCCCAACAAACAACGGTTGTCACCAGGTATTGTGGTACGATTTCTTTGGTAAACAGTGTTTGTGTTGGCGCGTATTCTGTGAATTTGTTAGTAAACAAGATAGTATATCCAAATCATTTTAGGGGACGTTGTTGTCTATTAAATTGCATGAATCGACCTGAGCATGTAATATTAAATTTATTTTTAAATTTATTGCCATTGCTCTCAAAAAACGGTGGAGGAAAACATCGTGAGGAAACCGGCATGTCCTAAGACCAAAAATTCGAAGATATATGACATCTACCAACCCGCACTGGGCCCGCGTGGTGCATTACGGCCTATTCCCTCTCACAGAAAGGAGGTCTGTGTCCCGGCATTCGAAACGTTTAGGCTCAGTATGCGTAATATTAGACTATCGCTGTAACATAAAGGCGCGTCCCCACTAGGCCCGCGCGGCTCCATGAGGCCAGCCGCGCAGCCGAGTCTCGTCACTTTTTAGACTGAGGATACTTTGCAAACAACAGCAAACTGCAAACGCCTCGTGAGGCCCTACCTCCCGAGTTTTTAAAGCCGCGCTGCCTAGTGGATACGTGCTTTAAGAGGCATACGCTGACAGCTAATAATTTCATAGTTCATAAAAAGAGTGTGAAGTTTATTAGGGGAGCGAGGGGCTTGTTGTAACAGGGGTAAGTAGTAACAGGCTCTTTTCACTAGGATCTTAAACGCTATTAACGTATTTCTTTAACTCGATTTAACCTATAAACCGCGCCGCATCATCTTGCCATAGCCAGTGTCCCGCCGGCCGGCGCAGTGAGCGGAAGTGTGCACGCGCTTCATTTCTGCCAGGTAATATAAAATTGTACTGTCGTAAAATTACGGTTTGCGTTTTTAATATCGACTAATTTCAAATTTTCTATCTTATTTCCATTCAAATTTATCTATCTTTGATAATGTGTAACAGTTTTTATGATTGCTAAATTGTTTAAATAGTTATCTTGATAAATGTTAAAAATCATACCATGGGGTTAGTTGTAACAAAATCCCGGGGCTTGTTGTAACGTTTTACGAGTCCAACATGCCCCAAGTTATGATGAAGATACCTACTTTTTCCTTTGTTTTAGAATGAGGGTGTATAAAAGAAAGTCAGAGCGGGCAACACAAAGCCAAGAAGTGTACGAGTTAGCGGCAGCTGAAGTTTTAGAAAAAAAATGCACTATTCGGAAAGCGGTATGTGGTGAATCTTACACAGATACAAAGAAAGAAGATTGGATAGAGTGTATCATTTGTAAGATGTGGGCACATGTAGGATGTGTTACAGGAGACATTATATCTTTTATTTGTATTAATTGTAGCTCAGATGAAGACTGAATTTAATTATCATGAAATCCACCAAATGATGATTCTTACATAAGTATAATACTTTGTTAGATAGCTATTAAGAAGAGATAATTACGAAGCATACCTTAGATATAAATAATTTAATTACTTACTGTTATTTAAAAGTGCCATGATGATTATAAGTAGTGTATAACTAAATAAAACTGTTAATTACTTAATTTTTAAGTGTTGATTAATAAAAAAGTGTATTTGAGTTGATTTTTGATAAGAATTACATAATACTTACTTTAGAAAGATGTAAATTTTGTTAAAAATAAACAAAGAATAAATGATTAGAGGTATTATTGTCGTTTTTTTTTTGTCGTTACTACTTCCTCGGTAGACGTTACAACTTGCCCCAAGCACGAGGTAAGTTGTAACACCGCACTTCTTCTAGAAAATAATTGATTGTAAAATAATGACCAATAATTATGGTATTATTTTTACTTGATTTGGTAGAGGAAGAGTTACAGTATCCATCCATCTTTATTTAGTAGAAATTTAATCAATAGATCTCAAGATATATTAGTTTTAATGAAAACTGTTACAACAAGCCCCTCGCTCCCCTACTCTTTCTACGATGGGAAAATTGCGAAGTATCGTTGGTATCCCTTTGACTTCAGAAATGATCACATATTATTGTATGTTGCCAGAGCATAAAATGTCATTTATTGACGTTTTTCAGACGATTATATTGTTAATATTAAGTGTGTTTAATTAAAATATAACTATTTTAACAAAAATATTTATATATATATTTACTACCAGACCAAGCAAGTAATTTTATTCAATATAGTTTACTCTGTTTTTATTTAAAAAAAGTATCGACTATGCTAAAGTGAATCGATTTTTTTTGAGATAACTCGATTCCGAAATCGCTAATTTATTATATAGGTAATATATTTATCTGTATGTGACTATGTATGTCTCAATACGGGAAAGTTGTAAATAATTTTCATTAAAATTTTGACGAAGCTCTTTCAATAGAAGCATAAGATAAATAAAAAGTGACCTAATGATTATAAAGTGAGTTTTGAAAGTGATGGGAAACCGTAAATGGTGTGCCTTATGAAACAAAAAACTATCATTGCGCACGATACCCCAACGCCATTTTGAAGCGAAATTTTGTATGTAAGTGCCAAGTATTTCGCAATATTTTCAATTCTCACCCTTGTAAAGGGGGTGCGTTTGATAATTATCGATAACAGTGAATGTGAAACACGCCTGAAGAGGAGCCATTATGTGATCAAGTGCATTGACGGATGCCCAGAGTCGGTGGTTGCACCGAGGTGGGTTGCGGCGCCGTTTATCTGGAGCTCGCATTAATTAAATTAATAGTGGTATATTGAACTGACAAATTGTTAGCTGACGAAGTGTACAGTAGACAGTAAAGTGTTCATTATTTCTGTTGGTCTTGAACGTAGTGGTGAGTGCGGAGTGGTGTATTTCGGCGTGGCGAGCGTTATCGGTGGCGTTTCCGACTGTTGCAGATAGCGGGTGGCGCGGAGGATGGCCCGGCCCGACGGGAGTGCTCTTAATAACTGACGGACGCTGCCGGCTTCCAGCTGGCGCAAGCAGTAGGTTCAATGCCTTGTGTTTTCATCAATTATACACTAGACAATACATTACTTTGACATTGATTTTTCCCATGTCATATGAGCATTAAATGCGACGATTACCCACTGGATGGGCCACTAGTGCATAGTTCATGAGGAGATATCATCTGTTTAAAGTTTTCCCAGAGATACTTCACTTCATAATAATGTGATCCCTGACATCTGCACTATGATATAAGTTTTCACCACAATAGTTCTACTTTCCCATTAACTTCTTGTTTGTTGCTGAGTAATACTGTATAAGAATAATGTTGAATCAGCAAATTTAGCTGTGGGTAACATGTACCTAAATATTTAGGTACATTACAAATTACACCCTTGAATGATAGAATGAACAAAGTCATTTATGCACAGTTGTCCTCCCTGTTATAACTAAGGCTAAAGTAATAAAACTATTGTTTTGATCAGATGTAACTGTTGTTGTATTGATTAAATTAATTTTAATACTGCTAATATAAATAATTATAAAGAACACTTGATAAGGAAAACAACAATGTTACTCAGATTTTGAATTACTTATGTTTAGTGACTTTAACATAATTTCTCAGTGTCACAAGACCTATTTGGTTTTTCATGCAATATATTGGAACCCTATATTGACCAAACTTGAGATTTCAGGGAAAATTTGGATCAATAGACTTATAGGTTATGTCACTTACTTGTAAGAATCCTACATAAATGTCAAAAAAAATTGATTACTGTTAAGCCATTTTTTGTGTCTCGAAACCAGATATTTTCATTTGAGTAGATGCAGTAGACCTTCCTTCTCGTTCATAACAATAAGATTTATTCAAATGTATGAAGCAATGTACTTAACTTTCAGTTTTTTATGAAATATTTGAAATTGTAAGATCATGTACAGCAAAAAAGAAAAAAAATAATTGCAAAACTAACTAAATTGATTGTGTTTCGAGTTGAAATTGTGTTGTAGTTCTCATTAAATCTACCTTCAGCAGTGCTATTCTGTAAAAATCTCACCATGAGAACTTAGGTGAAGTGAGCGGGAAGTGAGCTGTCATTAGGGATTAACACTATTGACACTGCTCACTTCAAGCTCACTTCACTTATGATTACACGGTGAGATTTTTACAGAATTGACCGTCTGTACTACTGTCGCTAATAAGGATATGAGCCCTATTTTTTAAAATTTTATTTTCTATATCTTAACACAAGTATCTAATGATACAAATATGTTCCAGATAAAAATGCCACGACCTGGCAGTCTGAAAGACCCAGACATTGCTGAATTGTTCAGCAGACATGATCCCGAGAAGATCTTTGAGGACCTTCGTGAGATTGGTCATGGGTCCTTCGGAGCGGTCTACTATGCTCGCTGCAATCTCACTAAAGAGATTGTGGCGATTAAAAAAATGTCATATGTTGGGAAACAAAGTGAGGAGAAATGGCAGGATATCTTGAAAGAAATTAAGTAAGTTATAACTTGTTATGTGTGGACAGAGTTTTCGTTAATCCTAAATGTTTCTTGAACCTGCTTCTCAAAGACCTTAATTCACCCACTCTTTGTTTTATTAATAGAATGGATTAATTAATTATGTCACCATCAGACCCTTGCCAACAAAATGTTCAAAGGAACAGCAGGGCGTTTCATTTTGACAGTTCAACAAAATCCATTGCATTATTTACGTTGTTGAGCAGACAATTTTTCCAACATATGGAGCAATGGATTAGCAATATGCTTCAAAATGATTCAAATTGTGAGTAATAGTGTGTTACACAATTAGGGTGCTGACCTATCTCTATCTTCCATCTTTCAAAATAATGGGAGTGGATATGAATTTATTTTGTTCAGAATAACATCTTTTGGGCTTGTAACAGAAAGCTGTATCAGCTTTTTACAATCTGCTAAAAAATATGATTAAGAGTCAAATCACGGAACTTAAGGAAACTAGGTGACATTCTTGATTTGTGATGCTATGCTCAATATGAATTCATTCAAAATTGATTCAATTCAATCATGTCAAATACAGTCTTAAATGGCTTCTGGTTAAAAATGAGGAAAATTATTTATTTAGGGAACATTACATGTAGATGTTACTGTATTCTATTCTGATTATAGGTTTTTTTTTTAATAAATTTTATTACACCACACTATGGTAAGTCATAAAAATGTTCACACTGCTATGTTCCTAGTTCCTTGAATTCATAGATAGGGATACTATTTTTGTATATTTTTTTTTTTATATTATAGAAGCATTTCTTTCTTAGTCATAAATGCTACTGCTTGCTTGCCTACTCATTGATATTCCTAGTATAAAAACTTAATAAGTAATGCAGAACCTAGGAGTAGCTAGGAGAACCCAAAACAATGCCTTTATCTCGCAAAGAGGTAGGCAGAGGCCGCCCACAATTCACCAGTTATTTTTAAATCCCTTGTTATATATATATATAGGCAAAAAAAATATAAAGGCAAAGCTATTGCCAGTTTACCATCAACTAGGCACAAATCCTGAGGGCTACCAATCGAATGCCCAATAATGCTTTGCCTGACCTGAGAATCTCAGGTCCGTGCGATCATGCCCAGTAGAACAGTTGTGCAACCACCTGCACCAATAAAGCAGTACTAACAAATAATTTTCTGTTTATAGATTCCTGAAACAGCTGGAACATCCGAACACCATAGAGTATAAGGGATGCTACAAACGAGAGCACACAGCATGGCTCGTCATGGAGTATTGTGTTGGTTCCGCATCAGACATCATAGAGGTAGTGTGTATTTTTTATGAATGCAAATATTGTTTGTTATAATAAAATCAGCCTAAAAGATCTTAGAGACTTGTCATTCTGAACTCAAACTTTCGTTGGTAAACATACTTCTAAACCTATAATACTCTATATAAAGTCAAAGTCATTTATTCAAATTAGGCTGAGAATCAGGACTTTTTGAATGTCATAATTGCATAAGACAGGCCCCCAAAAGCCCGCCATTCAACCACTTCCTAGTGCTTTAGCAATTTGACATAAGGCCGCGCCAAACGCACACAAGTCAGTGGCGACAGGCTTGCGGTATTTGTATTGCGAATATAAGTATTACAGACATAGGGAAGGCGCTATAATAGATATTTATCCCGCAACCCTTCCCAGTTCTGTGTTAGATAGATGATAGATAGAATACTCTTTATGATGTACACCATGTAAAACGTAATTTTACATACATAGGTTGACACAATGGGCGGTTACGCCTTCTGCTTATCATATTCCCCTATAGGACACAATCCTCTTCCAATGTATTACATGCCAGCAATTGGTACTCTAAGAACCTGGAAGAAGTACTTACACTAATGAGTTTAGTCATTCATCACAATCATCATTCCAATAAAATTGTACCAGGAAAATGATGGTTACATAGTCAAATTGTGTACTCATTACATACCATGTGATTTCAGAATTGAAGGTATTGTACATAATGCTGTGTTATGGACAAAAAAAAAAAAAACAGAGCTTCTATTATTTCAGTTTAGGGTTGATTACGGTCTAATTATTATTGCAAATCTTGTAATTGGAAAATACAAAAATACCACTAATACATTGATTATATCTTACTTTCTATTATAAGTAAGTAATTTAATGTAATCGCCTCATGTGTAAAATAGATTAATAATATTTCTGTTACATTCTTAATACAGCAATCATTTCGTGTAGAAACATAATAATACAGCATATTATAAACCCAGTAGAGTAATTCTATCATACAATAAAAATATATAAAGGCTTAAGATAATCTGTGTAGCATAATGTTCTGATACTAGATTGATTAAAATATGTGAATCACGCTACGATTGAGACCACACGTTTGGATTCAACGGCTGTGCAGCACGGCATGATAAGGCCTAGGAAAGGTATAATATACGTTATAACGTCGGATATTAAAAAAAATCTTTACGTTATAATGTAAACTTCATCAAAATATCCCTGAATATTCACTAAAGTTTACACGATAAAAAGATAAAAAAATAGGTAAATGACATTTTTGAAGTCATCCAACAATAAGTATTTGTCGACGCATCCGCCGCCAATATGAAATCCAGGAATTGTCTTTTGTCGTAGAATTACTAGGAATAATAATTACACATGGTGGAATTCCATTTCTAATATCTCACTTACCAATTATCATGCCAATAAGGAAAAATATTGCATTACCGTGACAAGAGTTCATACTTGTATTTTTTTACTGGTCCTTGACCTAGCAGCACCACGTGCATACCTTCATTACATTACATACTAGCTCCTGCCCGCAATTTCGTCCGCGTGAAGTTTCGTGTTTTAACATAAAATATATCCTGCCACTCGGCAATATTGTAGCTTCCCATTAGTGAAAGAATTTTCGGAATCGGATCAGTAGTGCCGAAGATTACCCCTGCATACAAACTCACAAATGTTACCTCTTTATAATATTAGTGTGTGGTATAGGCAAGCCTCAAGAACCCAAAATTCATACTAAAGACCACTTCTTATACAAATCAGTTTGAATTTAGATGAGTCAGTCAGGCGGGACACTTGTCTTTATAATATTTCATTGATGAAATGTTTACATGCGAATTAATGATGCGAGACTAAGTTGTGCTCGATCTCTTTCGTCACTGTGACCTCACGAAGCGTCACACACAATGCACAACTTATATAGCATACAAAACAACCTACTTTTTGTAGGTCGCCGACAAATTTTCAGGAAGCGTGAACCGATTGAACCGAACCGTTGAGAGACTTGTTCAGGTTCTCCTTGTTTGTTGCAAATATTTTTTCCGACGTTGCACACTCAATGTTCTCGGAATCCCGATGACTAACTTAATAAATAAATAAATAAAATAAAAATAAAAATAAAAATAAAAATCTTTTATTTTCAGGCGTCGACGGCCCATAGAATGTTAGTAATCAGTACAAAAACTTAAAAACTATGTTAGTATGAAACACGTAGGCACATGAGTACAAAAATAAAAAGAAACATACACAATAGCAATATAGCCAAGATTAGAGGAAGATTTATCAAGTCTCATGTCTGACATGCAGTTTGATAAATCTATCCATTGTAGGCCCTTCTAGCCTTTCTGCAAACACCTTCAGAATGCTATTGCTGCTTCCCCTCAATCTGCGTATCACTGATGCCACTTTTTTGCGCATGATCGCGAAATAATCATCAGTGTGCGCATCCGCGAACATCCCTGACGCACTACAGTAAGGTGGAAGCCTCAACAGCGCCCTGAAGGCGTTATTGTATTGAATACGCAGTGCGCTGCCTGCTTTTTGGGTATGATTAGCCCACAGACTGCTGGTGTAAAATATTTGACAAAACGCCTTAAAAAGTGTTATTTTAACCGGTGCTGAACAACCAGCAAACCTGCGTGCTAGCATGTTTCCCCTCACAGCCAGCGCCCTGCGCTCTCTCTCCATATCTAAGTCATCTTTTAGATCCTCCGTAACAATATGGCCCAAGTATTTAAATTGTGACACCCTGTTCAAAGGTAAACCGTTCAGTTCTACGATCGGGACATTTGAGGGACTTTTATTTCTTCCTCTAAAAACCAATATCTCACTTTTCGTGGGATTATATTTTAGCCCATGCTGCTCAGCGTATCTTTCACACATAGTGAGTAACCTTCTGATTCCCCCGATTGAGGGGCTCAGCAGCACCATATCGTCTGCGTAACTTAAAGTATTTAAACTAACTCCGTCTACATGGCAACCGACATGAGTGCTGCTGAGCTCAACAAGCAAGTTGTTAACATATATATTAAATAATCTCGGGGAAGTCAGACCCCCCTGCCTCACACCACATTTCAGTTTATATGGGTCTGATAATGCATTGGACCATTTCACAAAGTTCCTCTGCTTTGCATACCAGATAGATAATATTGACACCAATGCAGCCGGTACTCCCGCCTCCCGAAGCTTCTCCCATAAAACCTTATATGAAACCAGGTCGAACGCTTTGGAAAGGTCCAGGAAGCAAGCATACACTGGTGTCTTCCTGTCTGTATAATATTTGACAGTGTGCTTTAACGCAAGTATTGCACTCTCTGTAGACAGCCCCGCCCGAAAACCGAACTGTGTGTCGTGTAGTTTTGTAAAGTTACAAAGGTGCGCGTCAAGCACACTGTCAAACACTTTGGCTATCACAGTTGCCAACGATATTGGCCTATAGTTCCCTTTGTCAGCTATGTCTCCCGTCCGATTCTTTACAATAGGTACAACTAACGTATCAAGCATCTCCTGTGGAAGGTAAGAATGGCCCACACAAAGATTTAAAAACATGGTTAACACTCTTGACATGTGCACACCAGCATTTTGGAGATGCTCGATGCTGAGTCCATCATGCCCAGGAGACTTTCCCCGCTTCATACCTTTAATGACTGCTTTTATTTCTGTACACGTAAACTTAAAGGGTGTTCCTGCCCTGTGTTAATACATGTGAACAAGTTACATCCGAAATTTTACATTCTAATTCTCTTGTTGTATGCGCTGTTAGTTATCTTTGATTTCCCAGAAGGAATTTAAATCAACTCAGGTAAATACACCGACAATCCAAAATTACAAAAAATATCATTATCACAAAAAATGCGCGTAGATGCATGATTTCCTCGTCGAAATTAAATACTATTCGTTGGTTAGTATAAATAACAATTGATTAGTAAAGATAGTTCGTTTTCTCTTCTACAATAATAATGAAGCGAATTTTTAAAATTATTTATCTATTTATTTAGCAATAATCGTTCTCCTGATGTGCACATTTAGGCAAAAACTTATGGAGAGCTGTTTTGAGAGCTCTAATTTGAAGATTCTGTTGAATATAATCCATCAAAACAAAATTTCTCATATACTTGTATTCATATACTTGTATAATAATAGCATACATTTTTGTTATATGCCTTATAAATGAATAAAAAAAAAAACGAATGGACTTAATTAAATTTTCTACTGGAAACAAGTCTGAATATCTCCGAACTTCTACATAATTTTCACGTAGTATTTATACCAAAATAGTCTCCAATAATTGCTTAAACAAAATCAATAAAAAAAAAATTATACTTTGATTTTTTAATTATTTCACTGCGCCGGCGATGCGCGCTCGCCCTGGCTGGATGCCTTATTTAATTGAGACATCTACAGGTAAGCCCGGCTAAGCAGACGGCAATCTCATAGGTTGAACTGCGAGAAGGAAAAAAAAAAGATGCGAGCTCAGTACCGAAATGTGATAGGGTTCTTAAGTACATAATTAGCATATTTGTTTGATTTACATGGGTATCATTTTAAGAAAGTTAAGATATTCTTTTATTTTTTTTTTTGTTCCCACTACTTGGACAGGCCTCCCCACTGTGAGAGGGAGTGGGCCGTAATCCACCACGCCGGGCCCAGTGCGGATTGGTAGATGTCACATGTCTTCGAATTTTTGGCTCTAGGACATGCCGGTTTCCTCACAATGTTTTCTTTCACCGTTCTTTTCATTTTAAAAATGTTATATATGTTTTCTTTCACCGTTCTTTTCATTTTAAAAATGTTATATAAGCGTTGTTTTTGTTCTATATTATCCCGAACACAGTCTTTTTTCTCTACTTTAGTTTTTTTTTTTTACGTTTTCCGTATAAGTACGTAATTAACCGTTACGAGATTGAAAAAAAAAACTACGCAAAATACGCGCTTTGACGTGAAGTTGCGCTTTGACACCAGCCCGTATTACCTATTACCTATAGAGACTGAATATAAAATCGAATTAAAATTAAGTCATCACGTTCCGAGGTTTCGCATGATGTACTTAATTGTCCTTAGGTCTTTCATCGTTGTTTTCCTTGAGAAATCTACCGCTTTCCTCAGATTGTCCTATTATTTTCATCACGACACATAGCCGGCACGGAACTACACAATTATAATAAACAAACAAATGCTAGATTACAACGAGGACACAAGGTAGAATACCTGCTTAGTATGTATCATAGGATTCCACAAAATGTCAAGTGCTGTCGGGTCCCGTCACTAGTCGTTTAATGAATGCACGCCGCATGCCGACGCGTTCTACATGCTAATAAAATAAAATATCATATAATGTCATATTGTTTCCTGTTTTGATGTTACATAATACAATCTGACTTCCGACATCGTGGATCGTGCGTTACCTACTTGACTCTCATTACTTTCGTTTTGGTGGTCAATGTTTGTTATGTATCTACACTAATAATATTATAAAGAGAAAAGATTTGATTGTTTGTATTGAATAGGCTCCGAAAGTACTGGACCGATTTGAAAATTTGTTTTACCATTAGAAGCCGACATTATCCCTGATGAACATAGGTTACTTTTTACCGCGGGAAAATGCTTCATTCCTATGGGAAAACGGGTTATAGGATTTAAACGGCGGGAATTCCGAATTCTACGCAAACGAAGTTGCGGGCGGATGCTGCTAGTGTTACTTAACTCTTTGCACTCCAGCCTAGTAATGCATAGAGGCTACCAGCAACTCCAGCACTATATTAGTTCCAAAACAACCATGTCGCCGCTACGGCGACAGCGGATTTACTGTTAGCTTTTTAATGTCGCAAATATGGCGACAACGGAGTGGAAAGGGTTAACATAATGCCATGTTACCCCGAAGGGTTCGGCAGACGTGGCTATAATACACCCACATTCCGCCATTATGTCTAAGTCCCATGTAATAGGGGGCGACCCCATTGCCATCAACTGGGCACGAATCTAGGCTCCGGGCTGCTACTCAGAAATTCCAGATAGAAAAACCCAATAACACTGCCCGACCTGGGAATCGAACCTAGGATCTCATGCTCAGCAGTAGCGTTTGCGACCACAACACCAACGAGGCAGTCGGCAATGTTTGCAGTTGATAGTAATTGTCGTAGATATATAATCATCCCTGAGAATATAACGAGCATATTATGTAACAACAAGTCATTGCAATAAATCTCAATTCACTGATACGTAATTATTAATGCAATTGTCACAGAACAACTTCTGAAAATAAATGAATGTCACCGCCTAAGTTGAATTAATATAATTATGTTGATATAAGCAAATAATCCGAAAACAATGACGCGTAAACGAAGTCGAGATAAGGTCCAGGAACGAGGTTTTTTTAAACTTTTACGTCCTAGAAGCATCACGAATTTCAGACGTTGAGACACCTAAACATTGAACTGAAATATCTTCAGGTCTCGCAAATGTTGGTTCTGGGTCACTGATATACCGTAAAAATATTGGTATCACTTTACACTACAAATTCATTATCTCCACAATGATTCTCAACTTTTTATTTCTACATTCAGGTACACAAACGGCCTTTACGCGAGGAAGAGATCGCCGCGATCTGCGAAGGCGTGGTATGCGGTCTCTCATACCTGCATAGCCTTGGTCGCATCCACCGCGATATCAAGGCCGGGAACATACTGCTGACGGAGAATGGTACTGTCAAACTTGCGGACTTCGGCAGTGCAAGCATCAAGTGCCCTGCCAATAGCTTTGTGGGGACGCCGTACTGGATGGCGCCCGAGGTCATACTCGCTATGGATGAAGGACAGTATGATGGGAAGGTTAGTCTGAAGTTTTTACACACATAACAGTTACGCCTGTTTTCTCTGAACGGTTAGGTAGAGGTGTAATATCCTACACCCACAATTCAGTAGTCATGTTGAAGTCCCAGGAAAGGCTGCCTGTCCATTGACATGGAGCGAGGCTGCGGAGCAGAGAAACGGAGAAATATTAACCAATAGAAAAATGACATTGAGATTTTATGCAATTCTATTGGTTAATATTTCTCCGTTTCTCCGCTCCGCAGTCTCGCTCCGTGTCAATGGACAGGTAGCCTAATAGGGGACGAACCTATTGCCATCAAACGGGCCCAAATCCAGACTTCTTTCTAAGTCCAATAACAATTTGCCTGACCTGCATAGCTATTCACAACCACTCGATACAGTTCCATACCATTTAAAACATTAATCAATGTTACCGTCAGAGCCCTCCAAACGCTGTTCACAAGTCAAAAACATAAAAATGTTGTCAGGTCGAGGACAAGTGAAATCAGGTTATCGAAATGTGTCATTTTCGATACAATAGCCTGTCGGATAGTTGTGGAAAACTATGCTGGGCATAGAAGTTTTTTTTTACATAAAACGTATCATCTGGAATTTCATGGAACCTGGAGGAGTAGTACAACCCACATTTTGCCAGTTATGATTAAAAGCGAGCCCATATTGCCACTGACCGAGCACAAGTTTAGACTTTCGGTTCCCATAGAGAATTTCAACACTGAACCCACGTCTGTTTAGGAAAGCCCAATTGCTAGTACAACTTAGCGCATAAAACTGAGGAGACCCGACTCCAAATAGCGAAACCAAGGAAATAATAATAAGCTTATTGATCCAAAGATATATACACAGGTTGTATATGAGTCACATGCTAAGACTTAATCAACTAACAATGGACACAAGGGGAGAAAAACAGTTGTCTATATTAATATAAAAAATTAAATCCTGTCTCCTAAACTAGGGATGGCCTGTATCTTAGGAGACAGGATAATCCATGTACTGTTTAAATGCTGTACCAGCTCCCAGAGTACGCTTGCGATGCTAATTGCAGTCATGATTGCCAATTAATTTTTGTAGCTGTCATTATATTAACTCTTAATGTAGTGACTATGCAAATTATTTCTGATTCTTTTCCATATAAATTAAGGACACATTTATAAGAGGTTACTATTTATAGTATCTCTAACTTAGAGTCACTTGCAACACAAATCACTTTATTCCTTTTAGTGGTAAACGAAAAATTAAAACTTCGTTCTATTTCTATCAATTGTTTGAAGATGAGAGAGAGAGTGAATGATGTTTTAAATACGTTTAGCGTTAAATACATCCAGTAACTGTGCAAGTGGGCTTTAGTGATCATCAAACAAAAAACCCGGTATATGGGGTGACTGGTAATTAGTGACCGATACTTAAACACATGATTCTACTCATGACAACAAACAAGTTTTATAATGGGACAAAAAGTGAAATGACGAAAAAAAAATCAGCTGTTCCCTACATTTTGACGACTCGTACGAACATAAATGTAGGGAACAGCTGATTTTTTTTTCGCGATTTCGGATTTGGTCCGATAGTAAAAGTTGTTTGTAATGATGAGTACAATCATGTGTTTAAGTATCGGTCACTAATTACCAGTCACCCTATACAACGTGTAACGTTAAATGCGCAAAACCTCAGAAACCCCAACTGATTTTTAATTCAATTGACCTATTTCACAGAGAAAATAAGTCATTAAAAAAATTGTAAAGGTTTTATGTGCTGTTTTAGTTTTACTGGCCATTCTGATCGTTTCTTGCGTCTGCGACGACGCTTTATCGAGGGAGGAGTCGTCACCGGGCCGCTGCGCCGCGCTGACATTGACTTGCTTGACCTATTAATAAATAGACACGGCAACGTTTTTAATGAAGATTTTTTGAAAAATGTGACCTATATTAAAAAGTGGTTCAATTAATTCTGCTCGTTATTCTGATCAAACTACTTTCAGGTTTTGCGCATTTAACGTTACACGTTGTATAGTTGTTATAGAAAACTTGTTGGGTTAATGCTTGTGTGATATTTCCAGGTGGACGTGTGGTCGCTAGGTATAACGTGTATCGAGCTTGCTGAGCGTAAGCCGCCGTACTTCAACATGAATGCCATGTCTGCACTCTACCACATCGCGCAAAACGACTCCCCTACCTTACAGGTAACTATCATCTTATTCTCACTATAGCCTCCGTATTCTCAAACGATAATCAACAGGACGTTCTACAAAGACAGCTTGATACTCAAAGTCGGCTTAAAGTTGAGTTGAGTTTGAGTATTCGGTAGTAAGCCTTTTGCTCGTTCATTTCTATATGTTTTCATGCTTATCAGTTGCTTTTTTTTTAAATAATTATTTTCATATCATTTGTGTTGTTTTTCTATGATTTCTAATCAAAATATTTATATACAAAAAAGTACGTATTACAGGCGCCAGAATGGACGGACACATTCCGGTACTTCGTGGAAGCTTGCCTACAGAAGAACCCTCAGGATCGGCCGTCGTCGACCAAGCTGCTGTCACACCCGTTCATCACGCGGCCGAGGTCGCCCAACGTGCTCGTGGACCTTATACAAAGAACCAAGGCCGCCGTCCGAGACCTCGACAACCTCAACTACAGGAAGATGAAGAAGATACTAATGGTCGACGCTGATAACGAAAGCGCTATAGGTATGCACTGATATGTTATCTCTTATGTTTAGAAACACTTGACCCACTTTTGTTATTTGACCTTTTTATCGTTCACAAAAGATTGATGCTTGTCAATGATGTTTGCGTATTCTTTCAAATGCGCAGTATTGCTTTTTTAATAACATGTTATTGAGTATTATTTGTGAAGGTTTGCGACGTTGGAGATATTACTGAAAATAATGACAAAATAAAATTTTGTTGATATAAATAATTTTATAATTGAAAAAATATTCGCAAGAAAAAGATTACCAAAGCTAAGATTACTAGACTATTGTCTAAAACTAAACGTAGCCAAGTCTAAGAGACGTATCACCTCCATCCTTAAACGATGGGAATCATTGACTCTAAATTAGGTTTACCGTAATTTTGGTTTCGTACTCAAATACCTACCAAGTCGCGATGTGTGTCACGGGTTTTTGAGCATGTGTGCACAATTTGAACAAATATTTATGCATATCGCCATTCTGGCTTCTATACTATAGTTATTAAATGCTTAAAGCTTGCCTGGTATAACATAAAAATACTTTGTGTAGGCGACAGCGAAGAGACAGCAGAGGAACGTTCGGGCGGCGACAGTTCCAAGTCGAACTCTGCGACGTCGGAGCACAGCGCGGCCGGCGCGTCCAGCCAGAGCTCGTCGTCCGGCAGTCTGCGCCGCAGGCCGCACCCGGTGAGTGGGCTCATCACAAACTTGCTAAATTATGAAAATACAAATTATTATTATAACAAACATTATAAGGTATCCACCTCCTTAAGACGTCACTAAGAACACTTGCCTCCCTGTCGTTAACTGCAATGACCTATTTAGAAAGCATCGAATCGATTGTGAGCCCAAGTAGGCTGCATACATAATCTGGCGAAATTGGGTATTATTGATTTATCCCATACCCATTGTGAGTGTGGTGCTCCACAACAGACCGTCCCATTTGCTGGATTACCTTCACCTGCACCATTGACAATATCGACAACACGGGCCACTTACTGGACCAAAGTAACATAGATGTACCGCCGAAACAAAAAGAAGAAAACTAGCGACCACTAAGCCAACGAGGCAGTCAGAAGATTTCCACTCCAAGTATAGACAGGTTTATTGACGTTATATGTTGTTCTTCAGCAGGTGAACGCGAACCACCACCAGCATCAACAACAGCCGCAGTACACGCACCTCAACCACCAGCACTCCGCACACTCCACCAGGTATGTACCCATTCACGGTGGCTGTATAGTATCACGGTCAAACATTACATACCGGGCCGTAAATATGCAGTCAGGCACCTGTCCCACCGCCGATGAGGAAGCGACTAGCTATCGACTATTTTCTCGCTCAAGAAACTCGTACAACTGATCTTAGTCTCGTGACAGTAAAAGAGATATTTACATAGTTGGTCGCCGACTGTTCACACTGCCGTTGAGAACTCTATCTCCATTAGTTTGTCGCAGCGACAAGAGCTATCAAAGTAAAAAAGAAAATAATTTTATTTTATCAAAGAATAAACTCGCTTAGCGATGCTCGCTTGATGGGCAGAACACTACCAGTAAGTGACTGGGCAGTCATTCTACTCGTCGCACTCGCTCATAGCCCAGCGACAAAACTATGCGAACTACACACTCGCTGCTCGTTGCTCGCCAACTCGTCGGCAGGACAGCACCCTAATTGCGTAACACAATATTACTCTCAATTTGAATCATTTTGAAGCATATTGCTAATCCATTGCTCCATATGTTCGACAAAATGTGTGTGTTACTTAGCGCTTGTTACTCTGAGTAACAAGCGCTCATTTTAACTTTGCGTTTTTCTAAGCCTTTTTTTTTAAAGAAATGCTACCTAATTTGGACAAAAATAAAGATGTAATAAGTCATTAGGGTTGAGATTACTTTATTTTTATTTTTATGAACGGTAGTTATGAAACATGTATTCTGTGTGTGCCTGCGTCTGTCGATAATTTCAAGAAACTGCTTCAATTTGTGGGTTAGAAACAGAAAAGTAGAATGCACGCCTAGAATTCAGTTGCTTATATTTATGTTTCGTCGTAAGTTTAAGAGACGTTTTAAAATTGAATAATGTATAGTTAAGCAGACTTTAATCATGACTTAACGTTTATAAATAAAGAGGAAAGTTGTTGTAAAGTTTAAATGTTCTGTATTTAGTACTAAGCTTCTAGTTGTAAATACGCATGGTGGAGTCTTCACAGTAATTTAGTACCTATCCATAGTGATCAAAATGCATGGTAATTATGTCCTCATGTAAACATTATGTAGTTATAAGCACGTACCCGTAGCGCTTACAGTATGCACGTCCCGCACTAGATAGAGCCACACTTGCCTTTCAGAGTTCGCAAGAGCTGGCTTTTCTCATGTTGCTGTTTCGTACGCAGAGAGAGCGAGAGCCCTCTGCCGGGCGCGCACGACGACTACGTCAACAGAGATGCGCTGCGAGACTACGCGAATCGGGACTCTCTGTGTGACGACTATGGGGACGACTATGCGAACAGAGAGGCGATACGTGAGGCTCGTGAGAGGGAGCGAGACCGCGAGCGCGAGCGGCAGGCGAGTGACTACCGCGAGTACGTGAACGCGCCCGCAGCGTGGCAGGACGGCGACGACAACCGCAACACGCAGCGCCGACAGACCAACCGCAGTGAGTACTACACAGCCGGCCGATTCTGTAAAAATCTCACCGTGAAATCATAAGTGAAGTGAGCAGTGTCAATAGTGTTAATCCCTAATGAGAGCTCACTTCCCGCTCACTTCACCTATGTTCTCACGGTGAGATTTTTACAGAATAGTACTGTAGTATACAGTTATACAGTCATGTCCAACATTTAATTATGCTCCAAATAAACTTAAGCCTTGTTTACACGAGTGAGTTTCTCGACCGTCGAGAGGCGAGAATCTTCACATGATTTATCGCACTCATGTGTTTTAATTTTGATTCACTGGGCGGTTTCCTCGAACTGTGATTTGACAACTCGAAAAAGATTTTTGGTTTTCGAACGCTATAATCAAAACTGAAATTTTCATTCTCGCCTTTCGCGAGGCGAGTATCGTAAGAAAAAATCAGTAATTGCCGATAAACTCTCAGCATGTAAACGATGTATTACAGACGAAAAGCTAGGTCAATTCTATTTTCGAACGCGGGTAGTTGGCACTTGATATCACTACAAAACTTTCGAAACTCTTCTGTTTATACAAGACTCGATTGCAGCAACGTTGCTTACTCTAAATATTAATCGAGCCGCGTTGAACCAGTCTAAACTCTCTACAAGTGAGATTGAGGGAGAGGAACTAATATAAAAAAAAAACCCCGTTGGTGTGATTATTAAAAAGTGCTTATTTTGTAGAGTTCGACCGAAAATGGATTTTGTTGTCAGTTGAACGCGAAAATTTCCGAAAATGGATATTTCTGTCGAAAATTGCCGTAAACGAAATTCGGTGGGACTATTTTGTCAGTAAATCCTGTTCACCTTCTAACTGCGCATATAAATATATATATTTTTCTAAAGTTATGAATATTTTAATGATAGAGTAAACGTAAATATGTGTGCGTCGCAGGTATAAGCAACAACGTGTCGGCAGCAATGTCGCTAGTGTCAGAACACGGCGCCAACAACTTCGCCACGATACGAACGACCAGCATCGTCACCAAGCAGCAGAAGGAACACAACCAGGTAGTTAACTACTCTTATGATAGTAAACAAATAATACCAGTCTTTTTTTGATAAATGATAAATGATTTATTTTCTGTAAGTAGGTTTGTACAAACACTTTTACATGTCATTCATATTTTTTAAAACTAGATGAGGTCGGCGTTCCCTATCTGACTACTCTGAGAAGAAAGGCCGAAACAAACTCAGAGGTCACAGTCTCTTTTAAAGTCCAGACATAATCTTGGTCAGATGATCCCACAGCGGGGCAAAAAGCCTCTTCTTATATACGGTGTGGCGATTAGGTCATCACATTGATTGAAACCACGTAATCTACATTATTTGTTTTAAAAATACATAATTAGAATAATTAATAACAATTAACATTCTAGCTTTGGGCCCTTTTTTTCATTTGAGTATTTAACAACACTAAGGGGTGATTTTTCAATCGACAGATAATTTTTATTTGTAGAATAAAATTGACGTATGACAGATTTTGTATGGAAGAACTGTCAACAATTTTAAATTATTCCTTGGATAAAATTATCTGGCCTTAGAAAAATCAACCCTAAACCTAATTTGTGACTATTTGGTAACAATACCAGAGTTTGTATTGAATTGTTGATACCATTGGCCCGAGCGTGTCTCTAGTGCCTTATTATCAAGGATGATTTATTTCTTGCCAATTTTTAAGCTATTATGTTCGAAAAACTTGTTTTTCTATTTTTAGTAAAAGTCATTATTTTAATGTTTTAACAGACTGATAACAACTTGTAAATTTTTTTTTTCTTTTTTAAATGTTGCCCCACACTAGGAATTTCTCCTGTATTGTGGGTGCGTTTACAAACATTTAAACTCGCATACACAAACAGCCGTACTTTTTAATGTGATAAACTAATCGCCACTCTGTGTAGAGAAGGCACAAGCATTGATCACCACACTTGCTCATGACGGGTTGGCGATTTCAGATACATATTTACTATAAGTCCTGAAGACCAATTCCGGTAATGAAAAACATTCAAAATCTAATCGCAATCTCATGTCAGCGATAATCAATATCAAAAACTTGTAGGGAAATTAAGAGGTATTTTTGACAAATTGAGACTCGAGATCAGACAGTGAATATTCTTAAAATTACGAGAGTTGCCCCTCAAGTTTCCTATTTCCTAATTATAGTATTTGTTGTTGTTGTGACCTCAGTTTAATGTTGAATATAAGCAAAAAAATTGTCTCATTATGAAATAGCTATTGATATGCTTCAGTAATAATTGAGTCGGCGATGTGATAAAACATGCGTACAGTTCTGGTGATTCAATAGCCATTTCGTTGGTTCCCCTTAAAATAGGTATTCTCATTTTATGTTTGTGTGTTATTTCACCCTAAATAAAAACACAGCGACGCCGCTTTCCAATAAAAATTGGCAGAACTATGTTATGATACATAGTTCCGTCAATGCCGGCTGTCGCTGGTAGCCAGCGCTTTGGCTCTGTCTCGCAGCATTATGCAGAGTGATGGTCGTTTTGCGTGGATGTGACGCATATTTTCCCCAACTTTTTTTTTTCTTGTCTTCATGTTTACCGCAGATAAATGTATTTTCTTCCTAAAAAAAGAGCAGATAAGCAGGTGTTGATTGGTTTCAGGAGATGCACGAGCAGATGTCAGGGTACAAGCGCATGAGACGCGAGCACCAAGCGGCGCTGCTGAAGCTGGAGGAGCGCTGCAAGGCCGACGTGGACGCGCACAAGGCGCAGCTCGACCGCGAGTACGAGGCACTGCTGCAGCAGCTGTCCAGGGAGCTGGAGCGACTGCAGGTACTGTCACTTGTCAGCTCACAGGCTACAGGAACTAGCAGATTGACGTCTGCTAGGGTACAGGCATCATCAGACGCCAGGTTACAGTATCTTTGTCATTAATGTCATTATATAGCTGAAAATTTTTGATCAAACAAACAAAATATTTATGCAACCATTTACAGGTTGCAGGATAGTTTCAGCGCAGGGCAGGCCAGAGTAGTAGTAACAGTTGCACTGCACATGGTTCAAAATCGCTAGATATTTCACATGACGTTTTGTAATTTTTTGTCAAGTATTGGCCTGCTATCATTTTGTGATTATTCCAGACGTCGATTTTAATCCACGGATAAGATATCGGAAAATATTATATCAGACATTGGTAAAATCAGCCCTTACTAGGGGATCATCCATCCATTACATAATATTGCTAGAGTTTCTACACTTCATCAACTTATTTTCTCGATCATCTTTCGACTATCGAAACAGACTGAGTGAGTGAGAAGAGAAGTTTATTACAAACCACCTACAAATCTTAAAAAGTAGCCTAGGTACTCAGCGTTTTATTGAGTTCATCCATAAATCACGTTACTTTCATAAGCATTGTGTATAACAACATTTTCTTGCTATTCCAGACAAAACACGCACAGGAATTGGAACGCAAGCAGAAACAGAACGCGGCAGCAGAGAAGAAGTTAATCAAAGACATCACTGCGAGACAGGAGCAGGACCGCAAGGCGTTCGAGACGCAGCGCAAGCGCGAGTACAAGGCCAACAAGGAGCGGTGGAAAAAGGAGCTCAGCATGGACGACGCCACGCCCAAGAGACAGCGGGATGCCACGCTGCAGTACGTATTTATTGAGTCACAAGTCGTGTGCCCGATGGGATTTCTCATTGGCAAAAATGACGAACTACCATACAAACTTTTATCCCTTACTTAGGCTGCCTGTCCATTGACGCGGAGCGAGGCTGCGGAGCGCAGAAACGGAGAAAAATTAACCAATAGAAAAATGACATTGAGATTTTATGCAATCCTATTGGTTAATATTTTTCCGTGTCTCAGCTCCGCAGCCTCGCTGCGCGTCAATGGACAGGCAGCCTTAAGGCCTTTAGGAGATTAATGTTAAAAAATCCTTAGAATGAATTATGAGACTTACAATCAATCTACTCAAGATTGATTGACTCAATTTATTGCTATTTAATGGGAGACAACTCCTCTTTTTTTGCAAGAGATTTACGCGTCTACAAAGAAAACTCTTCCATACAAAGAATAAAATTGTATATTGAAATAAACCATGGGTTTTTAGGGTTTCGTAAATTAAAAAGAAAAACCCTTGTAAAATCACTCTCGTGAAAAGAAGATGTATGCAGAAACTAGTTTTAATTACCTTTTAGTCATACAGATATTATGCCAGCTGCAATCTGGCCGCCGGTTATTCCCTACTCCGAAATAGTCACCGATGTCAAACCGTGAACATTATAATGTGACGTCACACGTATATTACAGATCTCAGAAGGATAACCTAAAGCAAGCAGAAGCCGCGGAAGAGATGAGGATGGTGCGGTCGCAGCGCGAGTACCTCGAGCTGGAGCTGAGGCGCTTCCGCCGTCGCCGCATGCTGGCGCTGCATCACAAGGAGCAGGAGCTACTGCGAGAGGTACATATCAGCCGGTCGATTCTGTAAAAATCTCACCGTGAAATCATAAGTGAAGTGAGCACTTAACCTTTTGACCGCCACGGTCGGCTATAGCCGTCCGTGGCGGTCAATAGGTAGTGTTAATCCCTAGTGAATGACAACTCACTCCACGCTCACTTCACCCAAGCTTTCACGGTGAGATGGTTACAGAACGGCACGGCTGAAATTGAAATGTTGAAATTGTTTATTGAAATAATTGATTTACATAAATATTTACAAAATAGGGCCTTACACTAGAGGTAGGTAAGGGATAATTGAATTCTACCTGAACTAGGAATAAACCTGTATCTCAGGTATCTCACTCAAGTGCTTATACATAAGTATGATCTAAAATTCCTACAAATAGTAAATAATTTATTTAATTTAATTAAGTAAAATAGTATTCTACTTTTTTGCATCAGAATCATCTAATATAACATCACGCCTGAAGTCTCGAGAATGCTTGTAAACGCTTAGAAAATAGGTGTCTACTCACGATTTCGTGCGATCTACGTACACACTGCGCTGGCGCTGGACAAGAATAGAATAAATTTGATTTGCGTGCTGCTGTTTGACAACATCCTTTTCGAGAACATGCTTTAAAAATAGTTCATGATTTTAGGCAAGGCCACTGTTATTATCAACCGGGCAGACTCCGGGCTATCAAGTAGGCAGTCGATATCGGTATCGATAACGGTCAATGTCATATCTATTTAACCTGGCTTTTGGAAGGATCCACCAAACTGGCACAGTAACAAAGTTCCCAACTACATAGTACTAAACTCGTGGCCATATTGTTTGCAGGAGTTAAACAAGCGACAGAACCAGCTGGAACAAGCGCACGCCATGTTGTTACGTCACCACGAGAAGACGCAGGAGCTCGAGTACAGGCAACAGAAGGGCGTGCATGCGCTTAGGTACGTACACACCATGCCACAAGTTTATATAGGATGTTTCTTAATTAATTGGTGAAACTTCACAGATGCCATGGATATCGGTATGAAAAACTTTAGAGTCATGATAGTGGGCCAATTTGGAAAGCTATGACGTTGCTACAAGTCATGGGCTGGGATATTCAGAAAAGTTAATTTGTTATGTCGTCTATCTTGGGCTTGTAAGTTGCTGGTATTTCCACTTCGAGCAGAATGTATTAGGCTACATATAGATATGAGGTACGACTTGCGTCTCTAACGAGTTTTGTTTCAAGGGAGAGATTTACTAGCTGACAATTTGGGTAGTTATCCTATATCTTGTAATTATGGAGTGGGGAGTGACAGTGTGTTGTCGTGTCGCAGAGAGGAGCAGCTGTCGAACCAGCACGGCACGGAGCTGGCCAACCAGCGCGAGTACATGCAGCGCGCTGAACATGAACTGCGCAAGAAACATGCGCTGCAGCTCAAGCAGCAGCCCAAGAGTCTCAAGGTAAATAATATTATACCGCTACCCGACACATCATCATCCTTACAGATTAAGGATGCACGATACTTGCATTTGTATCGATACTTTGAATCGATTGCAACTAAGCGATTCGATTTTAGGATCGTATCAAAAGATTTCGATCCGATCTTACAAATGTCGATTCGTACCGTATCGTGCTTAGCAGATCAATTGTCTCCTGGACACGAACTGCACTGACCAACATGGAAATCTGAATCGATTAGCACATTCAGGTGTTGAAACATTGTTGAGTGCGGTGCGGTGCTCCTTCACAGGATATGTCGCATTTCTTTCCTTTACGTCATGCGCAACTACCTGCATTCCCTCATAATGTCTGCGTACTAGTTTTGTGCTACGATAGGCTTCACGCTGACATACGAACGGTTGTACCAATAAATAAAATCAATTCAAGTCAATCCATCCAAGGACTGTCTTTAAAAGATCGCTCTTAGCGATAAGACCGCCCCTAGTGTCACCCTTTGAAAAATTTATATATTTATGTCTGTAATTTATATGGTGTACATAATAAAGACTATTCTATTCCTTAGTAAGTGACCTTGAATTACGACTAGCTATTGTTAACTTCTTTTTTTGTATATAACATACTAATGAGAAAACTTAAATGATTACAGCAAAAAGAGATGCAAATACGCAAGCAATTCCGCGAGACGTGCAAGATACAGACACGTCAGTACAAGGCGCTCAAAGCGCAGATACTGCAGATGACCGCTAAGGTAAGCTTTTATCCTTCACTATTCTCTGTAATTCACTAGTTATAGCCAATAGGGGTCATTACGAATAATAAGGTCGGATTCATATTACTGTATTATGTCGGGTCGTGATGTCTCCTGACGCAGTGTTAGCCAATCAAAATTCGTTGTGATTTGACATAGTCCTGAACAACTTGACATAGTATCCAAAGTCACGACACAACACGACACAGTAATATGTCTGTGGCTTATTTTTAGTAATGTGTATGCAGTGAATCTACAAATAGTACCACCATACTCGGTAAAATGGTTAATGATGATCAAGGTATCTATCTTTTTGACTCGTAAACCTTTGTTACCGTTTTTAAGTGAAACTCAACTTTTGGGGTGTCAGACAGCCGCTGCTGACTGACATCCCAAAATTTGAGCTTGACTTTCAGATTGGCTTATGTAGAAGAATAGTCTGTTCGTCCCTTAATAAATGCAGAAGTCCACCTTCCTGTAATAAATCCTTCCCAAGTATGCTATGATTTACTTTGAATACCAAGGATTTGTTGCGTACATTTTTCTTTTCTATACCACTTTTATTTTGTGTAGAATTTTGAAATGATAGTTTTCTGTTACAGGAGCATCAGAAGGAAGTGATAAAGACACTGAAGGACGAGAAGCGCCGCAAGTTGGTGCTGTTGGGCGAGCAGTACGATCAGAGCATCACCGAGATGTTACAGAAGCAAACCGTCAGGCTAGACGAGAGTCAGATGGTGAGTACTGCTATTTAAATTAAAATTAAATACACAATGTAAAAAGATCCATCACATAACCATCAAGTGTATTCTGTACATCAAATTAAGTATCATGAGTCCAAATGATTGCTGGGAAACTTTCATTTTCAGTGTTAAAAATCGGTGTTTCGTTTGCTAACATTGTGCTTATGGTACAGGAGTCGTGGCAGTAATTCAAGTTTAGTTCTAAAATGTAACTTAACTTTAGATCGTAAAAAAGTTGCAACTTTGAGCTTTTGTAAAGTATCTCAAAAATCTTTTAAAAAATATATCACAATGACGAGAAGAACAAGTGACTGTCGTCTTTGTTAAGCGCCTTTGTACACCCATTATTGTCTCGGATGTGTTAGCACTAGTTCATATGCAACACACTTCAATCGCTAAATTATTCTTCTACAGATGGAGTGCCAACAACTGAAGATGCAGTTGGAGCATGAATTGGACATGCTGACGGCTTACCAGAGCAAGAGCAAGATGCAGGCCGAGGCGCAGCGCAACCGTGAGAGACGCGAGCTCGAAGAGCGCGTCGCCGTCAGGAGGGCACTGCTCGAGCAGAAGGTACGCTTTATATACAGCACGACACTCGTGATGAAGCTTTGTGTCAAATATGTATTTTACGTGGCGTTGCTGGTCTCCTACACATTCACTGCCTACATAAAATGGTGTGTTGGAGGGCAAATGTACAGACCTTGTAGCTGTAATTTTGTGAACTAAAGTTTTTACTGTAGTTATCACCATTATTATTGTTGTTACTTGCCATTTTATGCGATTACGCCAGTCTCCATATAAAGATCTTCAATCCCCCTATCCCTATATTTTTGACAAGTTTTTGACATTTGTGTTTATCGCCGAGACGAAACTGCGGCTAGATTTTGAATATTTTAAATTACAGAATTGGCTTACAAGTCAAAACCTATTTTATGTGAACTTAGTGATATACTGTGAGCGTTAGTAAACACGTCACAAGATAAATCATTGTGGTTGATGGCCTAGCCACCCGCGAATATGAACCATTCACCTCTCGTGTCGTTGAAACACATCAACAAAGTGCCGGAAAACTTTGCACGAGCGTCACAATGTCATTATAAAGCGAGGTGACAGACATGATGATGGCAAAAGTTTTGTCCATTACATGGTATTTTAACACTACTGACGTAATGTGGGTTTACTAACGGTAAACCTCTGCTTACACATTGGGGAATCAAGGCGTTTTATTATGTTTATGTAATGGTAAGCTCGTGTTACCAGATGGAGTCAGAGTGTGCGCAGTTCGTAGCAGAGCGTGCGGAGCGCACGCGGCTGCTGCACGAGAGACACGAGCGCGAGCTCGAACACTTCGACAACGAGAGCGCGCGTCTTGGCTTCAGGTCAGTTATGATACTTACATCGAATCGTCGATGGCATAACTACAGCCCGATTGAAACATTATGTCGGCTCTGAAGTGCGCTACTCGCTGCGCAATACCTCACCCCTCACCCCCCGCTGAGACCTGAATTTGTTACTGCGCAGTGACTCGCCTCATGCTCCGACCCGCCATGAAGTTTGAAACTGGCTATACACTGCTACAAGGATCTTTTGGCGCCTGGATAGAATTGACAGTGGGGCGTTGTTGCTAAATATTCGTGAAATTGTGTCATAGATCTTGTATTGCCAAAATGGCGGTGTTAGTTCCCAGATCGGCCGCGCGTCAAAATAAACTTGTAGCTGGTGTATATGTCGCACCCAACAGGTTTAATTAGCCGTTTAGTTAACTAAACGGCGGCCGTTCAACTAATGGCCTGAATGAAATTCAACTAATTTTTTTTTCATTCAAATAATCATTTTCTAAAGAATTATATGATTATAAATAATCCTTTTTTTTTAGTTGCTGTTAGATACCGATAAAGTCCGTGAAGTTTCTCCATTTAATTTTAAAAAGCCCTGTAGGCGATAATGGTTAACAAGTTTTTTTTTCTTATGTACAGCGCGATGGCGATCGCGGAGGGCAGCCGAGAGGGCTACGGCGAGGAGGAGCAGTCGCTGTCGGGCTCCATGCTGTCGCTGGCGCACAGCAACTCGTCCGCCAGCTTCGCGGCCGGCTCGTTGTAACACGACACGCGCGCGCCGCCTAGTGCTGATGCCAAACACAACCCTACGCGCTTGTACACCCCGAGTGTACGCTTCAGTAGATCATTGCTTGCTCATATTCGTGATGGAAACTCTGTGTCGGGCGCGCGGTACCCTCACCGTTCATATTCATGCCTCGAACGCCACTGTGATAAGGCGGAAGAACGAATATTGACGGTGCAGTAATCGACGACTCAAACTATAGAGCGTTATGACGCTCACAAATTTTTGTGGACCCCGGGTGTAAGTATTGTAAATTTTTCATCGCGAATTTTTTTTGAAGTGTCATACACTCAATGCGCTCTCTAGTATTCGGAGCGGTTACATACGATCGATTGTTGTTATTATCGTTAGCAATGTTCACGGGCTACCTCATTAGACTTGTTACGAAAATTATATGTTGATTGATTGAATCGTGTGAGTATATTGTGGTCCGCAGAAGTATTATTTCGAGTATTGGGCATGGTACAATGTTTTGGCACCAGCATTAGAACTCCACGTCCCATTCTTATTACTGAGACTGTCTGCCCTCCCGCGGTTTGTAAATTCATGTTAATTGGCAACATGAGATTATTTAATATACTGTTGGAAACTAATAATATTAGCCTAATTTTTTTATATTTTTTTTTTGTTACGTCTTTCCAAGTGAAAAGTACGGCCGTTTGGCAAATGGTTCGGGAGGGCATTTCCTATTTTATTACACTATTAAGTTTATTGCACTCCATAATTAAATAATTATCTCTTAGTTACAGTCGAGTCGAGGAATAAACTGGAAAGTTGCAACACGCGATAATAGCCATTATTTGTATTGAAATAAGGTTACTATTGTCTGTTGTAATGAGACACAAACACTATTCCTCACCCAGTTGTTAATGCATCACCATGTTTCTGGTGTTTTGGCAAATAATCGCAACTGAATACATCATCTACATTTGTACATACATAATATTATGTAGCTTTCAGTTATATATTTTAATTAGACGGATCACTGAGTTAAAGCAAATGATTATTTATTGTATTTAATAATGCATGTTTACTTTTAAAAATAAAATTTATTTCATGAATCAGATGTTTCCGCCATCAATCGAATAATGTGCCTAACTCTGCCTAAATGTTTACTCAAAATATCGGAAACATGTTGTTACATAATAAGAGTGAAGATATAACAGTAAAAATGAGGTTATACGCAAGTCTGTCTGCATATGTCTGAGGTTATTTAAATGATGCATCGATGTGAGAATGAGACGCTTCTTTTCTATTAGAGATTTACTCACGGTACGACACTGTTCCGTTGGCTTGCCAGCCGTCACGGCGCTATATAACTTTAACGAAACATTAGTTGTAAACTGGGAATACGATAAAATATGGGCTCGAAGTATCCGCACTACACCTAACATTGTTGTCACACGAGAATATTGAAATGAACACTTAAATTGTAAAACTTAATTTATTCGCGTCTGAATATTCGATCTCTTAGACATAAGAAATTTTATCATCGTCTCTAGAATATTGTTAGACCGTCCATCGTTAAACCGCAGCACACGTACTACAACGGAACAGTGTCCAGTAGAGCGCATGATTAAAATTTAAAATCTAGTATTCCTGATCCAATCTTGTATAAATATGTAGTTTATGGTAAGTTTCCAGTGGTTCTAGCAAATTTTTCATCTTGATGTTCTAATGAAACAAGATTGAAAAATGTCAATACGGATTACCGCGACCACGTCAAATGTAAGGTAAACTTTGCAGAGAAACCAAGGAATGTTGATCCTCAAAGTGTACGCTTAGCAAGTTTGACAAAAGGCATTAATTAGATGAAGTAGTCAGAGACGTCAGACGACGCACCGAGCCGCGCGCACCCCGCCCACCTCACTGTTCACAGAGGATGTTATTATTTACAACATTAGATAGACAAAATTCTAATATTCATATCATTAGTTTTTACTTTAGGAAACATTTTTGCATATATTTAATGTAAGTTGAATTCTTTGAAGAGCGGACTGACGGTATTTGTTTATTGGCCTAGTATTGAGTTTATTAAATGTTTAAAAGGGTTTTGTAACGAAAACGTTTATTATTATGCTTACTTTAGATGATTTTTTAGATTTTATTAAAATGATTGTAACACGCTTTACTAAATCATAATAACAATGTGCGGGTGGTGCGTATCGCGCTGTGCCACTGCCGGCTGCGTTGTGTAAATATATAAAGTATATGTATTAGCGAGCACACGATTTGCCTTACGGGCGAGGGCGCGCGCCAACTCGGCGTTATGTATATAAAGAACAATAATTTAAATATTATAAATAATTTGTTACTTTTGTAAGGTGCGAGTGCGGTTTGTGTACATTGGAAGTGCGCCGCGGCGGACCCCGTGCGGGGCCCGACTTTGTGCTATTTTCTTTATTTAGTGTCCTAATACCCTATCGTATTGTGTACTAAGCTTACCAGTCAAATATGTATAGCAAATGTATTATTTAATTTAAAATGGATTATAGTCATAAATACCCAAATTTAGTTAATACTATTTTTAAAGTATTTTTTATTATTTTTATTAATATTCTTTTCCTAAAGCATCACATGATGTGATCCGTATTATTTGAGTTTGTTGGAAGTTTCTCGACGGATTTAAAATATCGAAGCCTAAGTGATTTAGGTATAAAATTATATACAAAGCGTTTGACAAAAATTAGCTGTTTTACGGGAATATCTTTACACATCGCTATTTACCCGAATCATCTAATTATAAAATTTGCTTCGATTTCCTAGATAATGCAAGATTATGGTAAATGGCATTGTGAATAGGTATCTCTATTCGTAGAATCCACATTACCCCCTCCAGAACTGACCAAATATATGACAATAATCTCTAGACACTGCCTAACTTGAGTTGTTACCCTGTCTGTATAATAATAGTTGACTGCGAGCGCGCGGAGTGGACCTAACCGTTGGAAGTACTCAGCTGTACATTGTGTCAAACGCAGATTTTGCGCAAACACTCCCAAAATACTCAATAGGTAATTATATAATAGATAATATTGTTTGGTAAAATTTAAGTTATCTTGATACTAAAACACAGTACTAAAACAACGGACAAGCGCTTATCCTAGAATGCGTTATCAATCGACTATCTGAGTGACACTTTTATTTGTGACAAATAATGCCGGTACTATTCCGCCACGTTTTGTCCACTGTCGATCTCCGCCGAAGTCGTAGCCATTCGGGAACCGAAGCACTATGGAATTGAAAATTAAGCTGTAACTTCGCTTGGGTGCAATAAAGTTAGGCGCGTAGTGTTTTGCTCGCTGTCATAGTCCTCTGCCTGAACGCTGGCGAAGAGATCGTGCCGGTTTCATGCGACGCTAGACTGACACACTCTGCAGCAAGCCGGAAGGCTCGGGTATAGTGCGTAGGCGCGTCTTTTTCCTATTCCAACCTCCCACCACTTAGCTGTTCTAGAGTTAGATGTTATCAGTTATCTGTCACCTTTCAACGGTCACGATCTACAGAATAATTATTATGAGATAGAAGTACCAAACTCGTAGATAGCGGTCACGTATTTTGTAAATTGTAACTATACAATTTTTATATTTTACCATTGTATAGTCTTTTATCACAGATAGGTAGTTAGCAATATTGTGACCGATGCGACAAGGTGCGCGTGCGCGGCCGCCGGTTATTGATTATAGTTTGCGATTGTTTGCGGCTCGCTCGGTGCACCGTTGTTTTCTTTTTATTTTTTGTTACATAATATTTAACAGTGAATTTCTAGATTCTAACTATTATCACTAATAATACTGTAATATAATCTGGTTCATGAAAAATCAAACCGAAATAAATTAAATGGAAAGAAAATCACTCCCTTGTATTATTTACTACAATTCCTTTCTCATCTTGTCATGGTCTCGGAGCACGAATGAAAGTTAAGTTAAACTGTTTAAAAAATCTATTTCTGCATTAACATAAAATGTGAAACAAAAAACAAGGATATACAACAACGATACCAAAGTACATTGATTTTCACGATTATCTTGAATTAAGTCTATGATTGATCTTACATTAATATTACGGTTTCGTTTTTCATAAATGCTATCAAAAATAAGAAAAAATTAAAAACTAATTTCTATACTATAAAACTAAGGCCGTGTCTCCACATTGCGCTGTACAATGACTGTAAAATAGAATAAACATATAATAATGCTGTGAAGACAACGGAAAATATTGTGCTTATCATAGTAAACTGGTGCATATAATTAAATTAACACACTGATGACGTCTGGTTAGTAATTAAGTAGAGCAAAATATTACGAGTTGCTGATTACAAAAAAACATTGTAGAATTGCTCATCTGATTGCCAATCGATAAAATCTTTTTGCCTTTCGACTGTGAAACTAAAAAATATCGAATTTATATAATTTTTGCTAAAATATTATCTACATAGCTTTTAGTATACCGTTTCCCCCAGTAGGAAACTTAAAAGGTATACTGGATATTGAAGCACAATATCGAAGTACATTTAATGCCTATTCCATTTAAAGTCCTAGAAACAACATTACATTAAATTAGATTTTAGGAAAATAGCGATTAAAACTGGGGAGTAGTTACGATTGGATAGATACCCCTTTGATTCCTATATAAAAATAAATTTTCGATAATCGATGAAGGCAGTTCCTAGATAGAGGATTTAAATGCGGTCGTCGGAAGCAGTTCGCTGGTCTGGTCTACTGCGTGGGAGAGAACGCTGTGGGTTCCAGTATGCGGCAATGCATCTCGCGGATGAGAGGAACGGTGTAAGCCACGCATTCGTCCCAGCCAGGGTTACGCCACGTGCTCTCACGCGTCTCACGACGAGCTTGCAGATCTTTATAGCCTGAGGAGAGTAAAATATACGAAAATGAGGTTGGCTCATTTGCTAAGTGAATGGCTTCGATGCTACGGGTGGTAAGTTCGAAAAATAGCCCCGCATTTATGGCAAACACTTCGCAACATACTTGCAGCAACACGTGTGTTGCTAGAAACATCTTTATCCAGTGTTGCAAACAACACAAAATCATGTTGCTGCAACATTGTTGCGCAACTTTTATTCACCATAATTCGAGGCTTGAGTAATCTGGTTAATATAGGTTTTAAATGCTAAAATACTTACACCAAATGTGATGTACGTTGTAGAGTCGTCCAATCTGCGAGAAATACCCAGCGAAGGCTTCGTTTTGAGCGCGGCGGTATGTGAGACCGCGAGCCCAGTTGTTGCCCCACTCGATCATCGTGCCGGGCTTCAGACTAGATACAATGGAAACATAAGTATTCATAATAGGCTACAATAGCCACATCATTCGTAAGGGTGCGTTTCCACAGAAGCGGAGCAGAGACGTGCAGGAATCGACTAATCACAATGGTTATAATCCTCATCGCGTCACTCGTCTCGTCTGTGATTGGACGATTCCTACACGTCTCCGCTCCGCTCCGCCCAGCTCCGCTTCTGTGGAAACGCACCCTAAGCGTTCGCAAGGTTGCCGAGCGTAAGTTAATAAGGTTGGTGGCTCATAAGACGAAGTGATATTAATCTATACGTAATTGAATACTCCTTGTAAATTCGTCTAGTAAATGCAATTCCATGATCGATTGTCAAATGACCACAGAGTACATTTTATTATTTATTTTATGATTTAATCAGATGATTAAATAAATGAATAAATAATAAATGCATATCTATGCAATCTTATTTAATGTAATACAAGAGAATGGTCACTGTACTATATTGCTTCTATTGCGACGGGACTAAACTAATATTTATCTTCTGCCCTTTTCTAAATGAAATAGAAAGAAGAAGATGCACTGTACTTAAATTTAGTTTAGTTTGTGAACAACAAAATCGGCACGAATGTCCTAAGTCCTTGTACAGTGTTTTTATTGTTACAACAATAAAGATAATTGTGATTTTGACAGTGATGCAAAATCAGAGGTAAAAAATAAACCATGTGTGCGATATCGATCATATCGAGATATGATTCTACCAAAGACGTCGGCGATTACTGGAGTTAGTCTTATTACATAAGTACATATAACAAACCTGTAGGATCGAATCTCATAAATGTTGCTGGACGTACGGGGTTCTCCGTTGGGCCAGAAGCTGAATGCCAGCAAGTACTGTAAGTGTCGCGACCTCACGAAGTTACCGCGCTCCACCTCGAGCGCCCGGTAATCCTGCACGAGAAAAACGCAACATGCTTTAAAAAGGGACCAATCCATACCTACTATACCATTCATACTTCTTCTTCTTCTTAGCGTGTCGATAGCAATCTAAATGGACTCGCCCAGAATTCGGCTACTTATTTGGCGCCATCACCAGCGTCCATCAGTACCATTTATACTAATAATATAATGTGAAAGTAACTAAAGTGCTGAGTGGATTTTGATGAAACTTAGTATACAGATAGACCTTCAGCTAGGTTAGATCATACGATATCCCGGTAATATGTGCCCGTGGGATGATTTGGGACCTCAACGTGAGCGAAGCCGCGGGCTTAAGCTAGACTATAATTCAGAAAATAATAAAAACAAATAATCTCGACTTTTCAATTCCTTTTTTAATTTTATATGGAAGGATAAAATGCCTCTGTTAGTCAAAGTAGTACTGGTCTGCCAGGGTCGTGGGTTGTTCGAAAGAGTTACCGTGGCCCCTGGCACAGGCAACTGAAGGAGCACAGGTGGGTTTTAGTAAGACACGCCCCCCGCGCGTCAGACTCCACCCAGAGCGGGAGAAATTATTTGATAATTTCCCACCCAAAAAAAAAAGTTAGTACTGGTGGGACCTACAATGGTTTCCTTTAGAAAGGGTCTGGGTCGACTCCCAGTTTGGATATTGTGTGGAGAGTTAAACTCTGAGCATGCCCACAAAGGCTGAAATATAAAACGGCAAGTATTAAATACCCACTGGTTCTGAACTGGAACCCAGTTAATAAACATCATCTTTCTGTCTTTTAATAATTTAGGTAGGAACTGCCTTGGCTGTACTTTGAATCATACAATCAGCTAGATAATAGCCTGACCTAACAACTATGTATCCCTTTGTAAAAGGACTGATAACAACTTATCAAGAAATTGCAGACAATAAGCAATCATAACAATATCTTACAGCATTCTCTTTGAACATGATCTTTGCTTTGTCAATCTTCTCGAAGCCTCCAACATATCTCCACAGATGGAGGGCCTGGTCCATATCACCCACAGACACGGTCCATGACCCCACCAGCTCACAGCCAAGCTCCGCTTTTTGAGAGTGCACAAACTCTACTGATGTTTTGCTAAAAGTTAATTAAATGTCACTTTTGTGTCATACAAGTTATTTAATTTTAATAATGATAAGGGATGAAAGATTGATTGAATGCAATGTTTGTTTATGATAATAATGTGTTGATCATTCAAGTCTAACAAAGTTCTAGTTAGAAACATTTATGTAAAAGCTTGTTTTCTAACAGGTAATCTATCCACAGCTGCCACATATTAAAGTTAGCTAAAAGATTTGAAATAAGGTTTTATTTAGCCGAACCAGAGAATTATGTTAGAAACAACACATATACTCAGTTTAATGGCTGATGTAAAGGGTCAAGGTTTAATGCTGATAACATTTACTATGTTGGAATTCTAATGATTTGTAACTATAGGTAATATGCAGTGTTCTATTTACAGAATGTTGCATAATAGCCAATCTGCTCACTGCTAGGTCATATGCTAGTGTGTAAGCATTCAGATAGTGTACTTATGTAAGAATATTTATGCAAACACATACTAATTTTGCAAGTATTTTTCCGTGGAGTCCGGCCTTATGTTATGTGTATGGAGTGCATAAATTATCTCCTTGTCGCTAAGCATCCGACTATGGGACTCCTTGGTTGGCTCTATCCTCCGCACCAGCAACTTCGAAAACCATCCATCGTCGGCGTTCGATAATCGTGCACTTGTTGAAATCAACCTACAAAAATAACTTGCATTTACGCGAAAGTTCCAAATTTAAAACCGGACACTGTACAAAACAACAATACGAAAAGTACCTCGCATTCTTCGGTACAGCTGAGCTTAAACTTAACACTCTATTTAGAGAATTCATTTTGAGAACAAAACACGCTTAAATACGATTCTAAACTACTAAATATAAGGTTGATAAAAAGTAACTCTTGTTATCAATAATTGACAAAATCACTTGAAGGTTATCTTGAAAATAGATTTTGCATACGTAGTGACACCTATTATGAGTCAAACGAAACTACCATAATATTTTGTGTCAAATGAACCAACCCGTTACCACTTTCTTTGTAAATATTATGAACTCATTGATAACTTTGAGCTTCTGTTTCTGTCTGTCCAGAACAGTTTGTATTATGCTATTTCACTCGTATGCTTTGCAGAAGTTTGAGTACTGGACCATTTCAGAATCTGTCAAAATGTCATGAGTATTTCTTTGTATGCAAAATGAAATTGTTTGTTATAGTCCTTTAGTAACTTTTTAAACATTATTTTATCCTTGCAAAAATCCTATATTAAATCACCGAAATGCTTAAAAAGTTATTCATGAGATTTAAAATCCAGTCAAATGCGAATGCTTCCTACGTAATTTTGCTTTTCGGAAACAAGCAAAATGCGATTACTTAAAAAGAAACGTTATGTTTATTGACTGATGGCCGACAATTTGCTGACAATAGATAAATTGTCATTTCTTAATTTACGAATAAATATTTTTTTACTCAGACAAGTGAATTCAAGGCTTTTTTTTAGATCCTGCATCACACTTAAAAAACCTCGTCATGGGTGAGTAGTTGCTGAAAATTGTAAGTTTTTTTGCTTGCAAAACTTGTTTGTAATAGTGGGCGGTGTTGTCGGTGGCAGTCTTGTGATTATGTCGGTTTGTGCAGCTTCCAGCGAGGTGACGAAGCTTCAGCAGCACCTGTCGCTGCTCAAGGAGGAGTATGGAAAGCTGCAGAGCCACTGCGCGGAGGTGGAGCGCAAGTACACGCTGGCGGCGGCGTCGGCCGGCGACCTGAGCGAGACGAGCTTTGTGGCGCGCCTGCTCATGACGGTGGCCACTCTGTACGGCAGGGAGACGTACTCCGACATCACCATCAAGCTGCAGAGCAAGTCCATGCCCGGTCACAAGTTTGTGCTAAATGCACGCTCCGATGACTGGAACGAGGAAGCCCTCAAGAATCTGGAGGAATTAGGTGAGATTCAGTTTATTTATAAAGATAATTAGGTGAGGTGTGTAGTAATCTCATGCCCTTATCTATAATATGATATCGCTACCTTGGGGTACAAAGGTAGTAAAAGCCATAAAAGGTTTATGGCTTTTACTACCTTTGCAAAATATTAGCAATATGTCTATTTGTAATCTATTTTATGTTTTATGCAATTTCCTTAATATACCATTACTATGTAATTACATTTCAGACTGGTCTACTTTACCAGATGATATTGGGGCTGCCCTCCTAAAATGGCTGTACACAGATGTGGTGGACTTGTCCCGAGGAGACTCCTTTGCTCTGCAGCTTATGAAATCTGCCGCCAGCTTCAAACTGTATGGATTAGTTGGAAAGTGTGAGCAGGCTCTCATAGCATCAGTTGGAGTAAGGTATGAAATAACTTGTAATAAATATTACAAATTTAGTAAATGAATGCAAGAATTCAGATAAGGCGGCGGAAGAGCGGCGGAGCTATATAATTCTCATCTATATTGTTTTATAATAATCCTTTATTCACAATCTAAACTCAGAGGAACTCACTATCTTAGATTTATCCAAAACATATTTCGGTGTCTCCCACATAAGTTGTTGTAAGCCATAAAATTCAATATGTTGTGTAATAATACTACTATTTAGTAATATGTTATTATTAACTCTATTCACATACTGAATTTTATAAAAAATAATTGAAGAGTGCAGTTTTTATTGCCAATAGTATCTTTGAAACACTCTCCTGTAAAATTGGAGTTTGTGGGTTACAACAACTGTGGGAGGCATCAATTTGCTCCATGATAATATTATATTTCATTATGTACCATATATATGTTTGTAATCAGATAATTACATGTAATCTTTTAATCCATGCAAGGGTCAAATTATGTCCATATTTTTGTGCTGCTAGTATTTAGTCCCATGCAACATAAAATGAAATTTTTTGTTTTTGTAGAGTTCCGCTCCAAAATCCAGCCGGCTGTAGACAATTTCCTAATCAAAGAAACCTTAAAAGATTTGTCAATTTGCAGCTCCTACATCTAATCAAAGATGGCTACTGAGATATTTGATTAAAAACATGTTTCTGTCTCGTTTTCAGATCTTGTGTAAAGTTCTACTCTGCAGCTGATGAGATTGGTGCGTCAGCTCTCAAGGAACACTGCTCCGGACTTATATCTGCACACTGGGATGATCTGACTGGTATGCCGTTTTATTATTATAGTCTGTTCCAAAACTATCTAATGAAAATGTAAACAAATTTATCAGAAAATGCCTCAATTTTCATGGATGATATTTTAATTCATCATCTGTCTAGCCTTTTCCCAACTATGTTGGGGTCGGCTTCCAGTCTAACCGGATGCAGCTGAATACCAGTATTTTACGTGGAGCGACTGCCTATCTGACCTCCACAACCCAGTTACTGGGTAATAATATAACCCTTGCTAAGACTGGTTGTCAGATTTTCGGGCTACTGACGACCCGTAACGACTGTCAAAGATCCACGAATGACGGCCGGGACCAACGGCTTAACGTGCTTTCCGAGGCACGGAGGGGTCTTGGTATGTGAAGATGGTCACCCATCTACGGACCAACCGCGGCAAGCGTAGCTTATTAACCTGATCGATCGACCTGTGCGGCTGTTATTACTTAGCCACAAGCCCCTCGGATGATTTTTTTAAGTTCAGTATAATAATGATATTCAAATATATATTATTTTTTTTTGTAAAGAAAATGGTGAAGTATAAAGTTGAAACCGCTTAAATACAGATGATACAGAGATACAGATGATGAGATTACTTATTCCCTTTAGTGAGTGATTGCATAAGAATTTAACTTTAACTGAAACTCATCAGATATGAGTTTTTATGACTAGAAAGTACTGATGTAGTGAAGCTTTACAGTGTTGTGTTAATTACTAGTCAGTTAATTAGCTGTGTAATGCAACATTGTACCGTAAACTGCCCTAACTTTGCCTCACGTTCTATGTTTACCTAGGGTGAAAAAGATGTAATATATTATTCATTTTACTTATATGACAATAGAAATTTTTAATACCTTTTTGGAATCATTATCTGGCAACCCAAAAAAAGTAAAATGAATAAGATATTACATCTTTTTCACCCTAGGCAAACATAGGACGTCAGGCAAAGTTAGGGCAGTTTACGGTATGGATATGTTGTGGACCCCCAGGGGTCCACGGGAGACTCGACGGGGGTCTAAATTAGATCTAATCTTACTTAGTTGCCTATTTACATTTTTTGTTGAGTTTTGTGAATATGGTAGAAATGTAGCTACAGGGGGTCCACCGAAATGAGAAAAAAGAGTTTCGGAACCTCTGTGCATGGTATACCTACATTATGCAAAACGTATGTATGTAATGTTCTATCTATGTCCTATGTTATGGGTTTAGTTTCGCACTTAGTCCTTCAAGTAGATGTGGACGGAAAAATGCGTGACAGCTACATAATTTCAACCTTAGTAAAGTTTCAATCAACTGGGAATAGTTATCAAAAGTTATATTGAACCCCTCCATGCTTTGGAAACCACATTAAGCCGTTGGTACCGGCTATCATTTCTAGATCTTTTGTTCAGTCGTTATAAGTAGTTAGAAGCCCAGAAGTCTGACAAACACTCTTACCAATCTGTATCATTTTATCCGGTAACTGGATTGTGAAGGTCAGATAGATAGTCACGATATGATTGTAAAATACTGGTATTTAGCTGCATCAGGTTAGACTGGAAGCTGACCCGAGCATATTTGCCTAACTAATAACAGCTAGTCAGATTGAGTTATCAAACGTGGTAAAGGAATTACCAGCATTACTATACCACAGTTAAAACACATCATAAGTCTGTTGAAAGGTTGAACATATAATAAAATATAAACCTCACCATATTTGTGTTATAAACAACAGTTGATTCTATAAAACATAAATGCTTGTTTATTGTTCTTTGAAGTTGAACTAGAACTGATTAATATTATTTGTACAGCCTTTGCTATTTCTATAGTTTATTACTAAGTACTGAAATGACTTTCATAAATGACATGCATTATTAAGTAAATAAATAGCAGTTGAAATTGGGATGGGTGCAATGTTTTTTTTTACATGACATGGCACCTTCAAATGCTTTTAGCATATTATAAGTACCAGTTCCTTAAGTATCTTATAATCCTTATATTAATAGGCTAAGTAATTGCACGTTGTGTGAAACTCCTGACACCCGAACTAGGACATGTCCTGTATCTTAGGTGTCAGCGTTCCTCCCTGCCCTTCACAAACAACACACACTGACACTATCGACACAATACAATAAAACCCAAATTCATCGTCATCTGCCTAGCCTTTTCACAAATATGTTGGGGTCGGCTTCCAGTCTAACCGGATGCAGCTGAATACCAGTATTTTTTATTAATAAAACGCAAATTATAAGACTTTAATTCTTAGACATACGGTTTAAATTTAAAAAATACACTCATAAACAGCCTGTAATGTTCCCACTGCTAGGACAGCGGCCTCCTCTCTGTGAGAGGTAATCTGTAATCCACCACGCGGGCCCAGCGTGGTTTGGTAGAGTTACATGACTTAACCAAATAGTTGGTTAAACCAGCGTGTCCTAGAGGACATGCTGGTTTCTGCACGATGTTTTTATTGACCGTTTGGTGATAATATTAGTGTGAAATGAAATGAAATCACACTGATATTATAAAGGCGAAAGTTTGTGAATGTGTGTGTGTGTGTTTGTTACTTCTTCACGCAAACGGCTGGACCAATTTTGATGAAATTTGGCACACAGATAGTTTATAACCAGGATTAACACATAGAATACTTTTTATCCAATATTCCTACGGGATCGAGACTTATGCGAGTGAAACGGTGGGGCGCAGTTAGTAAATTACATAAAATCAAGTGCCTCGTAAGTTGGGGGCCGTTACCACTAAGCCATAACTGCCTTGAATGATTCACACGAGCTCCTGAAATCGAATAACTTTAATAAAATTCTTATGCTTAGGTGAGGACTTCGCGCACATGTCATCTGCTCTTCTATACCGGATGTTGAAGAGTAAGACGTCGCAGCCACTGCACGGTGCCGTACGTCTGCTGCGAGAGGATGTGGTGTTCCTGTGCCTGGTGGAGAACCACGCCAACGTGAGTACGCGCATGCTTTTACACAATGGACGATTGTACGGCCAACACGAAAGGCGCTCTTGCTCCTAAGATATAAAGACGTTGTCAGTACCTAATTGTTGTCATAGACTTTATACTGATTTATACTGATACTGTACTGTTACTACGATCGACGACCTAAAACACCGATTATCGTCTAGAACGAAAATCTGATAAGTTTTACGTGCAAAACGGTCGTCTTAGTAGAGCGTTGTCTCTGTCAGACATACCTGTGTGAGTCTCTTTCTAAAGCCCGAGATTGATATCTACGCTGGTGCACTGTAATAAAATGAAACTGTACTTAATATAAAGGCATATTGTATGAACGATTCATCATCGCCTTCAGTTTCACAACACATGCACTTACATACAAACTCGACGTCGTTGGAATCCGATGCTTATAGTGCCTCATTTACATGTAGCGTGTGCATTCCTAAACATGCAATTAATACTTCTTTGAGTCGAGAAGTATCGAGTTATCCTTCGTTTGGCTTCAATTATTTAGTATCGCGATAATCATGACGTTTTTGTGACTTTAATAATTAAACTATTCGGTCCTCCAGTTTTAGGGTTCCGTACCCAAAGGGAAAAACGGAACCCTATTACTCCCGCTCCGCTGTCCGTCCGTCCGCCCGTAGGTCTGTCACCAGGCTGTATCTCATGAACCGTGATAGTTAGACAGTTGAAATTTTCACAGATGATGTATTTCTGTTGCCGTTATAACAGCAAATACTAAAAAACAGAATAAAATAAATGTTTAAGGGGGCTCCCATATAACAGACATGTTTTTTTTTTTTTGCCGTTTTTATAGATAATGGTACGGAACCCTTCGTGCGCGAACCCGACTCGCGCTTGGCTAGTATTTTATTTTATAATGATTAGCTCCAGTAAAAAAATACGCTTCTTTTAAAACAACTACTATCGAAGCCAGTTTCAAATGAGGTGCTAGTATCACGCTTGAATTAGCCGCTTGAGGCGCCGGTGTAGGGTAAGTCTCTATAAATGTCAAATGAACGTTCACTGTTTGCGGTTTTTTTTTACAGGGGATTTACTGATTATTATTTATTTTTTAAGATTTTCTCTATCCTGATCAACGATGGCTTAAGATTTTAAGTAACAGCTTACGGTGTAATTTAGTTGCACGTGGAGGAAAAAAATATCTGTCTGCTACATGCTTGCAATTTTAGGAACATTATAAATTATACCTAATGTAAATATTAATTTGAAGTGTTAAAATTTAATAAAATAAACATTATATGACTCGCCAGTGGCTCCTGTTGAGCACAAAATGATAGACACCCTGCCTTTAAACTTTATAGAGAGTAAAAGCAGGCCCTAATAATCATACGCGCACTAGACGGGTATACAGCGACGGTACTTATTAGTTAAGCCATAGCTAAACTACTTTCAACAGTCAATTATACGTCATTATTAGATTACGGGAATCGAAGCGTTAAAGTAGCCGGAGACAAGATAATATTAGAACTTTAAAAGCTACTAGCGACCCGCCCCGGCTTCGCACGGGTGCAATGCTGATCACTACATAGTAGTCGCTTCCCGCTGTCTGTCTGTCTCTATGTATGTTTGGATCTTGAAAACTACGCTACGGATTTTGTAGAGATTTTGTAGAGAAACACTGATAATTTTAGAGCCATTATTTCTCGTGAAAAGTATAGGATAAAAAATCGTTATTGTGGGTTATCCCTAAGAGATACACATATACCATTGTGAATTTTTTGTAGACCTTTTTAAAGTGTACAATACTGTAGTACATTATTTTGATCTATCTCGTAGGATTCAGCCAGCGTTTGCAATGTAAACGCAAAAAAATGTGTTTATTTACGACATCACATTAGAAACCTCTAAAATTATCAGTGTTTCTCTACTATATTATGCATGTATTATACATATAAACCTTCCTCTTGAATCACTCTATCTATTAAAAAAAACCGCATCAAAATCCGTTGCGTAGTTTTAAAGATCTAAGCATATATAGGGACAGACAGACGGAAGCGACTTTGTTTTATACTATGTAGTGATTTGCAGATTACGATGAATTTAAATATCTAAACCTTATCTCCGGGAGTAGTCAAACAGGCTCTAATGGAATATACTTACGAAATATGATTACGTATGGTAAAACAGAAATAGTATAGGAATGGTTTTATTTGATTAAATTATTACATTACTTACATAATTATACGAATGAGTATCACGTAGAAAAAATACAAAACAGGATCTAAATGATAATATAAAATAAAAACTAAACTTATCAATTTCCTGGCCTTAATTAGTTATAATCAGGCGAACACTAAGTACGTACAAGAGCAATATTTAAATAAAAAATAATGACTACCTACCTAATATTTGTGAAGGAGATCACAGATTTGCAATCTTTACAGTGTATTTTTTCTTATTTGTTATATTTGGTAAACAAACACAGAATAAAAATCGCAAGGTTTTGCATCAATTCCATACTTTAAGTTAGGTACGAACAACTTTGTGAGAAATACATACGGGTTGTAAAAAAAAAGAAACGGCTTCGGCTCTGAGACTACTAGAAGGCCTCGTTGGTTAAGTGTTCGCAAACGCTTCTGTTGAGCACGAGGAGTAGGGAAATTCCCAGTTCGGGAAAAGTGTTCTTAGGTTTTTCATCAGGAATTGCCCAGGAACAGCCGGCTGACCGGTTTTTTATCATAATCTAAATCCGTCTTCGACATATTTGTTTACAAATAAGGCAAGCAAAATTAAATACACTTTACATAACATTGACTAGCAATAATGCGTAATAAAATAAAGCACCATTGTTGAAGCTCTTTGGGACTGTTCATAACTTTGTTCAACTATGTAACTATTAGTAACTTAACATTATTGGCAGTATATAAAGACCCGTATGGAGGTACAAGGGATCTTACAAATAGCCTTAATTAAATTTTGACAAAAATACACCGTTATTTTATAGCGGTGAACAAGGAATTTTAAATACAAGGTGTACCTATACACTAGTGTTCTAAATTAACGTTTAAATGTATTTATTTATGTATGTGAACGCATCTTCTTACCAAATAGTCTTTTCTCAAAAAATGGGTCTTCTGGTCTTACCAGCAGCAACAAGAAACTTCCATTATCACACAAACCGTTTAATAAATCGGTTAATTTCATTTAAGCACTCCGTTTATAACTTACTCTGTGACGCGATGCTTGAATTTGCCTTCAACTGACCTTTTATCAAGGTTCAGTTGTATTTAAAATAAAAACATTAAATAAAATCTACGCAAAATACATAACCGCACCGCTCCAGCGCAGTGACCACCCGTCACCGCCTCGAAAAATTCCACCCGCCAACGCGCCAACAGCAAGACGACCGCTCGCTGTTGGTACGCCACCGGTGAGATGACCAGTTGGTAGCTCACCGTTCACGTGTCTACGGCTAGTTTTCATTGTCATTGTAAAATTTACTCTAAGCCAGTTGATTTAAAATCTTAACTTGAATGACAAGTTATCTTCTGTGTCGGAGCGGTGCTGTTATAATGAGTGAGTTACGATGACCTTTAGGTAGTATTTAGGAGTAGACTGTTTGCCTATGAGTAGACTGTTAAGCACCTCGTTCAGGATAGATCTGATATGAGTTTCTACGTGGAAAATGCCAGAATGATCAAGAAGCTATGTACAAGGAACAGACCGCTCTAGGTAAGCTCCGTATGGGACTTCTTAGGAAAAAACTCTTCGAGCAAGTGAAAGAGGCGCTTCATGACTAGCCAGTCAGTACCATTTAGCTGGTAACTTCTTCCTCTAACTAAAGACGCACAGAATGATTGCCATAGCGGTCACTGCTAAACCATTTCTGAGTATTTTCTGGGCGTCATTGCACCGATCCCCTCTGCAGTAGCAATGTGTCGTCTTCGTGGCCCGCGCGTCGTTGTACGGGTCCTCCGAACACGACTCGTCGTACACCTCGTGTATGTCAGTGACCAGTGTCCATTTGCCATTGATCTTCCTTTGTTCTCCAGTTGTTGTTTGCGGCGCGCAACCCCGTGCTATGCTCAGGGATGTTACTGTAACAAAATATTTTAAAATAAGGTATTTATATATTATAGGTAATCCAACACAGAAAGGATTTTTTTTAAAATTAATTGAAACCGTACCTTACGTTTTAATTAAATTAATGAGGCATTTGGGCTTAAGGACAAATTATATACAAAAATGTTATTAATACTAACTATATTTTTATTAATATTGTACTGATTCCTCGAATTTTACTTCTATACCCAGTAATATCCAATAATTATATACCTACATAATCAGCCTATAATGTTCCCACCGCTGGGACACAGGCCTCCTCTCTGTGAGAGGGGGTGGGCCGCAATCTACAACGCGGGCCCAGTGCGGGTTGGTAGATGTCACATGTCTTCGATTTTTGGTTCTAGGACATGCCGGTTTCCTCACGATGTTTTCCTTCACCGTTTTGAGAGCAGTGGTGATGATATAATTTACACAAAGTAAAGCGACTGACTGGGTTCGAACCTACGACCTACAACTCGTAATTCGCGGGCGTGACCACTGGGCCACCGCTGCTCTGCCGATATCCGATAATAATTATGAAGCCAATAACTGGAATTATAAAAAAAAAAATGTTTATCATCTATTAATCATTTTCATGAGTCATGGTTGATTGGTTACGTGTGGTTCGTTACGCTTTTTACCTTTAAACGCAGCAATCACAGGTTAAAACGGAAACAACATATTCATTTTTTTTGTACAAATTTGCAAAAAAAAAAAAAAAATTAACACATAACATTCACGTGATATCGATCATTCACAATGATATTTATTTTAGAAGTACATATGTATGTATGTATATTTATTTGTATGTATGTAAGTATATTCTCATATTATTTGTTTGGTTTTATTAAGTGACTTGTTTACGATTTAATGTATTTTTTTTTTGTCTCCTTAAGGGCCCTTCCCCACGGCAAGATCCCGTTTTTTGCAGGTACGGTTTTTTGCAGGATCCCGTTTAGTGGTGTACGTGTTTAAATATACATAATCACACAAGCATCCCGTTTGCAGTATCCGGAAAACAGGATGCTTGTGTGAATATGTATATTTAAACACGGAAACGTAGGAATATTGGGATAAAAAGTATTCTATATGTTAATCCTGGTTATAAAATTTCATCAAAATTGGTCCAGCCGTTTGAGCGTGAAGAAGTAACAAACATACAAACACATACACACACTTACAAACGTTCGCCTTTATAATATTAGTGTGATATGTATTTTATTTACATTGTGATTTGCAACGTTACATAAATTACATAAGGGCTGACAGACTGACAATGCTTCTTACATAAAATACTTAAACAAATGTTGTAATTTCACGCAACTAACTATTCCCGACACGATTGTGAAAGTGCTGAATGACACACCAATCATTACATTGTCCCGTAACACATGTAATTAGAACTCGACTCGCCTGTTTAAGGGCTACCCAAAGTTTTCACAGTATTTTTGACAAAGCAGTGATTTTGGTACCAATTAATATGAGATTTTTAAGCAAAGCGCAGATTACTGCTATAACGGTCCGCAGCGCAACGCATTTTTATACATACGCGGTGCGGCTCGCCTGCAGTGAGCGTTGATTCATGGAAAATGTATAAAAGTGATGAAGGAGAATTTTGGCCTAAAAAAATAAAATAATAGCAACCAAAATAACATAATAACAACTGTCCCACTGTAGGGTAAAAGCGTAGGGTAAAATAATAGCAACCAAAATAACATAATAACAACTGTCCCACTGTAGGGTAAAAGCGTCTTCTCATACAGAGAAAGCACGAGCATTGATCACCACGCTTGCCCAAGACGGATGAGATTATTGGAGCAATAATTGAAGCCTTAGGTCAATAATAATACATTTTTATTTATACTTATAAACCCGAAGTGCTGGACACTAGTTCGTACAACAATTTCCGTCCTACTACTAGTCAATGCTAAATTCTTTTAGTTCCTCTAAATTTGCTTCGCCCTTACGTCGCCTCTTCGTTCGCTCGCTCATACATAAGTGATCATTGATTTTCACAGATAATATTTACACTGCAAATTCGAGTGTTCTCCTTAATTTTTCGCAGTCCACTGCTGGATATGCTCTGTCAATAAACGACTACTTTAAAATTATCGAAATGTTAACATGTCTACATTTTTTACGTTACTTTGTATCTACTTTCTTTGGCGTTTTGATGACAAATAAGTAGAAGAAGAGTCCAAGAGTCCCTTCAATATAGTAAGTAGCATTACAATGTGCACTATACGCTTATGGTGCAATTTGCACGTGTAACCCTGCCGGTGCGCGTACGCCTGTCATGCGTGCAGTCCTCATTAGCATCGCCGGGTTACGAGAGGTACTGATAATTCGTGACTCATATACCGAATCACAATTTTGTTTGCGATTCGCACCATTTTTTACAAAATGATACAGGGAAAATGTTGGTGACAATTAGTTATTGCCTTTTATTATAGAATTCCCAGTTTTTGTTGGTTTCTCATATCGCAGTTAATAGCTTTCCTTATGTTTTTGTTGTCCTTCTTACTGTTGTTCAAAAGGGATCTAATTTTACATAAACGTTAAGATGATTTCTAGGGTAAAATGCGGTTTTGCGAATATTTTGTTGCTGATTTTACCGTGAACTGTGTAATTTCTTTTAAAGGTTGTAGCTATAATTATGATGTTTTTTCCCTTTTAAAATTAGACACTAAACATAATAAAACCATATAACTTACGAGTTGAGACATTTTGCTCTGCAGTGCAGTGATACCATAAACTTAGATAGGACCATAATCACACTTTTCTCTAAAATTACTTAACTTCGCATAAGATAAAGTCACGCCTGTGATTTCCCCGGTAATAACTTCATCCTAACTAATATTATAAATGCGAAAGTGAGTCCGTTTATTACGCTTTCACGCTAAAACGGATTTGGCACATGGGTAGATCATGACTTGGAAAAGGACATAGGCTTATTTTCATCCTGGCTTGCAGACGAAGTAGACACACATACAAGCTAGTAAGACATAATTCAAAGAGCACTTTCTTAAGGCATTTTATGGTTAAGCAACAAGTCTTGATATGTTCGTTTTGATGTTAAGTGACATTTAACTGTGCCACATAAAGTTGCGCCACCAACGGGCCACATGGCACATATTATTCCTTTAAAGGAACATTTCGTAAGGAAGCCGCCTTAACGGTACCACATCGACACATTCTTTTTATTGTCCACGACTTCCTTTATGCACATGTTTATCGATTCCTATAAACAGTGTATTGGATGTTTGAGTAATGACTCTTTCAGTTACTGCTTTTTTATTAGTTCGTGGTGAAATGTTACGAATTGGTGACATTTCTCCTGTTAACAAAGGTCATAAATCGTCCTCTTAAATCATCATCTGCCTAACCTTTTTCCAACTAATTTGGGGTCGGCTTCCAGTCTAACTGGATGCAGTTGAATACAAGTATTTTATATGGAGCGACTGCCTATCCGACCTCCACAACTCAGTAACTGGGTAACTCGTTACCCTTTGTTAAGACTGGTTGTCAGACTTTTGGGCTTCTGACTACCTGTAACGACTGTCAAAGATCTATGAATGACAACCGGGACCAACGGCTTAATGTGCTTTCCGAGGCACGGAGGGATCTCGATATGTAGGTAATGTATTGTCACCTATCCACGAATCGACCGCGGCAAGCGTAGCTTAACTTAGTTCGATCCGTGCGGCTGTTTTTATTTAGCTACGAATCTAAATAGAAGCAGTAAATAACAAATTCAATGATTGCTAGTTTCAAAGCGTGTATAAAAACAATGAAGAACTAATACAAGGCAGTAAATCTTCGGTAAGTAAATGAGTTTTTTTGCTTAGGCGCGTATCGCTCAACGGCTGACGGAGGTGCCGGTCACGGGTCATTGCCACTTAGCCTCACGGGCAGCTGGTGTCTAGCTCTATTAATAACTTTACCTTAGCGAATTAACATTTTGCGGGCGTTACTATATGGCGTTATCATTTTATCTTAATACCATAAGTGCTTGACACGTCGTGAGCTTTCATACGCAAAGATCACGATCTAAACTGAAATCACTGATCAAATTGATGGTGCATGTAAATCTAGTTTTAATCTGGACTAATATTATAAAGAAGCAACATTTTTGGGTTTGTATGTAGGGGCTAATCTTCCGAACTATTGATCAGATTACGAAAATTCTTTCACTAATAGGAAGCTACGGTATTGCCGAGTGTCATATAAACAAATACAATATAAAGAAAATATTTGATTTTTTGTATGTTACGCTTTCACGCTAAAACTTTTGAATGGATTGGGATGATATTTGTCACATAGGGGTAGACCATGAGCTGGATTAGGATATAGGATATTTTTTATGTCGATATTCCCACGGGATTGAGACTTATGAGGGTGAAATCACGGGGCGCAGCTAATAGTTGTAGTATACAACGTGTAACGGAAAGGGGGTATCAACCCTGAAGGAGGTGAATGTGCTCATGAAACTCAACAACTTTCCCCAAAGAACATAGGTCGAAATATGAAAAAAAAATTTGGCCCTCCCATAGTAAATCAATCAGCTGGTAGTCAGTTTTGTAAGGGAGGGCCAAATTTTTTTTTCATATTTCGACCTATGTTCTTTCCCCCTTCCGTTACACCCTGTATACAACATTATTTTTAGTATACTGCAAACCTGAATATAGTTTGTTCAGAATGAGCAACTGAATCGATTCCAATAGGTTTTACACCATGTTATATTTTGTCCTAAAAATATTTTAAAATGGTAACAAGTTGGGCACCGAGCGACACTAAGTACATATCTGCAATCATATGCGCACAACGAAGGTCACAGCCGGTCGGCCGGTGGCGCGTGTTAAGTGGTAACCAACTTTTTGTACGGACAATCAGGTAACATAACAAGCCTATAACTTCGTGATTTTTCCTGATACAGTTTTGAAAGGTGAACGGCAGATTTCGTACCGGATACTTTTCTTGTTGTTCTGTTATATAATTTGTACCACTTATTAAGGCAACTAAGCCATATATTTTCGTGTAAGTGTACTATTTTTAGAACTTCGGATTAATTAATAACATCAATAAGAATATTTTAATAACTAAACGTATCATAATCGTAAACTAAACACAGTTATGTTTTTTGAAGTTGCCATATGTAAAATAACACAAACTTCGAAATGATAATTAATTATTTAGAAATAGAAAAAACATTAAATATAATTAAACACTTATATATTATACCTAAGAATGCATAATTGTTGCATAAAATCATAATATTTAACGATTTAATGATAGGAATGATTTTCGTCATCAATTTTTTTTTTGTTCTTATGGCAATTATTTATTGACAGGTAAAGAAAATCTGTCTTCTGTTATTGCTGTAACTGCAATGTAGGTTTAAGAACAGTAGGATGCAGCTCACATGTGATGAGTATTATTTGGTAGGTACCTAAGCTATGCTCGCCATGAGAGTTTTACCCGACCTGCCCCCTTATTAGATGAAGTAAGTACCTAATATTAAGAATCAATTAATTACAAGTACAATAACATAAATGTACTTACAAAAACAAAGCATTGTTTATTTACCTACACTCAAAACCCTATCAGAACTTCATAATCATCAAACTGTCGCAGTCCGCTGCTGGACATAGGTATCTATCTCCTAATGCAACCCACTGCGTAGGTACGATCCTCATCTAATCTACCTACTTAATGGTAAATAACACTACAAAGATAGAGACAAGTAATCTAGTACATTTACTTTATCACCAAAACAATGTTTATGGACCTATAAGTAACAATTTACATTGGTACACTAGTACATAACCTTAAAAAATAAAACTGGTTATAACTTTTACATCCCAACTTCTAAAAATCTAAGAATTTAAATAGGGCTTTTATATCATATTAGCGACCAATTAAGACAAAAATTATACAAAAACACGAAATTTTATTAGCGGTACGAAATTCCCATACAAGCCTGTCGTTCGCCTTTGTACATAGATTCTTTACATAAAAATACTAGACACGTGTTTCGGGTTTGCCATATACTAAAAATAATGTTGTATATTATATGTTATTAGAACAAGAAAGACCTACACCTAAACATCTGTGTTTGAGTTTGACACATCACATTCCAAGCTTTCAACAGGATGACTGGTTTGTGATTAAGACATTCTGTCTTTGAAGTGTTAAGTGTGGTAAATTTAAAAATGTCGATATATGGTTCAGAACTTAAAATAGTAGCAGTCTTATAAAACAAACTCCTAGTAGTGTAACGGCTAGTTTAAGTACTTGTCTTGTATGTAATATTTATTGTTTTGACGGGCTTGGGTGTGTGGGTAACGATTATAATGAAATATTAGTTTAAACTCGTGGCTGGGATTCAAAATATTTGTACCTAAATCTAAATTTGGCGCGCATACATCATCATTCATAATTCTTGTGAAGTTTTAAACCTTTTTAGACTACGTCTCGTAATTATCTTCAAAAGTTATCTGATAATTCGCGTAGTTGACGCTGCTTTCCCAAGACACCACAAAAACCAGCTTTTAACTTTTTTTGATAAACAAAACCTCGTTGGTCAGGAACATTGACTACCAATGCGATTGCCTTCCAAAGGTATTTACTCAAATTTAAAATAATTTATTTCACATGAACCTACATGGGCACTTATGAAACCTAAGAAGCTAGGTTTCAATTGTTCGTTTCCTATGGAGAAGAGCTGGCAAGAAACGCCACGGTTACTCTTTTAACAACAATTGGGTCTTACAAAACATTACGGCAGTTATGCACGTTGCTCTATCTTCAGATAGCATACTTACATCCGTCACCAAAGTCAAGCGTAGTTATTCTCTTGAAGCACATGGTGGACTTCTCGCACTGCACCAGGTACTTGCTGCTGTAGTCAAAATGCTTGCACGGGCATGCTTTCGTGCTTTCCTGTATGTCCTGTTCCGGACAGCACGAGTAGCATTGTAAGCTCCATGATACTGCAAATAAAAGCATTTTGTTTAATTAAAAGGCCGTATTTCTGCAGGTTTCTGATAGGCTGATCAAGTCTCTGAACAGTAAATCAGCTTTCAAATTGATAGAAATAGGTACAATCTGACAAAAATCACCATGTTAAAGGGTTGACAACAGCTGATGAAATGAAATGGTCTTTCAGAAATTGGGGGTTAATGTCTAACCTTATGATCTTCCTAGTAATAGCCAATATGAATACTTTCTAAACTATTATATGTAGTCCATGGTTCCTTTCGGCGTTTTACTCGAGGACCTAATAGTACAGAATCTACCAATCTACCCAGAGCTGGCTTGAAAAAGAGATCATCTTGTAGCCTGTACCACTAACAATCTTCTTAAAAACCGTATCACATTTTTAGATCAGCGGGCTTATACTATTACTATGCTTGATATTGATGAAGTATATATACATTTGTATGTCATTAGATTCAGTGAGACTGATCCTAACCTTGTCGATATCTCTTCATGGATTGAAAAACCGTGTAGTGTCCTTTCTTCTGAGGATTTTTAAATAAATCCCCTGACAGACAATTGTTTTATTACTCTGTACAACTTCTTCAACTATAACTACACATACTTTTTGTATGTAATGTATGATTTGTACTAGGAAATGCACCAATGTTCCGTTAGAAATTAACAACTTTAACGGCGCTAGATCGAACCACACAATTGCGGTTTCTATTTTCCGTGGAACCATAAACTGCTGCGGTTCGTTAAATATTTTCTGAGAAATTAATATTAGTAGATTCCTCTATAAGTCTGATTCTGTCTTTGACGTTTATTAAACCATGTGTCAAGCTTTAAAATGACAGGATATACTTAATATATAATCCATTGTACCACAAAGTCTTTGTGGTTTACGAGTACCTACTTCAATTAATCGCAAACAATGTTTTAGGTATATTTTTTAAATAAAGTGGAAATTCCATAAGTTAATTATCCTTCTTCCTTGTTATGATATTTACATTAAGAACCTATTGTAATTTCTTCCCAACTAAAGCTTTATAGTAGCTAGTCAAGTAGTCCCTCGCTATCAACGCTTGTTCGTATTTTTTAATTGCATCTTGTAATTCAGGTTGAGATGACTCTTCGTTGACCTTTTACCGGTTTTGTCCAACTTTTTTATAATCTTATGTATTTTGTCGCCGACGATCTTAGTGATTTCATCTGGCTTATGTCGTAAGAAAAGCTTAACATCTTATTTCTGTCACATTTCAAAGACCACAGTACAATAACCGCTTCACCCGAGTAAAGTGTTCTATATTAAATGTAATATCTACTAGGAAGTGGTGACACAAATATCTAGACTATATTATGTAACATACAAAGCTGGAATATCTCCTTGCAAATCTTTGAGAGACCCCCGCGTTTGATTAACTAACATCGTTTTAAACAATTAAAGAACAATTTGAAGAAATATTTTTATTAGTCTGTATTGTGTTATCAGTAATTGAAGTTAAGCTATCTTGTTGATTCAGCTTGTTAAGAAACAACAGGATTGGCAAATGTCAGTGTATTTAATTTCGCAGACGTAACCGCGATAATATAATTTGCATTAAAAGATGGTCGTGATCTCGTGATAAAGGATTACGTCTATCAAGCTGTCGAATATGTTCACAGTGAATGTGGTTTGCACTTGACCTACTATTTCTATTCGTAGCTTATTTAATGTATATATGACCTTTTATGTTCTCGTCTCGTATGTTAAACTTAGTGAATAAAATTACATGCAGATTTTGTTGCAGTCGGGCCTCGCCACTGTAGACTGTCTTATTTTCCTTGTTTGTTTCATTATTTGGGATGGCATCAATGTTTACGTTTTTTCCTCGAAATTGTGGTTCTTATTTTCAGTCTCTCATCCACTATACTGCTATATTATTACCTAAGCCAGGGCTCGAATTCTGAATCCATCCATCCAATATGAGAATACACCCGTTGTCCTCGCCATTAACGGTCAAGTTGAATGAGAATTTTATCGCACTTTCGTGCGTCAGAACTTTGTTCTGCAGATGGAAGTAATTTCGTGTTCACAACCCTTTAGGGCACCATAAGACGTTACGTTAAAAATCGAAATGCTTTAACATTGGCAACTTTTTTGCCAGTGAGCAGCTTATAGAGTTATTTATGTAAGGAGTTTTCTTTCTAAAGAGCAACATGAACGAAACCATAATCAGGATCTTCGTAGTCAACCTACCGCTATAAACTACATCACAAATAACAGTTGACATCCGGGATCCTGGAACTTGAAGGGGACATCCTAGACTAACATTTCCTATTCTTAGCTCGGTCCGATGAGTCTGCATACATTACATAATTATACAACTTTTAATATCCCAACCTTTGAATAGTTACATTTGAAAGAGCCTTCATTATGCCTACCAAGAGGTAACAGACTGAACCATATTGGAATGAATAATGAGGTTCGATGCCCACACGATATTAATTTACTGATAAATATGTCCATGCATGGCCACTGCGCATTTTATTATCTATTGTTTTTTACTTTATATATCGCGAATACATTTAAAATGTTTTTTTTATCAGTGTTTAAGTACGTACCTACTACCTACAACGTTTTATTTATTTTTCAAGGTTTTTTTTCGATGTTGAAGTTCGTTGTAAGTAGCGCAAGTCATTCAAGTATTTAATGCTCAAATATTTGTTTTATTGATTATAAATTATTGAAGAAGATACCGAAGACGTCTTCGTAGACTTTAAAAAATTCCAAGGGACAGCTTCATATTGTTATTTATAAATTATATGCTAGGGATTCATACCCTCATTATTGACATAGATAAGGAAGGAACGAGGAAGAATGCGAGTAATCAAGAGTAAATAATGCTTTAATTAAAATTTAGGTAAAGCAATTTTGTTGCAAAAATAATTACCTGTGTCTGGCAGTGCTTTACAAACGTTATAATTCGCAATAAAATAAAAACTGATCAAAATATTATCAAAAAACACTTTCACTTACATTTCCAAAACATTGTAAAAGTCAATAAAGAAGCAGCTAAATCCATGTTTATTAATAAAACACCACTTATTATTACGACTATTACACTAAAACTACGAACTGTTATTTTTTAATTACATTGACGTGTTATGTATTTACAATTTTGCGATTGCAGCGCATGTGGCCGGCAGGGCTTTACACTGAACTGAAATTGGCACCTCCGTACTCAACTCCATGATTCACAGGAAGGAAACCCAGTGGCAAAACGGGACATGTCCAAAAACTAAGAAATAACACTTATGTTCGCGGTAATAACGCTGATTCATGCGATCGATTCTGGCGCCGGCGCGACACTGACCAACATTTGGCGGTCCCGCTCTGTGTTCGTTTTGTTTGTCGCTTTGTCCCCGGATTCCGGTGTTTAGTTTTTATTTTAGAACTCCAGTAATATAATTTGCAAAATTTTATTTAGTTCACGATCGTCTCCTACTATTTGATGGGTCTAAATATTTGTCGAATTGGTCAAATGCCGTTATTTTGTAAACATGAGTGACCAATTTGATAACAGTTATTACGGTCTTCTAACAACAGTCGTTAATTAATTAAAACAGTATGTAAATTCAATCAGACTTTAATTAAATTACTAGGATAGTCAAGTAGGTAGGTACCTACTGAACAAACAGCAACCATATAATCAAACAATGAGTTTTAGTTTTCAGTATTTTTCTGTCACCATTCTTTTTGCTAATTTTTGAGTGTGACATTGTCGTCCGTGTATAATTATCTCGATGAGAGATTTATCTTCAACTTGACCTGTTTTAACAGTTACACTATCTATGAAACGGCATTGTGTTTTGTGGTCTTTACTTTGTTTTGATATCTTACCATCCAAATTCTCTTTTACTTTTTCCGCAAAGAATTTAGTTACTTTGACGAAAACAAAAATGTGTACTAAGAACACTACTCATCTTGTTTATTATTCTTTACTAAAAGGATGTTGAACCTGATTTCTGTATAGTCTAAAGAATCAAATGCTTTGTTTAGACTTGCTGAGTTTCGTTTCTGTACATATTTATCTTTCTTCGGTTGTAGTCTAATCTCATATGTACAGTATCAGTTGCTTTGACATTGAATTTTCCCATAGGTGCATAAAGTGGCCGTATCACGTTGTGTATCTGAAAATATGAAATTTACGACTTACTCCATTCGCTTTAGGTCCCGTTGCGAAACATTTTACTATTGATATGGTCGCCTCGCAACATCCTTTGTTATTAGCGATAAAAATAACATGTGTTAGCCATTTTTTTAAAGACTGAGATAATGTCAATATATCACTTGCGCTTTTATATGAGGTCAGCACTTGGGAACTATATTGGCTACTGGCTTCTTTAATTGAGCCATGTTATGCAATAACCTGTTAACCCACGAAAATATGAATTTCAAGTTAACGCCATCTAGCTCTTGTAGCCAGTCTCCTGCACCCTTAAAAAAATGCAGAGGCATGTACTAAATTTATAAAAACGCTATTTATCAAAAAAATGTTACTGCAGTTTGCGGAACTAGTCTTCAACAATTTTGCAATAATCGATTACAAACCTGTCACCATAACACGCGCGCTTTTCTTCTGTGACAATTACTTTAAAATTTTGTTTTCTATTTGTTATGGCGGTTTTCAGTGAAATTTAATATACGTGTAGTATTTTGTAATATTCACGAAACTGTGGGTTGTGTGAATTTCATTATTTTACAAGAGTTTTTAAGTATCTACTTGCTGCAACAAGGCACAAGGTAAGTTTTCAGTGTTTGATTTTAATGTTTTCTCCTGTTCTATACAATCAATAACCCACTGAAGTAGTTTTTCTCATCGTAAAGAACTATGGAATTGGAATGAAATTAAATAATTTCCCGATAATTACGAAAAATCTGACAATTTAAATTTGTGTAATTTATAACTGGTTATTGCTTTAATACTCGTAGCTTAACGGCCGCTTAGTGTTTTTATCTTTTTTATATTATTCTATAATTTAATCCGAAGAGAAGCTGGATATTATTATGAGGGAAGGTTACAATAACATATAAGAATGTCTATAATACTCGTTGCAGGCAGATGATAGTAATTTATGAAAACATTAAAATATTTCATTTTTTAATAGGTTATTGCGAAATTGATATGAAAAGTTTTAGGTACAGACGCCAGCACATCAAGCTACCCGAAACTGTCAGATTTTCCCAATCAACTTTGAACCTTATGCTTTAGCGCTAGAGTTGAAAATCTATTAAAGAAATCTGACAGATGCTTGATGTGTTGGCGTCTGTACGTGCTACAACCATGCATCGTATAATACTTTTCATATTACGAAACTAAAGCCAATAATAAATTATTTTCAGGTATTTAACATGAACTCTAGAGCACAGAAGCTTGTCGCAATGGCTCGTGACGAGCATTTATGTAATAAAAACGACGACAAAGAAGAATCTTCCAACAGTGGATATGTAACAACTTTAGCACAGTTGAAACAGGGTTTACATCTTATTAATAAAGCATGAGAGCTTAGAAAACAAATGAATGCAGATCTGAATTATTAATTAACAATAATATGTCAAGAGCTTGCAAAACATTTTAGCACTTCAAAATGCTCTGGTTAAATTTTGCAATAAACAATTTGGGCTTAAATGATTGTTTCAAAAATCTTAAATCTTGATTGTAATTTCGCAATAAACAATTCATCATTATTTCATTTATTTTTATTTTCCCTATAACTCTCACTCTATTAAGCTGTGTTTGAATCACTACAATACATGATGACTTATTTAATAAGTTTTGGATACAATCAGAATAGCTTATGAGTATTTTTTGTAGCTGTGAATTTCTTTGAGCTGAGATTTCTCCGATTTAGGTTTTTTAGGGTTGACACGTTATTGCATAACATAGCTCAATTAATCCTTTTGAAGAAAAATGTGCTCAAAAAGTTAGGGAACTATCATTTGTATCTCTTTCCACCATTATTGGGGGTAGCTATCGATATAAATAAAAATGAAATGCTGTTCGTTAGACCATTTTGACTCTTTTGTTTTAAAATTTTCGTAATAGTCTGAATTAGAACTTGTAGAAAAAAAAAAAATGGTAAAGGTTCAGAGAAAAATATCAAAATCCGCGGCAAAGCTTAAACGTCTTATTTATGGGATTATTCTATTGGACAGGACAACGTCTGGCGGGTCAGCTAGTTCAAAGTAAAACAACGTTTTCGTTATCAACGGAATGTAATAACACAATAAGCATTGCCATAGAGCTATGACATTATCATGTGTCAGTAGTACTAGTTTTCGAGGTTATCACGAATATTGTTCACATTTAGGTCGATGATAGCACGACAGGCGACTTTATTCTATTGATTGTATGATCGAGACGTGGGTGTGTCTCGTGCCGTGCTCTGTCACCATTTGTCTCGCCTGTCTAGTCTAGAATTATTTTTTGGGTCGTAGGAAATGTCGAGCATCCACTTAAATTTTTCTAATACAGTTTCCATCATAATTAATAGAGTATCAACATTGATATTAAGTATATCAGAACTATTTGAATGTTTATGAAGTTAAAAATATTTTGTTGTCCTTTTTGTTGTATGTGGTGTACAATAACGTTAATAATAAATAAATAAAACTAAGTTAGAAAAGATAGCCCGAAAACGCCAATCCTCCACCATTTTTTCTAGTGCTTATCCACTAAGCCTAATTCTGATTCTTCTATAAAAAAACCTAACCTTTGAAACGGTTCCATGCAACTTGTTAACAGTCCATGACAGCAGTATGCACTAAAGATCCTGCTTCTGACACAATGTTGCTAATCATACCCCTGACAATCGTCATAATACTATGATTAAAATCTCTGCTTTGCTATTTCTAGCGATATTATATAAGCACTGACGTTATCCGCCAGAACTTATCTGTTTATGGACAAAAGTATCCATGATCTGGAAAATCTCAAAATGGCGCGGTACTTTCCAAATATACGACTGTACTTCTTGTTCCATGCTAGCCATCCATGGAAGGCATGGTGGATTTCCAATATGACTGTGTGTTTAGTGATCCGAGAAAGAGATGATGCCGGTGTAAATAAATCATTGCATTCCATTTGAGGCGTCATCGTGCGGGATTTTTTACACTATTATCACAGGCTATTTTTGTACGTACTGATGCCTTTATTATTCATACATAATATTTTACCAATAGGTATGTATTATTAGATATAGGTACTTGTTTCGTTTCTGTAGTGATTCACTACATTGTATCCGGGGATCATTAAATCATCACTGGTATTGGGATTTTTTGCAGTATCATTCAAATTATGCCGAAACTGGCCTTAAGTAAAATTTAAATTCATTTTTTTACATTTGGGTAGTCAAGTAATCGCCATCATCCCCTATCCCAATTTATTTGAGAATCAGCGCAACACGTCTTCTTTAATGAGCAAGTCATACAACGTGTAACGTTAAATGCGCAAAACTTGAAAATAGTTTGATCAGAATAACGAGCAGAATTAATTGAACCACTTTTTAACATAGGTCACATTTTTCAAAAAAACTTCATTAAAAACGTTGCCGTGTCTATTTATTAATAGGTCGAGCAAGCCAATGTCAGCGCGGCGCAGCGGCCCGGTGACGACGACTCCTCCCTCGATAGTAGGATCTATAATAGTAGGATATATAATAGGATCAAATCGCGGGGTGCTACTAGTAACCATATAAATAAATATTTTTTTATATTTAAAATAAGAGAAAACACATAAAGCCTTATGCAGCATATCAGCATTTCTGTATTTCATACATGAAAATTCGCAAGCCGGACATAAATTATAAAACTTTTATACGACAGGCGCAGATAAACAGTTTTCAATACATTCATTCTTATGAAGTACTTAGTGACTTTTACAATATAGGTATATAAATAATCACAGCATTCGCTTCTCAGTGTACAACCTGGGGAGAAAACCACCGACAGACTCGGATAGAGAAATTGTTGCCATTAAAAATAAATTTATTTTATGCTTATAACGTAATAACTTGATTGTGATGTCGATCAACAGATTTACGACCTCAATAATTAGTTAGCATAAAGCTTATTTAAAAGTAGTTGGAACACTTATAAAAAGTTGATGAAATCCAACCATATTCTCCTGCACGCTTACCATGACCACCATATCAACGGGTTTTGTCGGCGGAAGAGACAAAATGACAGATAGAATAGACAACTGCCATTATACAGAGGTAGAGAGAGTATAATGGCAGTTGTCTATTCTGTTACAATCTGTCGTTTTGTCTATTCTTGCATCGTCAAAACCCGTTTCTTTGGTAGTCATGCTACGCGTGCTGAAGATATCGCTACCTTAGGGTACAAAGGTAGTAAAAGCCATAAATGGTTTATGACTTTTACTACCTTTGTACCCCAAGGCAGCGATAAGTTTGAAATTATGAGTTGTGGTACGTACCATATAGCATTTTCAACAGGTGCCTACTACATACTATAAATCTCAATGCTTTTTTATTAATTTGAATTGTATCGATACCTAACTATACGTGAAAATCGTATATTTTTGCACGTGACTACAATTGTGGGTACAAAGCGATTAACCTACATTATTCAATTATTTACAACTAAAAATGATTATGCCGTGTCTGGAACTGTGCCCTAACGAACTTTACCTGTTTTAATACTTAGTACAGCTACATATACTTTAGTACAGCGCGAAGGTCCGGTTAGTGGAGGAAAACATTATCAATTCTTGCAATTAAACATTTATATTACCTTATAATGAGGAAAACCTGGAAATATTGATGAAAAATTCAAAATTCATCGCATTAATTAAGTATCATACATAACATTCCATAAAAGGTTTGTTTTTTTTTTGCGCCTAATATGTCTTTTGTAGATATCTAATACCATTTACATGTTTTATTACATTTTGTCAATAATAATGATGACGTGATTGACATTTGAATAGAATTAATGAACGAAAAGGTCAAACAAATTAATAAACCTTATTTTATGTTCTCATTTACCGTATTTCCACAGACCATCACACCTTCAGTATCTCGCACCAAATTCACTATCAATGGAGACGTTATTACCATTTATCATTTCCACTTTTCCCCGAAAAAATACTGAAACTACAACAATTGATCACTGGAATAAAGCCTACCATTAAAATATGGAAAAAGAAAATACGTTTATGAAAGATGTAAAAAAGATTTAGGTACCTGAATAGGTCAAACGGTGTCGTCAATATTTCTTAACATAAATATGACTGTGAATATCAAATATCCAATTTTATCATTAACACAACACAAGTAGTGATAAATGCGTTGATGGTGTATGCATAATATTATTATATATATCTTAAAAATACATATTTGATCGATAAATAACTTTTCTGTACAGTAACAAAATTATTTTTATTAATTAAATATAAAATACAGATAAACAAAGATAATTTTAATGTCTTAAATTAAAAAGTCACTATACCCTTTTATTTATATCACAAAACATTGCGAGCAGTTGCACTGTTGCATTGCACGGAGTAGTAAGTATATGGAATGTTCACGCGAATATTATTTATTAATAAGGTCTCCGTCGAATCCGTCGAATCAGTGAAGAAGCACCTTACATGGTCAGTTCTGTCTTCGAATCCGTCTGACCGTCTGTTACGGCCCCTAGATCTGAGTAGATCAAGGAGTAACTGCTTGAATCACTCATCGTTAAAACTAAACCGTCTCATCACTTCATGTTTGTGCACTCATTCAGTCAGATCGAACTAGCGTAGTTTCGGCTGTTCTGATTTATCTTTCCATGTATGGTGTTAGCCTATTGTCATATTTCGGGTTAACGATTCTCTCACTTGAAATTTCCTTCGCTCTATAGGTTTCGTCCACTGATATCACATCTTCGCTCACTACTCTGTGTTGCGAGGCAACTTCACGTAACATAATTAATTCCTACGCGTTCCTCCGACTACTACCTCAGGCTGTTGATGTATTTCATGAGATTGAACACTACTATGACGCCCATGATGTCCGTGTAGCCTTCGTGGCTTGTGCTCGGTGAGGCGTTGCACAGGCTGTTGCGACAGTAGCAGTATCTGAAATTGAATAAATTCATTGTAAATGGTAAAAATTTACACGTAGAGACAAATTAGTTACAGAGGAAGTGTGAACGATGGGTGTTTCCAGGGTACGCCCCCATTGTTACGTTTAAATCACTCCTAATCCTACACACCATAAAGCTAGACTCTCAGCCGAGTTTGAACAAGATAAGTTTTGAATTTAACCAAGTATATAGTACGTAAATGCTATAATCGTAGAAAGAACTGCAGATTTAGTCGTACATCGGAAAACTAAATAAGCCGATCCCAATATATCTACTTGCGAAACGTTTAATAGCTTTAGACGATTATAATGATATCTTAGGGAATAAAGTTAATTCCGAATAACAAGCTAACATGGTCTAGTACAAAAACTTAACAACCTATTTGTTTATCTGCCGTGTTAAATACTAAGGCAATTTAATGAAATAATGTTAGCAATATAAAGTTAAACAGTAAATTGCGGAAAATGGGTCGTAATATCGATGGCGTGTCATTATTACTCTACGCAGTAAATCGAACAAGTTATTGCTGCTGGTTTAGTACACGTTTAAATACTTCATATATTTGACGCCTGTAAACAGTCTTCTCATTTTTGCTCTCTGTATTTTCCTTTGTGTTCTCCTGTCAAGTTTTTACGTCACTATCACAATTTTTGTTCTTGGCAGTAGTATTAGCCCCAGTTAGTAACGCTCCACAATCGCCCGTTTAGTTTTTTTGTATATTTTAAAATCTCATATTTTTATTTGCTTTGGTTTGTTTGGTCTTCCAATCACAACATGAGATTTGCCAGCAAATTTACATATAAAAGATTATCAGGCTTTCAGAAATTAGGGGTAGGACTCCGTAAGCAAATGATGACATTTTAAATCGTCGGTTTAATTACCTAGTAGGTGTACTCCTCTCTCCCTTGTCGTCGACGTTTATACAGCCCTCTGTGTAAGGCTCCAATATTTCCATCTTCGGCGACCACCTCCCGTTTTTGTAGTCCTGGTACTCGTGCTTCTGCGGCGCACAGTCTCTGAGTACGCCATTTATTCTTACTGAAAATGTGAACAAGAACATTCATTATAACGAAAGTTTGTAACTTAACTTTACCAAGGCAACTGATGATTATGTTGCAGATGTTCAATATTTCATTCGATTGCGGTTGACTGCAATGGGCACCGGCTGTTCATGTAATAATGTGCTCATTGTGTAGCCGTAATTACTTAATACACAGGTTAATATAGTATTGCTGCATTGAACAATATTGCGATTTATAAACATCCGCAGTTTCTTGTGCATTAAAATCTATGCTAATTGCAAGTCAGAAGCTTAAAGAATAAGTCATTAATACACGTGACACGTTTGATGTTATGGTCTGTGGCATTGTAATGGTTTTACGCCGTCATGTTATGATTTCCATTAATTGCTTCATATCCAAAAACCTTGAAAGAGAAACTCTTAAGTGAAACATTACATAGATTGCATCACCAGACCTGCCTTTAAACGTAACGCAAATATTTTTTTGGAAACAACTCATATCTTTACAGATAACAACTAATTACACGTCTTAATGTAAATCAAGGGCGCATTAAAAATTATTATTTTAAATATGTGGATGTTATGCAGCTTCAGTTAAGGATGGGTCTCTCGTCAGAGTATTCCTTGACACCTATTTTGTGGCTTTGTATAGTGACGGTGCTGTTCTTGTTCTTAATGAAGAAGAACAGCACCGTCATTATTATTGTCTTCTGCCCAACACACCTTCACCTTGAACTGTCTATCACGGCACAATCACACTTCGCCTTGACCGCATATCATATTGTTATCGTCAATACTTAGCCCTTCTCTATGTGTTAGCATTCGATCGCTAATGTTCTTCGTCAACCGCTCGCATACTAATGAATCTTCGATATTTTTAGCTGAAGCTTCAATATTTTCAGACTAAGTACCCACAAATATGGCAAGGCAGTGCTCATTGTCATACTCAGCTTCAAAAATATATTAAAGTAAATATGTTACTATTTCTAACATTATCCTAAAAACCCTGAACACTTCAGAGCCCTAAGATAGCAGATCAGTAACCAATTATCTCCTTTTAACACGTACCTCCATTCTGTATATCAAGATGGAACTCCTGTTTCATACACATGGTGGAATAGGGGCACTCCTTTTTGAACGTATCGGAGTGGTCGAAGTGCACGCAGAGCCGCTTGGTGGTGTTGTAGTACTGGCCCGGCGGCGGGTTGATTAGGCAGTGGTAGCACTGTAGCGATGATACTCCTGAAAATAATGCGAGGAACAAGGTTAATATTCACTCTGCTATTTCAAGATTATACAAAAAAATATATACTAGTACTGATATTCAGATGCATCCGGTTTGACTGGGAGCCGACCCCAACATAGATGGGAAAAGGCCAGGCAGAAGGTGATGAAGATGACAAAAAAGGATTTATTTTATCTCAAACATTGTATAATATTTTATCTTTCGGGATATGAGTGATGCATTGTTATTCTCTTTTACTATTCACGATCGTCCTTCGGAAGGGATAATGGACATTTTTGATAAGTAGGTCTTAAATCTGTTTTAAATCTGTCATTCTACCAATTTTCTAACTTCTGCAATGCTCTTTCTATCTCTATGAAGTTGCACTGTGACTGACCTTTATTAGACATCGCGTGTTTAACGCCAAGTATTTCCTGTCCTGTCAAGAGCTCACTCAGACATGTACAACCAGGAGGACTTACACGCAAACATATGCTAATCATAGTATTTACTTGGAAAATTACTCTTTGAGGTAATTATTGTATCGTGTTTTCGGAATGAATTTCCTTTACAGTTAAGCCCGTACTTCTTAAAGATTCAATTCTAAATTCTTATGACAGCCGTGCGATTCTGTAACCATCTCACCGTGAAAGCTTGGGTGAAGTGAGCGTGGAGTAATCTGTCATTCGCTAGGGATTAACACTATTAAGTGCTCACTTCACTTATGATTTCACGGTGAGATTTTTACAGAATCGACCGGCTGTTCTCATAGTGACGCTGCATTGTAATATTTGTAATCTATAGCAGTTTGCACATGAGATTGATGATTTTTTGTTCAAGGTCCACACGCCCACTGCAGTTTATATTGATTTGTCAACTGGCTGACATTACGTAGCATTGCTGCTAATAATACGTGGGATGGGAATCGTTGTGATGTTATCGTAAAATCTACCTAGCCTAGATGCTTCTGGATAGATTAATATAACTTGCATTATCTCTGGTTCAGTAAGCTATTATATATTGTTCGGCTGAACAATATATAATCATCGTCTATTCTGTAAAAATCTCACCGTGAAATCATAAGTGAAGTGAGCACTAGTAAGCAATAGTGTTAATCCCTAGAGAATGACAGCTCACTTACTGCTCACTTCACCCAAGTTCTCACGGTGAGATTTTTACAGAATAGCACTGCTGGGCTGTTTAGTGGTCGGTATGTATGGTTGTGTTTAACCTTAATTGAAAAGCGATTAATAGCCAATATGATGAACAAATTGGTTGGCACATATTTGAATGACTGAATTATAATAATTGAATAATTAATAATACAATTAGCTTTATGATAATTATTATCATAAAGCTAATTTATTTATTTTTGATAGATTAAATTAATAAATGTCATTGGTGAACGAGACTCAAGGTTTTCTTTATAATGCACTGTTAGTTATGGTATCGTTGGTATATAATAATAACAGTTATTATTTATTTATTTAATTTGATAACATTGGTCCATTGGTTAGTACAACAATAACTTATCAACTAAGGGTTAGTAATATTATTAAACAATTTTTATTCATCCGTGCCGCACGAGCAACCGGACAGTGTCTAAGTGTTGGTGCAAAGGTTTTGCGCATTTAACGTTACACGTTGTATTTGTATTTTTTGTTATATTATGATTTTTAGCAAACGTGAATTTACGTATGCATTTATTGATCTAAACTCACGTGTCCATATTATGTGTAAGTGTATCCTTAGCGCTTACTTGTTTACGTACATCCTTCCAAGCCTTTGTGTTCTCTGGTCATTAAATGTTTGTACATATTGCAAGTACTCGCTAATTTGAACCGATACCTAAGCAAATGTTTTCAAAGCATTGATTGCTATTGTAGTGATTTGCTAAATAGGCACAAGACTATATTGGTAGTGTGTCGTCTGCTTAGGAATGCACTTAATGCAGTGCATTCGGCAAATATGATGCGTCTGCGCGGGTGGTTCGTAGAGGTGGTGACTCATCTTCATGTGTTTCTCGCGTCACTGCAACTTAGCTACTATGCAGTTTATAATCACAACGAGTCTGTAGGTATTTAATCTTAATTTAACCACTACATTTTCCTCAGTGTTGTTTTTTTTTTCATAGCTTCTTTTTTATAACAGAAAAAATGGAAAACACAAAATGTAATTCCCTCTGCGTTTTAGCTGTAATTAGGTATGGGAAAAAATAAACAATTAGAGTCATATGAGATCTAGAAACTTGCTTTAAGTTATATGTTCAAAATAGCTACACGTAGGTAAAAATAATGGTAGGACATAAATTTATTAGACGAAACATGCTAGTCACGATCTCAATACTGACTGATCCGTTCGGGTCGTTGACTTTAACACATGCCTCGGTTCGGAAACTACGCCTGAAAACATAGCTAGTTGAAATTCGCCAAAGTTGAGAACGTAATTATTAGCATTATTATAAAGTTTTGTGTGCGTCATCATTCTATTTTAATAAGATTAAATAAGTTATACGAATGTAGGTAGTTTCGATTTGACCAGCGTAGGATACATTTTATAATTTTATTTGTATTTTTGAGTGAGTCACAGAGTTTTGTTATGTCAACTCCCACGCAGGTTCACATTACGCATGCGCCGCCGGTGAATGCTCGTTCTAAGAATTGAGTCCTTGCCTGGTTTGGCCGTCAACTAAGTGTCTAATGATTGCTTTTCAAAGCCTGAACAACACCCTACGACTTATTAAGAATGAAATATTCTAATTTGTAATAGTTGTGAGTGTTTGTCTAATTGAGGAATAAATCATGTCATAATTAAATAGACTAACTGCTAAGTAATACCTACTTTAATATCCACTAGTCAGTCTTAGGACAACGAACTCGCGATTTATATTATAAAAAATATTACATGTAACACCACACGACCGAACCGAACCCATATTATTATGTACACTTTATGACGGCGCTTACTTGTTATTAAAGTAGCTCGCTATTTATTTAAGACAAAACATACCGTAACCGCTGAAATCTTAACAGGTAGGTACAGACGCCAGCAAATCAAGCTACTACAATCTGTCAAATTTCTTGAATAGATTTTCAACTTTATCGCTGAAGCATTAGGTTCAAAGTTGATTAGGAAAATCTGTACATGAAAATATAAGAAAACGTGATACAATTTTTATATCGTGGGTATTTCTTCAGAGGTGGTATTTCGAGCAGTATTGACCATGTGGTAACGGCTGCGACTTACGAGTTGCAGGTCGTAGGTTCGAGCCCTGCAGACAGGCACTTTACTCTGTGTTAATTATTTATCACCACTGCTCTCAAAACGGTGAAGGAAAACATTGTGAGGAAATCGGCATGTCCTAGAACCAAAAAATTCGAAGACATCTGACATCTACCAACCCGCACCGGGCCCGGCGTGGTGGATTACGGTCCAATCCCTCTCACCGAAAGAAGGCCTGTGTCCCAGCGGTGAGAACATTATAAACTGATTATGCTGGGTATTTCTATTTAATAATGTCTCCCCAGCTAGAGGTTAATTCAAACGAAAATATTTTATTTGGCTTCTACAACTTTTATATCTATAATAGTGATTAATGAGACATTAAAAGAGATTCATAACAATATGTGATCTGACGCTTTAGAGTCCACGTTCTAAAGTCCACCCAGTATAACAATTTCTAAAATCTAGCAGGTTTAATTTTTAATGTGACACGATTTCGTAAAGCTAAAGAAGCGATTGACACAATGAGATTAACATGGCTCTGATTTATTTCGATGATAGTGGATTGTTGTAGTGTTAGCTTGGACTGCTTCTTCGGCGAAGAGGAACCCGAACTTGGAAATAAAAAAGATAATACGAAAGAACCAAAAGCACTTAAAAATGTACTGCAAACAGCTAGACGAACAAATGCGAACAATTCATCAGAAACCACTACTGACGATGATAAACTTTCCGAAATTGAAGACCAGGTGCTGAAAAGAACTTCTAAAAATTAAGCTACCTATGTGACAAAACGATTTTGACACTGATTCCTAGGCAAGCAGAAATCGGTTACGATATAAATGCTAATTTACGACAAGGCGTAGATTACATATCAAAATTAAAGTATTTTGAAGATATTATTAAAGATTTTGCATACCACGATGATGCCGCAGGAACAGCATACCCAATGTTACGTGAACATACTAAAACTACTGCAAAACAAACAGTATTCAAAATTGTGATCCATAAAAATTAACTTGTAGCTAAGTAATAACAGCTGCACGGGTCGCTCGGTCAGGTTAAGCTACGCTTGCCGCGGTTGTCCTCGGAAAGCACGTTAAGCAATTGGTCCCGGCTGTTATTCGTGGATCTTTGAAAGTCGTTACGGGTCGTCAGAAGCCGGAAAGTCTAACAACCAGTCTTACCTAGGGGTATCGTTAATACGATACCTCTTGCTAAGACTGGTCATTTGATTGTCTATTAAACACAAGTTATTTCATTAAGGTAGCATTCTTAGTTTCCGAGACTTTCAGGTATCTTTATGTGACCCTAATTCATTGCTCTCGAGTGTGGTCCTATGTTTATATTGGGTGCAGCAAACCTGTGTGCCTACAATGTTCTCGTCATTTGTGCGCTGACTGCCAATAAATTGACTCATTATGACTGTTGTCAAAAGTGTAAGTATTTGTTACCAAAAGTGGATGTTTTGTTTTTGTAGTTCTAAATTTAATAATTTAAGACTTTCTTCGATATATAAATAGGCTTAGGTGACAAAAAGTACTCAAAATAGAACCTAACTTGTAAAAAACCGAAAAGTGCCATAATTTTTGAATTTTTCCAATTTCTATAATTTAAATAATAAAAGATGATTATATATTTACGTTGTTATATTATAGAATCCCATAGCTTTAATATGGATTTAGTTTTGAATCGATAGAGAATCATTTTCATCAAAAAAAATTGCGTGTGAATTTAGGAGCCTGTGAGACTCCATGTCCACAGTTGTGTTAAAAAAAAATGACGTCCATAGTTAAAGGTTAACATCAAGTATACTTGAAGAACAAATGAGAGCACCTACTAAAGAAGAAGTCAAAATCGTAATCACATTACACAAAGAGTTACTTACAAATGTATCGACCGTTTCCTTTTGTTATATGTTCGAATCATTGCTTTGGTTAATAAAATTCATCTTGATGACTATCCATGGATTCTGAGTCATCGCATTTATATATTGCAGTATTATAAGTTGTAATAAATTCATCTCTCGTAGTAAATACTCCGGTTAAATGTAAATTGAACTAGTTCTGTTACTGTGAGTCATTGGAGTGGCGAATAAATTGATAAATATAGGTGTTGTCCTTTGCAAAAGGTAAACTTTTTGTAGTACGCAGAATTAATGTGCAGAATGTACCAAACTATACACGTTGTAAAATTATAATACTGGAGTGTAGGTATTAACGTTATCCTTATCATAAATATGTTTATGTTATTATAAGTTCTAACTTAATAATTCTTTGTCCATTGTAATAATAATAATAATTGAAATAAAGAATATCTAAGTCTGTATGTACCTACTTATTGTTTCCGAATTCAATTGAACAGTGGTCTCATACTGTAATCTACACATTCATTAGATTAGGTTCATCAATATGCAGTCTTTTGCATTTATCTCTATGTATCAGTCAAAATTAAAGTGCAGGTCAGTACATTTGGATTTGCCAATAAACAGTCCTTTTCAATATTTATTTATCATCTATTCAGAACCTGGTGAGGAAGTCCTTCAACATTTGCAACACAAAGCAATGTACGCAAACTAGAATATGTCGCATGTTTAAGAACTCTCTCACACTGCAAAACTCAAAAAACTGGTCAGTCATTCAAGGATAGCGAATGTTTCGACGACCTCAGTATGAATGCTGAGATCTTCGTAACATGCGCTTTTGCTGAAGCATCGTTGCCTACTTGGATATTTTCTACACAATCTTTCTAGCGCACAATGCAACTTGTTGACATTATAAACTCTACTAAAAATCAAAATGTAAATTTGGGGCTCATCATCATCGATTCACCGCAAATGAAATAACACAAAAGAATATCTTAATAATCTAAAAAATATACCTAAGTTGTTTAATAATCTAAAAAATATACATGTTGTGGTCTTGAATTCGTAAACACCGGTTTAATAAGATCCACTCGAGCGTACAAGTGAAATTGATTACTTCCATAATAGCACAGTACATAATCACTGACGAGCTACTTATAACACTCATATCCGCACGAAATTCCTTTTACATTTCCCGAATATTCCGAACTCCGTAACAGTTTTTGCCTGCACTTTGAGGATATCCAACAGGCAGCTATTATATAGCTATATATGGCTATATATGTATGCAGATCATATACCAAGCAATAATGTATTTGAATTGGACCCATACATATAATCTCCGAAATCTATATTCATATCATCATTTTCCGCCTGCCCCTATTCCAATTTATTTGGTGTCGGCGCAGTAAGTCTTTTCCTTCCATACATCACCCAACCGTAAAACCAGTTTTTCATAAAACTAATCTGACAAATGGGAAAGCGGTCCTGAGACCGATAGCATGGTTAGTTGTCAGTCAGAACCTTCTGTGTCAGAAAGTATGCACTGTTGCCGGATTGACTTAGGCAGCTGACCATGGCCAAATCGTGCGTCAATAGACTTGTTTCTCGTAAAAAATAAATCATTGCCTGAAGGACATGAACAAAAATTGAACATGTTTTTAGGAGTAGATTGTAAGACGATATTAACTGAACCTGATAAAAGTGCTCGTTACAGTTGATTTATTGATTCAATACAGACCCAAATACGCAATCGTGTATCGTGTCTAAGTGAGCCTATATTTGGTTAGTAATATCGGTGCATTAATTATATGCTGTCAGCAGATTTTGCTTGCGTAATAGTTTATAGCGAACTTTGAGCCATCTTGTATGAATAAAATTCGATGCTACGAACCTGTTGTTATCAAGGATAGGATAGTGTACACCACGGCTAGCATGCAATACTCCATACTCGTTCCTTTTGCACAGAAGATATTCTTTCGCGCTTTTTATTCAAATCGCACTGTCATAAGTAACTGTTGTCTGTGCTTCTTCTCGACGTTATCGTTGCTGCCATTCAAAAACCTGAAAATAATGAATTGGTTGAATTAGAACTCGCTCATATCATCATCATAATTTCAGCCGAAAGACGTCCACTGTTGGACATAGGCCTCCCCAAACACCGCTACTTCGACCGGTTCTGTGTTTCTCGCATCCAGCGGATTTCTGTGGAGCAAGGTCATCGGTCCACCTTGAAGGCGATCTTCCAACGCTACGTCTCATACCTAATCTCAATAAATTAGCGTACTAGTTAATATTAGGTACAAGTTATTATGAATTTGTATGTTCGAAAGTCAAACTAGAATATGTGTCGACAACTCTTCACGTTCTCCGTATCAACAAGATTTAAAACACTCAGCAGATTTCTTACAGTTCTCACAAAGACTGAAATGTTAAAATTAGGTTCAATATTGTTTGATACGTAATACACCCGGCAACACGTTCGTTATGCACTGTAGCGGTGAATTGGCGCACTTGAGCACTATTTTCAAGGTCCTGACACGCTTGTTTAAGGCCTTTCCCCCCGTCTGGGGTTGGCTTTTGAACAATGAATGATATACATTTTTTGTTAAATTGTAAAGTATATAGTTATTTTGCCGCCGATGATCAAGGCTCATGACTTCCTCGCCTGCATAGCTATTCACAACCATTCGACAGACTATCTTGTCGAAAACGACATATTTCGATAACCTGATTTGCCTTGCGCCCGACAGTACACAGCTGTCGGAAGAATAGTGGACATTTATTTGAATTTAACCGAAAATATTTTCTTGTTTCGGATTTTTGAACAGCGTTTAGAGGACGCCTTCGATAACATTGATTGATGTTCGATTCGGAACGGAAGCGTATCAAATGGTTGTGAAATTATGTGCTAGTCTCTTCTCATACAGGTATCAGAAGAGATTTGTGCCCTGTGACAATAATAGACTGGTGTTATTTTTTTACGGCAATATTGTTATCCTCAAGAGGTACGAACGCTGTTGTAATACTGAATAGTTTAATAAGCGTACTATTTATAGGGAATATTATTTTACCTACTTTTAATATTCTTATGGCACCGTTACTCAGAGTTTGTTACGCAAATACATAATTTGAAAAGTATTATTATACGCCATATATTTATACGCTATGGACATTATTTACGATAATTTTATGTATATCAACTGGTAGAGCATGATATATTTACGTACATAATTTATTTTGTATAAGCTAAAATCCCAATATTTAATTAAATATGTTGTGCTTAGAGTAGAGCACACCATAGTAATACTTGAACTTATATAACTAGTACCTACCCAATTGGTTCATTGAAACGAGTTCGGCCATAGTAAAGAAAAGCGGTACAAAAGCCGAAAGAGTTTCAACATTTGGCGGACTGTTGCGTATGGGCACTGCTCCAGTGTTCAACCATGAAATAGAATTATCTGAACATTTTGTCTCACCGTTGCAGGATTTCACAATTGTTGAACTGCTGTTCTGTTACAATTGATTATACCTGCAATAGTTGCGTGTATTTGCAGACAAGTATTCTGAGTATTCTGCACGGCGGCGGTATATAGAAATACTCAACTGGCTTACATATTCTAATTTGTGTGTTTAGTGCTAGGATGTTAACACATAAGTTATATTAATAATAATATATTTATTTAAAAAATATAAGGCATGAAAATTAGTACAGTTTTGCTTAAATAACAATAACAAGTTCCTAGTTAATATTTTAATTTACTAGTCTTACGCTATATGAATACGATTATACCCTAATAGAGGCCCGTCTCTGCTTCGCATGTTTTTTTTTCGACTTGACAAAACATCGAGATTTCTTTTATTATGTAAGTTTAATATTAATGTGCTCGTATCTAATATATAAAAATTAATGTTTATTTATTCTTCCTTTATGCGCTGCCATGCCGTTAATCCGATTGCGGTAAAACTTTGACAACTTATTGCTAGCACTTGCACGAAGGTTGCAGGCATAGTACAATTACCTCTGGAGTCAGGGTTCCATATTTTTTCAGTTTATGCTAACAAATAATTATTTCTTCTGCTGCAGTAACGCTGGTTATAAATAAAAATCTTCTGCAATTAATTGCGTTTAGTTTAGAAGAATAACCCGGTCACACAGGCAGACACGAAAAGCGTCTTTTATCATACTATCCTAACTATAATATTATAAATGCGAAAGTAAGTTTGTTTATTTGTTTGTTACCTTTTCACGCCTAGGTAAACTACTGAACCGATCATCCTGAAATGTTGCAAATACGTTGTCAGGTGTACAGAAACGGACATAAGGTACTTTTCGTCCCGAAAAAAAGTGCTGTTCCCGTGGAAAACAACAATAACGTTATTATGATAATAGATGTCATGTCTTTCGAATCATGATTGAATTATATTAGAAACTTTAGATTTTTTTTAAATATATTAAGCCTAATACATTTTGTGAGCCTATAGTGTCGATACACTGGACATACAACATTGGGTATATGAGCGTCCTAGAACAATGTTCCGTTCTGAGCTCATGAGTGCAACGGCCTAACAACAAGCAAAGTACAACCCGAATTGATTGTCAAATTCTAAATTAATGCGAGCGAAGCCGCGGACAAAAGCTAGTCCTACTAATATTATAAACGCGAATGTTTGTGAGAATGAATGGATGGATGTTTGTTACTCTTTCACGCAAAAACTACTGCACGGATTTGGATGAAATTTGGCACACAGATAGTTTATAACCAGGATTAACACATAGTATACTAGATAGTTATTTTTATCCCGATATTCCCACGGGATCAAAACTTATGCGGGTGAAACCGTTGGGCGCTGCTAGTTTATATAATAATATGTACAGATTAGTCGTATTTTCGGTTGTCCTTACCTCAACATTTTCGATTTTATCAAAATGCTGGCGAGCACTTTTCGTTTTACAAGGTGAACAACACTGTCACTGTCAGGCGGCTGTTGAGCCGTGCGTGTGCCCTACCACTTACCGGAGTATAAACCTCAAAGTGACACTGGTATTTCAGACCCGTTCTTATTACATTTTGGTTGCATACCTGTGATGCACAGAACCATAAGTTAGTGTTATTTCGTAAACAAAACAATTTCAAGATCACGATGCTAACAGAAACAAAAGAAATTATATCATCGATGTAGAGCAAGTTTCAAATTTCTAAATAAAGTTTTTATGATTTAGGAATTGTAAGAAGTAATTAAAAAATAGGTTTTTTTAACGTTTTAATTTAATTACTTTGTAAAATGACAAAGAAGCCTTTAGGGTTCTTTATTATTTTAACAAAAAGTGAAAGTATTAAATAATTAAAAAATAGTTTTTTGTTTCGTTTTCAGAGTCTTACTTAAATTAATTATTTGTAAAGGCTTCCTTATGATTTTTTTTATTGTAATTAAAAGTGAAATAATTAGTTGGTTTAGCAACGAATTATTTTGCAAAACTTTTTTTGTTTCTTACAAGCATATCTCTTATGATACCGGTTTTGGATCGCGTATCTTTCGACATTGCACCGCGGCAGCAGTGTGACCGTTACATCACTTTTTTTTTATTTTGTATGCGGCAGTTTAAGGACTTTCAAAATATTGGTACAAATTCGAATCACTGTGTATGATTCTAAACCCCCCTTGCGCCTCGAATCACTAAATACATTTGACGCAAAACGGAGTTAAAATATCGTGCTATATAATTCAATTCTTTGAAGTTGATTGAGACGGACGATTTTATTTAGTGATTTACACTTGGGCCTAAAAGTCATACAAAATAGCTGCATTCACATTGTTCTGTAAATAACGTACCTTATACTCAGAATATCCGCATGGTATTCGCTGAAGGTCGTACAGGTGTACGGCCCGTCCTCGGCATGGCTCTAAAACTCATTTCACCGTTGTCATGGGGGACTTCAACGTGAAACTGGGCAAACGAAGTGATGATGAGCTGCGAGTGGGGCAATTTGGAATTGGACGTGGAAACCACCGGTCCCGGTGGTTTCGACCTACTGGCTAGTTTTATGGGGAACGAAGGCCTCTGTGATGAATTCTTTCTTCAAAAAGCGTGAGCACAGAATGTGGATCTGGCAGAGCCCGGATGGTGCAACTAAAAATGAGGTTGACTTCATTATGTCGACGAAGAAGCAAGTATTCAATGATGTCTCTGTGATCTACGCGGTGAAAACCGGAAGTTATCACCGCATGGTAAGAGGCACATTGAACTTAAATATCAAACTGGAAAGATCTCGACTCATGAAATCTACGCTCCGCCCAGCACCGATCCAAGTCCAAAACTCCGCGAGCTTTCAGCTTGAACTTCAGAATCGTTTCTAGTGCCTAGGGAGCTCTGTGGAGGTGTCAGTCCATACGGTCGGATCTAAAATCTTCAAGACCTCCGTATGTGGGACTCCCTGCCAGAGTGGCAGTATACCCACTAAAACTCAGCGGTGTTCCCTCATTGCCTTGATGGGGGGGTCATGGGAATCCGGCTCAGCCTTTGCGTCCACAATCCCCCCTGCGCATGCCCGCCAGCTGGCGGGCCCTGCATGTCCCCCCGAGTGGGGGGCTACGGGATGGGCCGGGAACACCTGGCCATTCCCGTCCGGCACTGGTGGAAGCCTGTGCAATGCAGGCGAGGGTGAAACCCCCGCACCCGTCGCCTGCTGGCTTCCACCTGGGAGGAGTCGGAGATGACTGTCATACTGACGTCTTCTTCGACCCCTCCTCCGCCTTCGGAGCGGCGCCGCGAGAGGGTCTTCCTCCCGCACGCGCTCCGCCGCCTCCATCTGGGACATGACATGTTCGCAGAAGGAGGCGACTGCCACCCAGGACCCCTCATCCCCCAGCATGGCGTTGACCAGGCCGGGGAGCGAGAAGTCCGTTCCGATCGCCGCAGTGAGACTGCGGCGCGGCCCGGACCACGACGGGCGCGACCACGAAGGCCCAGATGAAATATCTGGGTCTTGTAATCGACAGTAGGTGGCGTTTCGGCCCGCAGTCTTCAGCAGGCGCGTCGACAGCCCGCTGAAATGCGGGCCGAAACGCCACCTACTGTCGATTACAAGACCCAGATATTTCATCTGGGCCTTCACCTCAATTCGGACGCCCTCCACAAAGATATGGGCGTCTGGTGGTTGGCGCTCCCGAGGCCCATGGAAAAACACGGCCTCGGTCTTGTGCAGCGCCACCGTCAATCCTAGACGGCTGATCCTCCCTGCGACCAAGGATCCGCCCGCTGAGGCCAAGTTGGCCGCCTCCCTGAAACTCTTTCCTCGGGCGGTGAGGAGAGTGTCATCCGCGTAGCAGACGACACTCGTGCCTCGGAGGAGAGTTCCCCGCAAGAGCCAGTCGTAGCCGACGTTCCAGAGGAGAGGTCCTACGACTGACCCCTGTAGACGCCGCATGTATTGAGGCACCCCGTGGAATCCGAACGCCTCTAAGATGGTGCTGTGGGGAACAGAGTTGAAGGCGTTGGCTATGTCGAATGACACCGCCAACAATCCGTCCCCCGCCTCCATCGCCTCCTTCACCTGGCCCTTAAGGCGAGCCAGCGCGTCAGCGTTGGAAGGCCTCCCACAAGGTGGGCCGACTACCTTGTGAAGACCGCAGGAACCCGTTGGATGCGAGAAGTACAAAACTGCTCGAAGTGGAGGTGCTTGGGGGAGGCCCATGTCCAGCACTGGACGTCTTTCGGCTGAAATGTTGATGGTGATGATTTAATGATATGTAGGCAGACACGTCACATTGCTTTGTATTAAAATAGCAAGTCGATACGTTGAATAAAAACAGTTTAAACAAGTTGAATGGTTTCAAAAACATGTATACTGTCACTATACATAATTTGCGTAAATTACTGCGTAGCGTATCTAATACCTTGAATATTGATTCAATGTTGTAAAAATATTTGCACAATGCATCCTACGTAGTTTGCTGAAACTTTATCAGGCATAGGTGTGGTTACTCAATACCCTGTCGGGCACAGCATAATAATAGGAGAGAAGAAGCTTTGAAAACTTAACTTAGGTATCAGTTTTCTGAACTAAATTTAATGTTATTTTAATTGATTTTATTTGTAACTGACTATTTACACTAGATACTAAATTAAATGACTAACTAACTTACGATACAAATAAATATGTAATGTATACTATATGTTATTATGTTAGGTTTTTTTTTATATACACCTGCGTGCAAAAAAATGGCCCACCCCGTGCTCTCCATTTGAGAGACTTCATCTCAAAAATCTAAATGAACATAATTTATTATTTTACATTGTGTGAAGGTAGGTAAGGTACAGTTTATACACGTGTTTTGATAAAAGCAATATTCTTGACAAGATTGACTCGATTTTTCAGATGTCGTCATCACTCATAGGTCAATAATTTCAACACTAGATCTCATTGTTGAAATCATCGACCTATGCAAAATTTTGCATTAGTCAACCGTTTGGCGAAAAAATATTTCAACATAAGGTCACATTTAGCAGCGGACTTGCGGACGGCGAGCAATGGGCAGTTCGCCGTCCGCTAAGGACCAGGCCCGGGTCGACGGCGCGTTGTGTTCCACGCGCGCCTCAAAGAGATGTCAGCAGTAACTGACGGGGTCCGTTAGGGCCGATGCCTGCCAGGGTCGCGGATTGTCACAGGCAACTGAAGGAACACGGGTGGGTTTTAGTGAGTGAAAGCCTGACACACCCTCTCGCTCCGTCTGGAGCGGGAGAAGTTATTTGATAATTTGACACCCCAAAAAAAAAGGTCACATTTAGCAACGCATTCAACTATACTGTGCCAAAATCATTGTGAATCGGTCATCATTTCATTATCATGAAGTGGTGCAACGCAATCATGTAGTTTTTTTTTTGCAAAAGAAAGTCATTCAACCCTTAGGTTAAAAGGACAACATTGTGGGAGGTATACAAAAAAAAAATATTTTGTATTTTAGGCCCCTGTCAGGTAAATTCAAGCGATGTCAGACTGACGTAAATACTATGATTTGTTTTTATTACTAACCTTTTTATTTTTTGGGAAATATGTATGCCCTCGGTTCTATTTAAATATAAGCCTAAAGAAAATACATTCACTCAGACCAAATTAATACAAGCTCTAAATTAAGATGTCAACCGAGATCATAGAGATATCTAGCACATAAGCTGACTTTCCACGCACGATTAAGTAAGTTATTAACGGATCTGATACAAGTTATGTAATTGATGTTATTACTTCTATTTACGTAGCCCCAACTAATGTATAGACACTACATGTACTGCAATACTGTTTACCTTGTACAAAAATTATGACCGATACATTACGATGAGAAGAAAAAAATAACCTAGCTGCAGCATCAGGTTGTCTCTACTTGATAAATGTTGGCCAAGAGCATCTTCATCTATCCCTTGGCCACGAAGAACATACACAAAATCATAAACTCACCCACCGAAGAAGTGGTCCAAAATTAATTTGCATGATTCCATGCCAAGCTAGCACACTATACAACGTGTAACGTTAAATGCGCAAAACCTCAGACACCCCAACTGATTTTTAATTCATTTGACAAATTTCAGAGAGAAAATAAGTCATTAAATTTTTTTTAAAGGTTTTATGTGCTGTTTTAGTTTTGCTGGCCATTCTGATCGTTTCTTGCATCTGCGACGACGCTTTATCGAGGGAGGAGTCGTCACCGGGCCGCTGCGCCGCGCTCACATAAGCTTGCTTGACCTATTAATAAATAGACACGGCAACGTTTTTAATGAAGATTTTTTGAAAAATGTGACCTATATTAAAAAGTGGTTCAATTAATTCTGCTCGTTATTCTGATCAAACTATTTTCAGGTTTTGCGCATTTAACGTTACACGTTGTATATAAGAGCTTGTAAAATCGCGGTTACGACTTAAAACTAGCTAATATTGTATTACCAACATACTCTACTTCCCGACAACTATCATCAAGTTCAAGATATTTGATTGGATAATAGCTAAACATTTCATTACCAACGCTGAGTGGCTGACCTTACAGTAACACTTGGTAACGCACAAATAGGGTTAAAGTTTACTTCGGACTGTTGTCACACGTTAAGTAACTTGCGTAATAGATACTCCAGAATTTATAAATCGATTCCGTTCTCGGTATTTTGTATATGGATACGGCAATGGCGCCAATTCTCTTGTTCACAAACTAAATTAAATTTAAGTTCAGTGCATATTTTTCGTTCTATTTCTTTGTGAAAAGGATGGAAGATAAATATTAGTTTAGTCCTGTCAAATTAGTCAGCGCCTGACGTAAATTGACGTATTTTAGTAGCCAATTTTTAAATCACGTGTAAACTTGTCTATAGAGAATCTTAATTTGACAGGACTAAACTAATATTTATCTTCTGTCCTTTTCTTAATGAAATAGAAAGAAAAAGATGCAACGAACTTAAATTTAGTTTAGTTTGTACACAACAGAATCGACACCAATGTGCTTCTCAAGTTCAATGGCATGTATCTCGCACATTCGAGATATTATCAATACTACCAATTAGCACGTTGTCGGGTTTTGAGGACGCTGTTTTACCTATTTAAGATCAGTCTCTAGTTTAAAAGATCCGGGCGACTTCGAAATTTACTCTCATTATTTCATTGAATTGAAACTCCTGATCTACTTCCCGTCAGTCAATTTCCTCAGGAAACGATCCAGACCGATTGGAACACTTCCGTAACAAAACGCTTCGTCATTTAAATAGATACCAATCAAAAGCTGAACTACTTACAACGCACTTTAGCTTTTATTGCAAGCTGACCTTCATTAATATGAAGGCCAAGAAATATTTCACAGAACCATGCTAATAGAACCATAATATTTGATAACCCAATAACAATCGCAGCTATCGATACGGTCGTTAAATCAATACAGAACTGGAAATCTACATTTACATAACACTAACCTAGAAATTTAGTTCGCGGACGATATATTTTGATAGGCATTCCAATTATTGCCCAACGACAGTGTCAAGGACTCGAACAGCATCGGATACTCTGTTATGGACAAAATATTTAGCAAATGTTACATCAGCGTTTATTCTAATTAGCCGTTCTAAATGACGAAAACACACCCAGACGAATTCGTGTTAATGGCAGCAACGTGAGAGCTTTTATTTATTTATTTATTTTACCATTTATGTACACACATATATAAACAGACAACAGACAACAACAGAACAGAAAAATAGGTACAAAGGTGATGCTTATTTCTTAAGAAATCTCTTCCAGCATACCTGCGATAGGACATTAGATAGAGAGATGTAGACAGCGTGTGAAAGAGTAAAGGAGACAAAAAGAATACATAAAATCGTGTCGTGTTTAATTAAATAAATAAACATAATAGGCAAGATTCTCCAACATTAAAGTGAAGCAATGTTATGGACTGGCACTGAATTCAGGAAGTTACACAATAATGAATTATTAAATTCTTTAGGTATGTGAGCAAGACCGGACTGATCATCGTTGTTTGTAACATAAACTTGTCCTTAAGTTGCTTTGATACTTCAACCAGAATTAAACTTGAATAGATGTTGAATCACAAAGAAACTTGTTCGCTTTGGCAAATAGTACATGGTAATAATAACAAGCGGGAAACATATTGACCACGTTCGATTTTATTTGCCTATGACCTTTAATTTTATACCAATATATAGTGTGTATTTAAATGAATGGGCTGTAGAATTACTGCGTTTCACGTAATCGAACGAAACAATGCAAACTATGTAATGTCAGGGTAAGTCAACATTAATTAATCGCCCTACGACATCTGTCCATAATACATAGATATACAAACAATTTACTAAGTGATGATTATTCATAATGTAATGGCCCTTATAGCTTAGTATACATAAATAGTTATAATCTTTGGTATGATTGCATCTCCAAGGCTATGCTTGATGAATGAACTATCGTCTTCTGCATAACACTCTGTAACTGCCGCAGGTCTCGTAAGATTTATGCAAGCCAATCTTGACCTTGGCTGCATAATCTTTACATGGCCATTATTTACGTTTCCAATTGCTAAGTTTCGCTATACTTGGCATTGACTTTAATAATTCTTCAATGAAACCATTGGCTGTCTAAATACCTTAGTAACGTAGAGCTTCATTTCTCTCACGTACTCTACTGATATTTGTTGGATTCTGGATACTAAAGAATGGGAGTGTATATGGCAATCCAGTTTCAATCAATCTGATTCATGACAAATCGTCGAAATTGTTACATATTGCTGGGGCTCTATTTATAACAGAGCAAAGTTTACGGACTAACGAACCACTTCATATTACGTCGAACTAATGAGCACTAGACCTAAAATTAGATTTTGTTTACGAGTTTTCAACTTGACAGGACGTCTTGATAGACATCGGAGGCAGTGCGAAATTCGAAAAATATTTTAATTTGCATACATTACTTACTGTTCAATCAAAACACATTTACGTAAATTCAACACTGGATAAAGCCTTTTAAAAAAATTGTTAAGTAGTTTTATATATCACACTAGTTTTCACAGCTTCGTAATTAAACACGTGTGTTCGTTTATGTTGCGAAGTTGATTAAATATCTACACGTGTGCCTCCGTGCGGAGTCGGCGGCTGACTGACCAGCCAATGCCAAGACAAAAGTGCAGACATTTCTCGCGCAAGGACTTGTGACATAGAACGTAACGTAGGGCGCTGACTGCGCAGGTTCACAGACGCACACTTAATCAGATCTGCGATTGTCGCGCGGTCGCGGCTGCGCCGGCGCTTGCTTGTGCAAGAGCAACGGAAAGTATCTCGAAACGTGGTCCCCGTATTGTTATAAAACGGCCATTGCATACTGAATGACCCTATGATACAAAGTTTCTTTTTTTTATTAAGAAACTTGGAAATAATTGAATAAAATACACACAAACAATAAAAAACAACAACAATATACACAACAATAAGAACAACAAACAACAACAATATATACGAACTTGTTTAAATGGAACAATCAATAAATATTAATATTATGTAATTTAAACTAACCGTTACTACCAAAAATGCTCATCTTAAATAACTTTAGATCTGGTATTCTCGATATGCATCTTTACATAGTATAAAACACAGTCGCCGAAATGTCTGTACGCGCATAACATAACTTCCGAATTACTGCACCAAATTGGATAATTCTTTTTTTTTTTTGTTGTGTTCAGTATTGCCAGGACAGGGTTTGTATGAAAGAAAATTTCGGAAATTCGATAAACATAACACCTGTGTGAAGCTGGGTCGGGCCGCTAGTATAGTCATAAAAAAGGAATACCTACGAGTCTGCCAATCAACTGCTTGCTAAACTCGTTCCGTACAGTATGACATTTTAATAAGCAGGTTTTCAAGTCTGTATCACGAATAAAAACGTGAGTTTTTCCAATTCATATTACTTGTTGATGACATTGGATCCAGCAACGTGACAAAAGAATTAAAGACAGACAACGAAGCTAAGCATCCCGAACACAAAAATAAAGTCAGATAAATCTAATCGAATCAAACGCAGTTACGCTAACGGAGCAACGTGCGCGCTGACACGACACGTCATTAGATCATTACTCCAAGCGCTATCATCCGGCCGACATCGACAATCGACCAATTGAATCGTCCCTGACACTGCTCTACGTCACTATATTAGTATCATCATCCATAGCCCGACTTCACCCACTGCTGAGCATAGGCCACTCTTTTCTTATGCCAATCCCCCACGCTCCTGTGCCAGCCTCATCTACATCCTTCCCGAGATTGCAACAATGTCGTCGGCCCATTTCGCCGCCGGAATACCGACATCTAGTCTTCCAGTCCTTGTTCGCCACACGGTCACTGCCTTACTCCACTTGTCATCACTGCATCTTGCAAGGCGCCAACATCCCAGCAAAAGAGGGCAGAGAAGCCACAGGACAACACATTGGGCGGTCCTAACATTCCCTATCGGTCTTCCTTCGTCATCATTGGAAAGCGAACTTAAATAACTTAGTAAGCGATGCGCGTAATCCAATTTTATCTCTCGATCGATCGAGTAAAGAGACAATGAGTTTTTAATTAAAGAGCCTTTGATTGTTACGAGTTCCGCACACGATACAGATATATCTGCTTGCTCTACATTGTACGTAATTCTACTTATCTGCGTAAACAGTGAATTCATAGAAATATTGTTATTGGAAATTCTTCATGCAGTTGGTCCCTATTTCACTGCATTCCGTCTTACGTCATACCAATAACATTCCAGATAATTTCATTCGAGTCCTTAAACTTAATTCTGAATTATTACTACCTCAGACTTCTTACTACTTACTATCGAATTGTCGAAGACATATTTTGCCCAAACGATTTTTTGATGTAATTTCAAGTAAAGTTAGCTTCCTGAAACCCGTTAGTTTTATTTCAGACAGGTTGTAACTAGCATCATTTATAGACAAGAAGTAATAAAAACGTCTTTTTATGGGTTGCCATTTCACTTTTCATAAACAATAATAATATAGTCGACGGCCGGTCTATATTATGTATATCTCGTAATACTTTCTGAGTAATTTTATATGAGTATGAATAATTAATGGTTTTATAGGTACGTGTACTGCAAAGGTTGAGGCATTTCCGATGACGTCGTCGTTCGTAAAGATAATAATCCCACGTCCACTCCCTGACAGACGCGTCTTGAATATAAATACACGATTTGGCGATCCGTTTCTTCCATTAACATAATAATATCAATTAAAAGAGTAGTAATTGACTAGCAAGCAACAGCAAGCCTTTAAAGTAATTATTACATGTTAATGTTAACGTAAATAAAAAGTACGTAAATAAATTGATATGTTCAATCTAGATGTGTAAGGCGGAGACCTAGGTGTCGTGTGATACAATTTAGAGCAGGCCTGCCTTTGTCTTGCAGTTGACTGCAATAGGCGCAGTTCATCTGATGCATTGCATTGCATTTATAAACGAAAAAAAAGAATGGCCCTAAAATAAAGCCTTGCGGCATTCCAAATTTAACATTTATAGCGTAAGAGTCATTATTCATTTGAAATATTAGTTTAACTAGATTCTAACACATTAAAAAGTAGGCAAGCATAAAGACAGCAAAACACCACATACCTACATATGTTGGAGAATTCGATTCTCGTTCATACATGCGTGATCCACCATGGCAAATGCATGAACTAAGTTTTGTGTTTCTAATACGGTAAAAGTTTGCCATATTTTTAGTAACTTAATTGGATATCTGTTACACATATAAAATAAATCTATTCAATTGAATCTTAAATTTATAAAATATTTAAGCGTCAATTGAATGTCTTCTGGCTGGTTAATCCTCATTATTTTCAAGTTCTAGGTAGGTACAGGTAGGCAGTTTCACATTAACATAATAGCCACTTTAAAACCGTGAGAAAATCAGCAACTAATACGTTGTTTTTCATTCATAAAACATAATGGAGCTATTTTCGCGTGTGATGATATTCATCGCAACATTTGTAAACAAACTCGGTGCTACATCCACAATGACAAATAGTTACGTAATTATTACTTGAAACCAATCCTACGCTAACAAAGTTAAATACCTTGTACTAATAGAATGGATAGCTATGAATGATGAGCACATGAACAGCAAAAAGTAAAAAATACTTATGCTGTATCAGAATGTAACTTCATTTCTAGCATACATATTGCTTTCAACATTATAGCTGTGATAAATCTTCTGTATTAAAGGCTATTTACTTTTAATATCGTTACGAAATCTAGTATTTACTGTACGGGACTTGAATGATAGTTATCGTTTGCCATCAGTTTCTAAGTTGTAATCTGTGGAAAATGTAGTGGGTAGTATATTTGTTAACTTAAATAAATAAATCATTTTTATTTCATATCAAATTACAAAATCCATATGTTGTTAGTAAATGTTAAGTTATTTCAATTTATTTTTATTAATATACTACTGTTGGTTTTCCCTTATGAAATTAAATAAACTAAAATAATCCCAAAGAAACTTTGCGTCTGCCAAGAGGACTCCTGAGTCCTTTTGAAGGCTTGCATGGAGTTACCAAATCGAACTCTTCATGGGGACACTGCAGCGTCTGCAGCCCATAATAAATGTTGTTTATATTCACAATCATTGGATTTTCAGTACACCACAGTCATTACAGAATCGAATATTCTACTATGTTACAAATTGGCACAGCGTTATGTAACCGTGAAAGTGTATTGTAATTCATCAAGTAATATTAACGCGTGGATATGTGCCACGCATCACTAGCGAGGCACACTCGCTGTATTTTAATTCAGTTCCTCGGCACATGAAGGTTGGTACAGATTCTTATTTGTTGGAAGGTGAAGGCCACGCAGTGAGCGGACGAAGGATTTAGTACGCAGGTGTTCAGCTGTGTCGGTCGATTAGTTTGCTGATTTGCATGTGATATTACAGTCATTATGGTGGCTACTAGGCCCACTACTTAAATGTCAAACGAATCCAAACAAATTGTGGTTAAGATATTTAAACCCTTGACCTGCAAGAGTACATAAATAAATAATAATATGCCAATGAGAGTAAAATAACATTCAAATGACTCATTTCTCGGAATTAGTGTTACCTACTGTAACAGGAAGATACTTTAAACCAATGTTTTCCCTTATTAGTATTAGAGATTACAGATAAAATTGAATCACAGTTGGTATACAAACTCTTAGTCATGATCGGCTACTGCTTATGTATATAACGAAAAAAAATGTGGTAAAAATTTTCGAATTTTTTCGACGAAAGTACGAAATACACCGGAAGAAGAAAGAGACCAAAATACAGCATTTTTACAAAAGAATAAAATTGAAAAAAATAACGAAATGACAATAGCTTCTGTCACTCTAAATGAGGTCTCAACCATAGTCAGAGTATGGAGAACAAGTATTCTTGTGGTTATGATGAGATCCCAATATCCGTAATTAGGGAACATATATCCATACTACCTGATCCTATGTGCGATTTTTATTTTTATAAAAAATGTAACAACAAAAATTCATATAACACTACTTGCTATGTAAATATCAGTGACAGGAAGCTATTAAAACATCATCAATGTAAACTAAGTGGAACAAAATCGTATTATTGAAGCTAACTAAAAAACTACCCAAGCAAAGTTAATAAAATTTTAATTAATATGGGACCACCCCTGAGGCATACCTTATCCATTAAAAAATGAGAGAATTTTGCAAATCCATCTATGACGGGGTTATGCCCGAACATACATGGAAAAAAAATATATACAACGTGTAACGTTAAATGCGCAAAACCTGAAAATAGTTTGATCAGAATAACGAGCAGAATTAATTGAACCACTTTTTAATATAGGTCACATTTTTCAAAAAATCTTCATTAAAAACGTTGCCGTGTCTATTTATTAATAGGTCAAGCAAGCCAAGGTCAGCGCGGCGCAGCGGCCCGGTGACGACTCCTCCCTCGGTAAAGCGTCGTCGCAGACGCAAGAAACGTCAGAATGGCCAGTAAAACTAAAACAGCACATAAAACTTTTACAATTTTTTTAATGACTTATTTTCTCTCTGAGATAGGTCAATTGAATTAAAAATCAGTTGGGGTGTCTGAGGTTTTGCACATTTAACGTTACACGTTGTATAATGCAAATTGAGAACCTCCTTCTTTTTTGAAGTCCGTTAATTAAATCAATTCTTAAACAAAAAAATGCCAGAATTTACTTGCAAGATTAAAAGGTACCCCAATAACAACTTTGTCAGAAATGAGGGTGTACGGTGGTATACTGAACACATCTGCGTACTGCATCTGCGTTTATAGGGTACATACGTGATGTTATGTTGTGCGATTGCGTAAACAATGCATACATATGCGATAGCAGCACAAGCAAACTATCGAACAAAAAAAGAATTTTGCAAATCCGTCCATATATTACGGCGTTATGCCCGAACACACATAAAAGATATACAGCGTGTAACGGAAGGGGGGTATCAACCCTGAAGGAGGTGAATGTGCTCATGAAACTCAACAACTTTCCCCAAAGAACATAGGTCGAAATATGAAAAAAAAATTTGGCCCTCCCTTACAAAACTGACTACCAGCTGATTGATTTACTATGGGAGGGCCAAATTTTTTTTTCATATTTCGACCTATGTTCTTTGGGGAAAGTTGTTGAGTTTCATGAGCACATTCACCTCCTTCAGGGTTGATACCCCCCTTCCGTTACACGCTGTATACATATATATATAAACATCCGAATTGATAACCTCCTCCTTTTTGAAGTCGCTAGGCTTATCCCTTGTCCGCTGTGCTAGTAGCCCGAGCGCAGCTTGCAAATCAGTAATGAATGATGACAATTTGTCTAGATGCTTCCGCTACGTGATTGTTTTCCTTACATTGTTACTTAATAACCGCTTCACGATTCTTGTTTATAGATCGATATTGTGATCGATGTTTAAGAATTGAGAAGTTAGAAAGGGGGAAATGTATCCAGATTGGTTTTGGTAAACGTCTATTAGCCAATTAAACTTATTGGGAAGGTAGACAATCCGATCACTAAAGCACCAGTGCGATTACGGGACAAGTCTTTACAGACCAGCACTCTAATTGCGTAACACACTATTACTCTCAATTTGAATCATTTTGATGCATATTGCTAATCCATTGCTCCATATGTTCGAAAAATGTGTCTGCTCAACAACGTAAATAACGCAATGAATGTTGTTGAACTGTTAAAATGAAACCCATTGCTACTGATAGCGTGTTACGCAATTACCCTGGAGATCCAAAGAATTTCAACATGAAATTCTTCACCGCTTATTAAAAAAAAAAAAAAAACGTTGTTCCATACATTTGCGTAGGTATGGCAATCACACTGCAGTTTCTTTCTACGTTACTTTAGCTAGCCTATTGCCAGGATAATATGGCAACTGTTGCATTTACTCGATTGTTGCCAAATAGTTTATTGGCTTTCACACAATCTTACCAGCACTTGGGTGGGGTTTAGGTAAATACCAGCAATTGTTTGTCATAGGTACATAATATGTTCAGTTCAATCATAGTGCTCTCGTGAAATATGACTACAACCTCAATTTTATAACTAGGAATTACTAACGTAGTCAGTAATGTAATTTAACTTTTAGCATTTCTAAGACAGAATGATTTGATAGAAAGATTTATTTATTTGAGAAAAAACACGCACATTACAGACATAAATCCAATTTATTGCACAGTAAGTTAAGTTTCAATAAAAAAAAAGACATAATAAAGGAATAACAATAGGAAATAATACACCAAATGAAGAAACAAAACAAGTAAAACTAACAAATAACAAGGCACAAAAACTCATCTTTCGTTCATCGTCTGAAGATAATAATAATATCGTCGACCGTAGGTTCAATTGCTGTAAGGGACAAAATACGATTTTTCAGGAGAGGCCGACAAAGTTTTTTTTCGGACTAAATCGCCCATAACTTTTTTTGTTATTAACCTTTTTCGGGTCTGATTTCACACATAAACTTGTATTTTAGTGCTCTATCTACATGTGTAACATTTATTTAAATGAGTTAGCTATTTAAGAAAATAGATGTCCCTTACAACAACGTATTTTGTTAGTAATGTCCCTTACTGCCCAAGTATCTTGTAGTCCCGTCCCTTACATTAAATTGACCTCTACGTTGGATCCAATCTATTAATGAAAAAATAGTGTAAAGGACATGTTGAACAAATTAATGAAAAAAATACAATGTAAAGAGATTTTTGACAGAAAATGAAGTACACACTTTTGACGTACGGATATCTTAAATTTGGAAATCGTTATAAGAAATCATTTAAAAGACATGAAAATGTATTAGAACCGTGTGTGTGCTTTTTTGTATGTCGCTTACATGCAATGTTTGTACAATTGTAATAGCAAATTTGTATTAGTTTGAATAAAACAATTTTTATTTTATTGTATAAAAATTGTTTTATTAATAATTTTTTTATTTATGTTACCATTTTTTTAATAATTTGATTTTAATAAACATCTTATTAAAATCAAATTATTAAAAAAATGGTAACAATTTTACCTATACTTACTTTGAATTCTTATTCAAATAAAAGAGTAGCTGCAAAAACCGCGCACAATCCCGACCAAACATGTAGCTGAAGTTCCAAACGTTTGAACTCCAAAAGTAGAAAAGGCTGCTCTACTACTTTCTTATATGCAAAAAATCGAAATAATGAAAGATATATTGAATAATAAACCTTAATTACGATTAATAAGACATATCATTGTAACATATTGTTATTATTGCATTAGAAAAAAAAAATATAGAGTGATTATCTAAATAATAAAAAGGGAACAATTTAATCAGATTACATTTATAAAAAACAACAAAAATAATGGCTTTTTGGCAAATTTAAGTTGTCTGGCCCCTTGAAACTTTTTGAAAAATTTCTGGAAAATCAACTAAAGAGTGCCGAATGATTTTCGAAAATATTTATCATCCGGCAACTACCCCTTCTATTGTTTATTTATAAAAAAACAACAAAAATAATGGTTTTTTAGCAAAATTAAGTTCTCTGGACCCTTGAAACTTTGTAAAAAATTTCTGATAAATCAACTAAAGAGTACCGAATGATTTTCGAAAACATTTATCATCCGGAAACTACCACTTCTATTACTTATTTTATAAAAAACAACAAAAATAATGGTTTTTAGCAAAATTAAGTGCTCTGGCCCCTTGAAACCATGTGAAAAAATTCTGGAAAATCAACTACATAGAGCCGAACAATTTTCGAAAAAATTTTTCATGCCGAAACCACCCCTTCTATTGTTTATTTATAAAAAATAACGGCTTTTTGGCAAAACTAAGTGCTCTGGTCCCTTGAAACTTTGTAAAAAAAATTTGATAAATCAACTAAAGAGTGTCGAATGATTTTCGAAAACATTTATCATCCGGAAACTACCCCTTCTATTGCTTATTTATAAAAAAAACAACAAAAATAATGGCTTTTTGGCAAAATTAAGTTCTCTGGCCCCTTGAAACTTTGTAAAAATTTTCTGGAAAATCAACTACAGAGTGCCAAATAATTTTCGAAAACATTTATCATCCGGAAACTACCCCTTCTATTGTTTATTTATAAAATATAACAAAAGTAATGGCTTTTTGGTGCTCTGGCCCCTTGAAACTTTGTAAAAAATTTCTGATAAATCAACTAAAAAGTGCCGAATGAATTTAGAAAATATTTATCGTCCGGAAATTAACCCTTCTATCATTTATTTATAAAAATAATGGTTTTTTAGCTAAATTAAGTACACTGGCTCCTTGAAACCTACTACCCTACTACAAAGTTTCAATGGGCCAGAGCACTTCGTTTTCCCAAAAAGCCATTATTTTTGTTGTTTTTAACGACAGATGAACTCGCACTGATACCACTTTTTCATGCCCGCGCGCTGCTTTCGCATTGGTACTATCCTCTCTTTTGCACACAGAAAGACGTTGTGAGATAGAAAAGGATGGTAATAGTGCAATAATTCGATTCAAATAGGTGTAACGTTGACACTGCTTAAAGTATGACAATGCAAATTGGGGTAAGGGACAACTATGTCAAAACTCGTGCAATCCATTTAAAGTATGGATGATATTTATTTTTTGAGACAACAAAGACATTAGTGTAAGGCCAGTTTTATTATTGTTTCTTAAAAAATAAACCATGTAATGGTAATTCGTTGATTGGGAAGACCCTTACTTTATTTCAAGTGGATTGGCGGCGATAATTACACCATTTCAAGTTCCTATATTGCATAGTTTTTCAGATACATTGTTATTATGGGGCTGATTCTAAATTTGGATCCAAAAATCATTAGAGTAAGGGACATTTTTTTTAAACTAGATTTTTTTTATATTCACCATTCGATAGAGCGAAAAATTCTGAACAAAACTGTATACTCAACTCATTTTGGGTATTTTGTCCCTTACAGCAATTGAACCTACGGTCGACGATATGCTGAATATTTCATTTTCTATTGTGATTTATGAAGTTCCGTCGTTCCCTAGTAAGATTTTATCAAAATTACTAAATCCATTGCATTTCTTTGTTGCAGTTAACAGACATAGTAAACGCGATGTCGACGCGCGGCGAGCTGCCCTTAGAGCTAGCGCTCCGGGGGCGAAGCTCATCGATAGCGACAACGTTGCTGCAGCACTGCGCGGACGCCGATGCGAGGGGACCGCGCGGCAGGACCCTACTGCATCGCGCCATTGATTCTAGAGACGCCTTCTCTGCTAAGTTCCTTGTCGATAATGGCGCAGATCCCAATTTAACCACGAAGTAAGTCATTGCTCGGTGAAGGCCGCAGGTATCCGCTGGATGCGAGAAGCACAGAACCGTCCGAAGTGGCGGTGCTTGGAGGAGGCTTACGTCCAGCAGTGGACGTTTTCGCTATGTAGAGCTCGTCGCTCCCATTCATCTGTAGTATTTTCCTAAACCTGGTCGTTTTATTCTAAGGAAGTACCCAGGTGGACTGCACATTTAAGTGTCAATGGTATGTTTTTGTACGTTTGCTTGGCATCCAATTGATAGCCTACCGGGTAGACTATCAATTGGCTGCCAACTTCTTTGGGATAGGCCCTTTTTTTTTATTTCGGGGTGGAAAATCCTCATGGATGTCCGCCGCCCTGGGGCGGGCGGCGGGGTCTGTCAAGACTCTTACTGACTAAAAACCACCCCGGTGTTCCCTCTCTCACCTACGCCGGGGGTCGCGGGAACGAACGATACTTCCGCAACCCCCGGCTGGTGCTGGCCCACTCCTGCGGGCCTCCTCGTGTCAGGGAGTGAGGTGTTAAACTCCCCCGGCGACGTCTAAGAGGGGCGCGCGTGGAACACTACGCGCCGTCGCCTCGGTTCCTGATGTGTTGGGGGCGACGGACGTCCCCAAGTCCGTCGCCCCTGGACCCATTTAGGGGGGCTAGAAGAGGGCGTTGTCCGTTGGGATAGGCCCTAGCCCTACCCCAAAGAAGTTGGCATGATCATCTTGCATTAAAAGTTTTTCTAGCTTGCCTTTCACCACTGTTTAAAACTAAAATTGTTATACCGCTTAAAGAGATAACAAAAAACCTATTTCTAGCTATCTTGTCATGTGTTTTTCTGATCTGAAATGCATCAAAGTTTATAACAGCTACATTACACGATCTGCATTTAAACTACCTGATTGTTGATCAATAAGACGATATCATCCAATATGACTAACTGCATACTGTTTAGAGAGGAGGGTGACACAGCGCTGCATCTGATAGCGTCGCTCACGCCAAGTTCCTGTGACGAAGAGACCATGGAACAGATGGCAGAGATCGCGGATGTCATGGTTCAAAAGAGTGCTGATATTAACCGACAGAATAGAAAGGGATTGTAAGTATTCTAATGCTTTCCAGATCTTCATTTTTTATATTATATTAAACGTCAAAACTTATTATGAAAATAGAATTGATTCTAGTTGCCCCTTCCGAAAGGTAGTTTGCATTTCTCGCATGGAGAAGAATGGGCATAGAACTCCATGGTTACCTTCTTTCTTAAAATGTTCAAAAGTTTTGGGGGCGTTCGTTTGTTTTTATAGCAGAAGCCAATGAAGTTCTTCCGCATGCAATATGCGTACCCAATTACGCGCTTATTTAGCGAACGTGTCACGGACCTTAAGTAATGCTCATTCGTATTTGAGGAGTGATTTTTCAAAAGGCCTTAATTCCATTAGGCAAAAAATGGAAATAAGGCCTTTTGAAAAATCACTCCTCATTTATCTTTATTTTATAGCCCTTCCGAATCAATCCGAATCAGTCAAATTAAATACAGCAAGCATCTTTTCCGTTATATATTATCTAACGTTCCATTCTTGATGTTGATTATAGTACCTTATATCATGAAGCCTAAAACTTTTCTTTTAGCACACCTCTCCACCAAGCAGTAATAGCGAGAAACCAAAGGATATTCGACCTACTCCTCAAACAGTCAACATTAGACACGAACCTACGGACCCTAACAGACGAACACCCACCCTTGTACTACGCGTTAGTCGACGACAGACGAGCATCGATATCATCTAGTGAGACCCTAGTCATGAACGGGTCCAATCCCTTCGATACACCGGTGACGAATAAAAACGCCTTTACGGAAGACCCAGTGGAAGGCAAAACTGAGAATGTTGTCGAAAGAGGTTTCGCTGCTAAGCTGTTGGAGAAGGGATGTCAAGCGAATCCGTTGTATTCCGGAGCGGGAGACAGTTTGCTGCATATTTTGGCGCAAGGCTGGTTTGAGGTAAGACGGAATTTGCTTGTAAATAAACGTGCCTGTTGTTTTATCTCGCTCTCTAGTCACATCCACCTTTTACAATTATTCCAATATATTTCGAGTCATCGCAGTACGTCTTTTTCTTTCAAAATTCTACCAGCTGTTGTCTCAGTTTTCACTTCCCTCCATATTCATATAACTTTTGCCCAGAATCCATCCATCCTTTCTTTTGCTTGCCTCTTTTTCATATCTACATGCTTACATTCTTCTTGTCATATCTTGGTGTTGTGGTCTATAACATTATGCTTATCTTGGTTACATCTGCAAGGAATCAGCGGTGTTCCTGGTCTCTCACCTAAACGGCGAGCTAAACCACACTAACGAAGCCGGCATGAGTGCCTTACACGCGGCCTGCGCTAATGGACTCGCGCGACTGACTGCGGCCTTGCTAGAACATGGCGCCAGGCCTAACTTGCAGACTGCTTATGGAGAACAAGAGGATACTGTTTATAGGTGAGCAAAATATTCTAATGGACTAATTTCACATGAAATTCGACTTTGTTAGAGCAGTTTAGATGTTTGAAGCAACAAAATAAATTTAGCCAGAACACCACTACAGTTTTTTGGAGTTCATACTGAATTATACCACCGAGTTTCTAGCACTATTGATCTATTTATTTATTGAATACTTCAAGCACATAAATGTATAGAGATGGACGTAATGCCATAGGCATTTTCTACCAGTCAATCTTAGGGTGATGCAGAGACAGACAGTAGTAGGTGCAATCATGAAAATTGAGGAATAAATATTTTAAATATAAAGATACGCATAAACCTATTAAAACTATAAATATAATATATATCTATCAAATGCACTATGTACGGTGTGCCAACGGAATAGTCCGTCTTGCATCGCGAAGTTTCCCAGATGTCTGTTACAGCATCAGCAATAATAATTTCACACATCGTGACTTGATTTTCTAAAAGAAAAATGTGTTCAGGTTAAAAATATATTTGAGAATAAACGTCCACTAATGCTATCATTCCATTATGTATACAGACAAACGCCCCTGCACTTGGCAGTACTCAATAACCATGAAGGCGCAGTCCTGGCTATCATAGAACACAAGAAGCTCACAGACAAAGGCGACATGGCCGCTTCAGACCGCAGCAACACCAGTCTCACACCCAACCTTAACTTGAAGAACTCGGACGGAGATACGCCCATCAGCCTAGCGCTCACTGAAGGTAAGAGTCAAAGATTAATAAAGCTACCATAGACACAAATAGCTCATAGACAAAGGCGAATGTCATTCTGAGATTAAACTATAATAATTATTACCTAAATTGCTTAAAGCCGTTATAAGTTTTGATGCATGTAGTACTCGTATTTTACCAATATTTTATTTGGTTCTTGCTTAACAAATTACAAAAACAAGAAAAAAAAAAACAAGTTTACAAAACACAAAAAACAAAAGGCTTTACATTCGGTCTACAATATAAGTAAAAATATATTTTTTAGATATTTTTTCTGCTTGTGTTGTGGGCAGGTCATTTATCATAGTTTTGCACATTCTAATAGGTCGTCAACACATTTGAAAATATCTCATTTACCTCGGTTAAGCTGTTATGAAAAATTTACAAAATATCGGAGTAACTTTCACCAAAACTTTCAAAAACATAATCTTATTACCCGACTCCGCGACAGTAAAGACAGAGTTATTTTGTTAGCTGAACTTTCGCCTGTAACACCTCATTGTCATAGATTTATTTGTACAGGTCACAAGAACCTAGTGGCACCGCTGATCGAAGGTGGTGCGGACCCTAACATACGGAATGGCAAGGGCTTCACGTTGTTACATCAGGCAATAGTGGAAGAGGACTCGAGGACAGCCATCTACCTGCTCGACCACGGAGCTGACATGAACGCACTGTGAGTAAATCCATCATTCTTAATATTGGGTGTACCGGAAAGTTCTGTCGGTTTTGGTAGTACATAGAAATTTTTCGATTTTTTCTCTATACCAATACGTTAAAAGTATTGAAAAATATTGCGTCATAATTTCTGGGTTACGGACTATAAATACACGTATTGCGCAATAATTTGTCATTCACTTCTGAGTAGCCGCAGTGTCAAAATAAGTGCCAACGATAAAGTTCATTTGAGGCATTGTATACTTTATGAGTTCCAGAAGGGAAATAACGCTGCTACAAAATTTTGTAGTGTTTTTGGATTCGAGTGTGTATCTGAACGTGTAGTAGAAAATCAGGGACAATATGTAATTGATTAAAATATAAATAATAGCTTTAAGAACTAACCACGAGTTTTATGTACAAAAACCGACAGAACTTTCCGATACACCCAATAGTTATTTTCTTTACAATACACAGGATACCGGGATTTCTTAGATCCAAAAATTCGAAGATAACATGCACCAACCCGCACTGGGCCCGCGTGGTGGTCCAACAGATTATTAAAAATTTGCTAGAAATGTTTTATTATTTTTATTTAATGTTATTTGGGCGTAAGTTTTTTTGTTTTTATCTACCAAAAAGTTTTTTTCGTTTTTGGTACCATTTTAGATTTTTATTATTAGCAACTCCTTTTATTTAATTAAACAATTAAAATCTGTATTAAATTACGCGTCTTTTGATATAAAATATGATACATAAAAAGTGTTCAAATTAAAATAATTACTATGAATACCCTTGTTCCCTAGACTTTGCTGTGTAGTGTATTATATACAGCGTGTAACGGAAAGGGGGTATCAACCCTGAAGGAGGTGAATGTGCTCATGAAACTCAACAACTTTCCCCAAAGAACGTAGGTCGAAATATGAAAAAAAAATTTGGCCCTCCCTTACAAAACTGACTACCAGTTGATTGATTTACTATGGGAGGGCCAAATTTTTTTTTCATATTTCGACCTATGTTCTTTGGGGAAAGTTGTTGAGTTTCATGAGCACATTCACCTCCTTCAGGGTTGATACCCCCCTTCCGTTACACGCTGTATAATCAAATGTAAATAAACTATGAAAAAAATGTCTTGAATTTGTATAAAAAATGCGACAAAAACTTTTTCTCCTCCTGCTTATTATTACATATATCCAAAGTGTAAGTACTTACTGAGTTCCATTGGTTCAACGGGAGCGTTTTAGCAGTACAAGCGTGCGGAGGATTAATGGGGCAAGTGGGCGGAGCTTATGTCACTAATTGCCATATTACAGTTCGGGACATAAGTAGGTATGATGTACTAAAGTATTGAGAAGTGAAAAAAATACATTTGACGGGTTTCTGTCAAATGTTATGAGCGATGAACCAGACAGTACTTGCACTGTCTTATCACCATCCATTGTCTCAAACAGGACGGAAGCAGGCGAGACTCCGCTACAGCTAGCCATCCATTGCCGGCTGGGCCTGGTGGTGGAGGCGCTGTGCGTGCGCGGCGTGGACATGAGCCGCCTGGACGCCAACGGCGTGCCGCCGCTGTGGGCCGCGCTCGACTCCGCGCAGGAGGAAGTAGCTAGCGTATGTACAGATATACTTCATAGGGGTTTGGATGGCCGCAAACATCGAAAGCTGAACTGCTTTAATCCCTTGGGTACGGATTTATTACTTTCGCTAACATCACCTGCCTAGCCTTTTCCCAACTATGTTGGGGTCGGCTTCCAGTCTAACCGGATGCAGCTGAATACCAGTATTACTTTCGCTATCACTATCATAAAATATATTCCTTGTTTTTGACATAATGGGGCAGTGTATCGCAAATAATATTCACCGAAATACTGTAATTGCCTCTTCTATTATGACTGATACAAGCTACAATGAAATGAACAGAATTGTCCCTAACCTCAAATAACGTTTTAGACACGTCATCCGCTCCTAGGGAAAACAAGTGAATGACGTCTCTCAGACGTCAAATGTACCCAAGGGGTTAATAAATATGGATTTTTATTTACACAGAAATAATTGAAAGGAGATTCGATAGTGTTTTGAGCGACTTAATAAGATAACGTAGGCTAATTAAATGAATAAATAAAATATACCTTTCAAAATGTTTCTTGCTTAATTTAAATCAGATTACTTCACCATTCTGAGCCACTGCTCAGATAGAACTCTATTCTCTACTCTAACTCCTTGTCGATGCGACACACCACATCGATTCATCGATCAATCATGATTATACTGTCGCAGTAATGTCAGTCCAGCGGCTATGCTTAAAGTTAATGATATCTCCTTTATCATGCATTCTTCCTTTTATATGACATATAACTCCGTTTTTTTTTTTAATTTATTTATTTACGTGTATTGACAGTTATTTTGATATATTTTAGATCTTAGTCAGAAACGGCGCAGATGCAGACTGTTGGGGCACAGGACCTGATGGATGTTTACAAACGTTACTACACAAGTAAGATTTTCTTACTGCAATTTTTACAATCTCGTTCATTCATTTATCATGGATTAATGACGATTTTTCCACAAAAAAAAGACATATCAATAGATGGGCGTTACCCTTTTGCTCTTTCTACCGTTGACCATTAGCAACATAGCAACATTTAAAACTCGCTGTTTGTCGGTGGCTAATTAATATTCCGCGGAATAATCAATATTTACGGCTATAAGTTTTAGGATGACACTCATCAAATTATTTTTTTCTGGCAAATAAAATGTGACACTTATAAATACCTACCTACCCACACAATCCAACTGTTTGTCCCACCAGAGCAATAGACGAGAACAAGGAATCCCTAGCGATGTTCCTGATCCGCTCGGGCTGCGACGTGGAGTCTCCGCGGCGCCTGGGCGCGGGCGGCGAGGGCGCCGACGTGGCCAACGAGAAGCACTCGCCGCTGCATCTGTGCTGCACCTGGGGGCTCACTGACGTCATACAGGTACTGTACTGTCACATACGGGTCCGTTTCCACAGAAGCGGAGCTGGGCGAAGCGGAGCAGAGACGTGCAGGAATCGACTAATCACAATGGTTGAAATCCTCATCGCGTCACTCGTCTCGTCTGTGATTGGACGATTCCTACACGTCTCCGCTCCGCTCCGCCCAGCTCTTCTTCTGTGGAAACGGACGCTTCTGTGGAAATGCACCCTAAGGCAGGGCTGTGACGTGCAGTCCGCACTAACGTCATACACTGCAGTATCATATACAGGGAGTGCCGGTTGTTCGCGATCCGCATAGCTATTCAACACAACCGTTCGATACGGGTCCGTGTCGCCTCGAACCTCAATGTTTTTAAAGAGTCCTCTGTTCACAGCCCAAAACCCGATTTTTTTTTAGTTTAAATCATATAGACGTCCCAAAAAAAAAAAAAACTACCACCCCTGAAAATCATGAAATGACGCCATTAACGAATACAAAACGCATTTTTACTTGACCGCCATTTTGTTTTTGGCATCAGCACCCCTGAAAAGTATAAGGATTGTGTCGGCGACGATTTGAAACTGACTTTGCTTTAGCCACACGCGTATAGTAACAAGTAGGACTTATATCAGTCAAAGTCAGATTGAGAATTCCGAAATCTTTCCCGGAATAATGCAACTTGACTTGGAAATCAGAATCAATTAAAATGAACGCTGACTATCACTTCTTTTTTTATAGACACTCCTAGAACACGGCGCCAACATAAACTCAAAAGACGCAGAAGGCAAGACTCCTCTGCACATAGCCATAGAGAACCAACACGCGGGCATTATCTCGCTGCTACTGTCTCAACCGGGCATCGAACTGTCGGCCAGAGACAATAGGGGAGTGTCACCCTTTGCCGCTGCACTTACCGCGAGGAATAATAAGGCAGCGCAAGCTATATTGGAGAAGAATCCCTCGGCTGCTGAACAGGTTGGTGTTTACGGCAGTTGCTGTTAAAGTTCTTTTGTACCATTCAGTAGTCATGTAGTCTTAACTACAAAGAAGAGTTCAGTAAATACGGCTTGAAATCAAGAAAAATGGTTCTAAAAGGTGGAATTAGTTTTCGTATTCACGGCCATTTTTTGGGCAGATATATCAAATCGAGGGATAAATGGAACTATTTGAGCATTCATAATAAACTTTCCGAGTTCAATTTCCCACAAGGTGAGTTCGAAAAAGTTAATCTAAGGAAGTTGAAATTTTTCAAACTCATAAGTTCCTGAGAAAAAAGTTTTTTCGAAGTTATAAATTCTAATAAAGTCAACGAAAACACATTTGATTTAAGTACTTTTTACTAAGAAGATCTATTTATCACCCACAGGTCGACAAAAAAGGCCGGAACTTCCTCCACGTGGCTATACAAACATGCGACGTTGAAAGCGTGAT